>SMJT01000081.1:358735-574882 GCA_004349715.1 Crucihimalaya himalaica | reverse complement strand
TGACGCTACGGAAAATTTTCAGTTCAGTGCTCTATCTTTAGAGTTGATTTCAAAGAGTCTCTCGTTGACTTCAGGGTCTAGCGTCAATGTCTTGTCAAGGGCAATTGCAGAGAGATTGGGAGCTGATATTCGATCTCCTAAGATGCGTCTTACATTCGCGAACTCTTCCACCTCGCTCCCCATACGGTACAATCCCTGACTTGCTCGTTAAAGTAGGAGATTGTCTGGTTCCTAACTGATTTTCTGGTTGTGGAAATGAGTGCAAGATCTAGTACATCCTTTGATTCTTGGAAGACATTTATGGCTACAGCTGGTGCGATTATGGACAACCCAGTAGGTGATATATCATGGTTTTTACCCATTTAAGACCATGATAAAAGTCCTTTTTACGAGTCTTTCTATTGTTCCGTAGTCTTTTAGAGTCTTTTCAGGTTTTAGCATGTTTGGAGCTTAATTGGAGTTTTTAGAGCATTCTGGAGCTTTGTGGCATTAGTTGAAGACGTTACCACCGATGGATGGAGCTCAAATTTGGACAAAAAGATAGATCAATGGATTAGCTTTCATTGTGGAAGTGGTTTGAGGCCATTCCAACGGTGCGATCAAAAGTTATTCCAGTTTTTGTGAAGACAGTCCAGTCTGGCAAAACACTAGAAATGTCCTGGTATCAGTCTGGTATCGATCGATACCGACTGCAAGAAGGGAAAACACGCGTTTTTACAAGTTTTAAGAGTCTGCAACTTGGTCCAGAAGACTTTATTATTTACAAGAAAGCCCAAAACGTGTCTTAGACTTATAAATAGGGTTTTCAGCCACCTGTTTAGGCTATGCATTATTTACTTTAATTCTAGTTTTTGCTTTTGAGGGAGACAAGTCTGAAACTCTGTTCGGGAGAGAAGATTTCGAATCCTTTGTTATTTCTTACTTTGATGATCTATTCAATCATGTTGTTTGCTTCATTATGCATGTCTGAGTAGATCCCTTTTAGGTTTAGGGTTTTCTCATTAAGGATTTCATGGTTTGTTAGATAGATTTGATTCTGTTAGGGTTCATAATCAATTGATTTCTTCACCATAGGTTGTTCTCAAAGCTAGTTCTAGGTTGACGAATCTGGAATCTAGATTTTAGGATTGTTGATTATCACGAAAGATGAGATTGATAACCTGACAGACAAGGATGAGCAAAATAATTATCTGCAAAGAATTTGGTTTAATTATTTTGTGAACATATCAAACTTGGACATTAAAGCTGGTTTAGATGTTTAGGATTTGCAAAAAAATTTGGAATTCTAGGATTTAGATTTAGTAGTTTTGTCGCACGAAGTTGGTGATTATATCTTAGTGATTGAGTTCGAGAACAATGCTTAACCTGAACCCTGTTGATTGATTTGTCTACATTCCTTGATTTCCTGAGAATACCCTAGGCCTATTCCTCCATTGATTTTTACATCTTTTAATTATGCATATTTATATTCTCGCTTGATTGATTTGGCTTAGCCTAATTTGATTCTTGTAATCTATTGTGTGATTCTCTGAGTCTTTGTGGTTCGAAGCCCTACTATAACTACAGCCACTGCTTTAGTATCTTTAGGGTATTATTTTGAGCACATCAAATTTGGCGCCGTTGCCCGGGGATCAAATTCACCATTAGATAATAGATAGAATTTCGACTAAGTACCTTGGTATCGGGATCGATACCACCTTGGTATCGATCGATACTCTTCGTTATTTTGATACTTACGTTTTGGTTTTTTTCGTTTTTGTGTTTCAGGTGTATGCCTAGACGTGGAACACGCAGCTAGTAAATCCATCCACGAAGAACTAGCTGAATTAGAGCGCACACTTCGGAAACAGAGCAGACAAGCTAAGATGAACAATCCATGGTTTGACTCGTGATGAAGCTGGAGCTCTGAGAGACGAAGAGGGTCATTTGTGTAATGAGAGGGACAACGTCTTTGACGCAGATGGACATATCATTGCCCACCTGTTGTTGCTGTATCACGCTAGGATGATGTGGTTGATGCGTGGTAGAACCTTGGAGAGTACAACAGGCCTGACCTGTTCTATGCTAATCGATCTGCGATTTCGCATCCCTGGGTCTTCCTTTTTAGTCAACTGCTTCATTAGAGGTGGTGTACTTCTTGCCTTGATGAAGAGGGTCTTAATCTCTTCCTCAGTCTCTCTGCAATCTCGAAAGTAACCAAGCAGAGGGCGGTTTTCCACCACTTCTTCAAATGAGATGTTATTAGGAACTTTCCTCACCATCTTCTCAAAAGCAAGCAACTTCTCTGCAGTGATGGGGTTTCTGAGATGTCTAGGTGGCAAAGGATATGGCACTTTAGGCTTGTAGATATGTTCCTCAACAATCCTCGGTGTTTGTGAAATTTTTAGCTCAGTCTGCAGGGGGTGTCGATCGACACCAGACTGGTGTCGATCGACACTGCTCATCTGTGTCGTTTCTGCCTCAGTCTGAAAGGAGTGTCGACCGATACCAGTTTGGTGTCGATCGACACAGGTAGTGGTGTCGCTCAATGAAAGTATATGCACTGGTGTCGATCGATACTGGGTGGTGTCGGTCGACACTGACGTTCCAGGTTCAAAATCACATCTGGTGGTGATTGCATTGACGTAGTCATGCTGTGATTGAACCATCTTTCCCTTGATAGCTGCTGATGTCTGAGCATATTGAGTTTCCAGCATCTTCTGATGAATGTTGAGGGCCTCGATTTTCCCATTCAAATCTGTGTACGGTGGCATCCATGTTCCCATTAAAATCCACTTTCATCTTCTTTTGTCCCTCAAGAATCTGTTCAAGCATGGATTCAACCTTGCTTTCCTGAGTCTTAGGAGGCAGAGTCTGGTAAGATGAACTCCCGTAGGTGCGAGTGTAATCGATGCTCTGCATCGGTTTCTGTAGATACTGATTTGTTCCAAAACTAGCTGGTTTGTTGTTCTACTGGTATGGAAATCTCTGACCTTGAAAACCAGCACCACCAATGTAGTTAACGTCTTCCACTTCATCTGTTTCCAAATTCTTGACCTCATCAGCAAAGTGTAGAGCCTTCTTCGTCTTACCCATCAGGAGATTGTGCACTGAATCCAGCTTGGCTTGAACCTCAGCAATTTGCGATTCATCCAAATTCTCAGCCTGCTTCTTCTGCTCAAAGTCTGCATTCTTGGTGCTATTGCTAGATGCCAAGTTCTCGATCAGCACATAAGCATCATCAGGATATCTTGTGTTGAAATTACCATTGCTCGCAGCATCCAGAGCCATCTGATACTTCCAATCGATCCCTCTGACGAAAATACCCGGCAACTGAACCTGTGAGAACTCGTGATGTGGACAATCTCTCTGATAGGATCTGAATCTCACCCAATCAGCCTTAAACGCCTCAGTTGCACCTTGAGAAAATTGGGAGATCTTGTTCCTGAGCTCTTCGGATCTCGCATCATCATAAAAGTTGTTCAGGAACGCGTTCTCAGTATCCTCCCAAGTAGTCAGCGAACCAGGAGGTAACTGCTTCAGCCAGTAAGCCGCATCCCCAGCAAGAGAGTATGGGAAAAACTTACAGAAGAGGAAATCATAGGACACTCCATTGTACTAGATGCTAGTGACCAAGTCCTCAAACCTCTCAATGTGATCCATAGGGTGTTCATGAGGAAGACCATGAAAAAGATGTTGACCCACAAGAGTGAAGTGTGCAGGTTTAAGCTCAAAGTCATTCCTCTGAAACGTAGGAACATGAATCGATGCTCGATTGGCATAGAACTGATCAGGCCTGTTGTACTCACCAATCGTCCTAACACGATTAACCACAGCGTTCCCCTCGTTCTCGCGCGCAGCTCGAGCGTCAACAACAGCTTGAGGGACAATGACGTTTCCTTCTTCGTCAAGACGTAGCCCTCTATCATTATACAAAAAACCCTCTAGGTCTCTGTAAGCACCAGCCTCATCACGAAATAGAACCAAAAGGTAGTTCATCTCTGCTGGCTCCTTTGCTTTCCTGAAACACAAGATTCAAAAACACGTAAGTAACAAAAATATAAAAAAATTACAACGAGTATCGACCGATACCAGCTGGGTATCGATCGATACCGACAAACTTAGTCGAAACTCTAATCTAAAATCTAATGGCAAAATTAGAGTCCCCGGCAACGGCGCCAAAATTAGATATGCTCAAATATAATACCCTAAAAGTACTAATGCAGTAGTTGCAGTATAGTAGGGGTCGAACCACAAAGACTCAAGAAATCACTCAATAGATTATAGATTATGAATTAAGCTAAGCAAAATCAATGTAATTGAAAACAGCAAACGATTAAAAGTAGTTGTAAAATCAATGGAGAAAAAACGCTAAGCCTAGGGAAATTCTCCGGTAAATCAGAATTGCAGATCAAATAGAATGTCAGGAGGATATTAAGCACTGTTCTTGAACTTGAAACACAAATGTAAAATCAACCAACCGTCGCTGCGAAGATTATCTATGTCTAAACCTAGAATTCCAAATTTCTTTGCAAATCCTATGAATTCAAACAAGCATTAATGATCAGGTTCAATTGTTCACAAAATCCTAAACCAAATTTCTTTGCGAATAGGTCTTTTGCTCATCTAACACTAGTTCAGGCAATCAATCACACTTTCGTGCCAATNCCCTAAACCTAACAAGGAATCTACTCAGACATGGTGAATGAAGCAAACATCATGAATAAAATAGATTGCATAAAAGAGTAGAGTAAAGAGTAACAAGGGTTCAAAATCTTCTCTCTCAGGAACAGAGTTTCTGACTTCTCTCCCTCTCTCAAAACCCCAATAATGAATAAAATCCAGTCTCTCCCTAAAAGTGGGTAAAAACCCTAAATATAATGCTAAAACACGTTCTAGGCTTAATTGTAAATAATAGAATCTTCTGGGGCAAGTTGCAGAATCTTCAAACTTGTAAAATCACGTGTTTTCGTTTCCTGCAGTCGGTGTCGGTCGATACTGGGTTGGTGTCGGTCGACACCAGGACTCTGTGCTCGCCAAACTGGACTGTCTTCACGAAAACTAGCATAACTTTTGATCGCACCGTTTGAATGGCCTCAAACCACTTCCAAATGAAAGCTAATCCATTGATCTGTCTTGTATCCAAATTTGAGCTCAATCCAACGGTGGGAAATTCTTCAACGGACTCCAAAACGCTCCAGAGTGCTCCAATATCTCTAATTATGCTCCAAACGTATCAAAACCTGAAAAGACTCAAAAAGACTACAAAAACACTAGAAAGACTCTGAAAACAAGACCTATATCATGGCTAAAAACGGGTAAAAACCATGATATATCATATAACGAAGCAGACTTCAGCCAAGAAGTCTACTAAGAGACTTCGCTTGTGAAGTCTCTAATCATTATTTTAGTAAAAATGAAATTTTAGATTATTTGTAATTAGTTATTTTTATTTTCTTGTCCTAACATGTGTGTTACGTATGCTTTTGATGTTTTAAAAATTTGAACTATTTTTATCGCATAATTACTTTTATATCCTTTTTCTTAACTTATTAGGTATTTAGCTTATAAACCTTAGACTTAACAGAGAAAGTCTGTTCGGAGACTTTGTTTGAGAAGTCTTTTGCACTAACTTTTTCATGTGTATTAGCTATTGTTGTTGTTTATGTATGAATTTCACATCTCAATGTGTATATTTTATCTTAAATTGATTTTATGAATTTGTGATAATTATTTATCAACAGACTTCACCTTTGAAGTTTACTAACAAATTTCGTGTAAGAAGCCTGCTTGTAGACTACTTCCGAGAAGTCTCTTACGATGATTTTTAGAAAAAATGATATTTTTGCGTAATTATAGTTGGTTAAATATTTTTTCCCTTGTCCTAACATGTGTGCTACGTATGGGTTTGATGTTGAATAAGTTTGAACTATTTTTATTACATAATTATTTTTAATTCATTTTTCTTATCTTATCAGGTATTTAGCTTATATTGTTGAGACTTCTCTGATGAAGTATGTCATGAGACTTCGCTTGTAAAGTCTGTTGCACTAACTTTTTATCTTAACTCGTGCACTAATAGTTTGCATTTGTTTCAAATATTTTTCAGATAATGGTTCAAGTACCTGCTGTATATGGAGAATGGGTGATGAGAGACTGTAAGTGGAATTTTGAGGTGGATAATCAATGTTCTTCTTGAGTGATTCTTGTACACACAGTGAACTCATTGAGATGGTACACACAGTGAACTTATTGAGATGGCACAAACAGACTATGAGCTGGACAAGAACGACTTCGTCGAGTTAACTTACTCGTTGTCGGATTCAATGTTGCAACTAACGGACACAGATTCTCCTACACCACATATGCATGTCACAAATGATAGACAAGTGCGGTCCTTAATTGAGTTATGTAAAATTCATGTTGTACGTCTTTGTGTCTCTAGTCGTTTTGGTATGGCTAGTGGCAATGAGTTTACTAGTGGAAGTGTTGACAGAGACCTTGAGGACGATGTAGAAAAGTTCAAAGACGAAGATATGGATATAACTGATGGTGGTAAGGGTAACGTCAACGATGATGATGATGCAGAAGAATCTCATGCTGGTGAGGTTAAAGACGAATACCTTGAGGATTATACTGTATATGAAAAATTTAAAGATGAGAATGTTAGTGAAAATGATGAGGATGATAACAAAGTGTCTTGGTGTGGAAGGTGGCTTTGTTGGTGAAGGACGAAGATCCAACATGACATGGTCAGACGGTATCTATATGACTAGGAGTTTTCCTACAAAAGATGCGCTTGTATCCAAGCTACGATTGACGGCAATAATGTCAAATTCACGTTCATAGTGCATAAGTCTACACAAAAGCTATTTGTTGTTATATGTAGTGTGAAAGGATGCAATTGGAGGGTTAGAGTGGATGTGAAAAAAAACAAACTAAAAAGGTTTTTGTTACCTTGTACAAAAAAGATCATACTTGCAATGTGACAGACCGAATTTCTCTGCGCAAACTTCATGCTCCGAGACATATTGTTAAGCTATTTTATGATGAATGGGGAATAATCGATGGAGTAACACTGAAAATGATTAGATCTGCAATGAAGAATAAATATGGTATGCAGATGAATTATACCACTTCCTTTAGAGCTTTGATATATTTGCACAACAATTGGCGGGGGAAACAGTGTTAAGATGGATATGAGCAGTTGCCGTCGTATCTCTATCGCATCGAGCTAGCCAATCTCAGAACCGTCACTGATCTTGTGGTTGGTGATCAAAACAGATTCAAATATCTGTTTATGGCTCTTGGAGCCTCTATTACCGATTTACCGGTTTTCAGTTTCTGAGAAGAGTTGTGGTGGTGGATGGGTGTCATCTACCGAAGAAGTATGGCTGTGTTCTGCTAGTGCCTTGGGGCCAGGACGAGAATTTCCAAATATTCATGCTTGTTTTTGCTATTGTAGACTCTGAAAATGATGAATCATGGCAATGGTTTTTCACCAAGTTGAGTGGATGTGTCTCCGATCAATTTCATTTGGTCATAGTGTCCGAAAAGCACACAAAGATTAAGAATGCCATAGAAAATGTTATGCAATGGGCAACAAGAGGGATATGTTATTATCACCTACAGAATAACATAGTCACGAAGTACAACAGAAAACATCTTATGTACTTGGTGAGATACGATGCGTATGCATATACACATTATGATTTTAAAATATACATTGACGCCTTACGGTAGACAAAGCCCGAGCTTGTAGCTTACTTGGAGAACGCATATGTGAATCTATGGGACCGCGTTCACTTTCCAGGAGAACAATACAACATACAAACGAGCAACATCGATGAATCAATAAACTTTGCACTTAAGCTTGCTCGAGGATTTTCCATACCATTTCTTTTGTAATTCATACGAGAGAAGCTAGGAAGATGGTATTTTAAAAGGCGAGAAGATGCTATGAGTCTCACAACAAAATATAGCAAGGGAATTGAATATTTGCTTAACTATTTGTCAGCATTATGTTGACCAGATGACGGTCGAACGCATAAACGGTTGGCGATTCCACGTAACGAAAGGACATAGAGATTGTATCGTTGATTTCCAACATCGAACATGTGAATGTGGTGTGTATGATGTTGAGAAAATATCTAGCTCGCATACTATTGATGCTGCTCTTGAGGTTAAAATGGATGTGGCCGCCCTCGTATGCCTGTCATACACAAATGAATATTTGTATGCGACGTACGGAAGCAACATTCTCTCCAAAACTATTGATATCAAAGAGCCCGAGTTTGTCAAAGTTTTCCCTCCACTTGTCCGACGTCCTCCTGGAAAGCAGAAGAAGTCAAGGTGGCAAACGTGGCTTGAAATCGCAAGAAAGACTACGCAAAAAATTGTAGAAGACTCACAAACAATATAATTATTCAAAATGCAGGCAACATGGGGATACCCGAGATAACTGTGTAAGTTAAAATCCTTGGTTGTGATTATTGATCTATATTGATATGGCTTAGTGCATTTTAGAACTGTGTTTTATTGTTACTTAAGAGTTTCAAAGTTGAGGGAAAGTAGAAGTCTACTCTTGAAGTCTCCCGGAAAAGTCTTTAATTAGGTGTTCATTACGCAGATGAAGTCTCTAGTTGAAGTCTTCTCTTGAAGTCTCCTGGAGAAGTCTCTAATTAGTTGTTCAGTACGCAGATGAAGTCTCCTAATGAAGTCTACTCTTGAAGTCTCTTGAAGAAGTCTCCAATTAGGAGTTTGGGTCCCCATATGAAGTCTCCACGTGAAGTCTACTTTTGAAGTATCCTGGTGAAGCCTAAAAACTGGTGTTCGAAGTCTCCAGATGAAGTCTCCCGACGAAGTCTCATAATTTTTTTTTTTTTTTGGTAGTTGTTTCAAATTTGCAATTTACAACTTATATAATTATGACTAGTTCTTTTTTGTATTTTTGTGGTTTTCTAACTTTGCATTTCATTTAATCAAATCAAGGTTTCAATCATATATAATAGTTTAGGGTTTTGAGTTTGGGGGTTAGAATTTTGGATTAAAAATTAAAAACATAATAAGACCTTAATATAAAAATATTAAAAATCCAAAGCATACAATAATTATGATTAAAAACATACGAAGTCCAAAAAAAATTATAATTACAAAAAAATTTCATATAAATTAAAGGATCAAGTATTGTTTGATCCTCCGGCAAAAGAGATAGTCATATCTCGTGCCTTCTCATTGAAACGGTCCATATCGGTGATGTTGACTTGAGCAATAGATTCCACGAACGAATCTCTTTCACCCAACTCTGGCTCAGTCAACATCTTCACAAGAGTCTCTAATATATGGGGCTCCAGTAAACAGGTAGGAGCATCTTCAAGAAGATATTTCCGCGATCCATGACATTAGGGTGGTAGATCACGGTGTTGAAAGCAACCTACATTAACCATATGAACCGTCACAGAAGTAAGAGATCTCAATATCTTACATTTTTTTTAGAAAATTACATGAAAAGGACTAATTCTCATGTCATTTAGTAATTCCATTTTAATAAACCAAAAACATGTGTTTTACTCATTATTAAACATTTGTGGGTTCCCTAAGTTTCATTTGTATAACTAGCAGAGATATGATCAAAACTTACATGTGGGGGTTTCAGCGTGTACTCTGGCGGATAATGAATAGTCACTTTGAAAACCCCTCCCTCATAAGGGGTGCCAAGAGGGCCAAAGATCACACCCTCCCAATAAAAGATGTCACTGGCCACATGTCCTAAAAGAATTTGGTAAGAAATTAGTCTCCTGCATGTACTGTAATCTCTTAAAAAAAAATATTTGGAGAAGCTGTATAGAGTTTACCTGCTGTGAAGTGAGTCTGCGGATTCTTCAAGAGGTTCCTTAAACCTCTCTTGAGAAGCTTGAGAGAGTTTCTATACATGGTAAGAGGTGAAATTGAAAATTTTTGCAACTCGGTAATAATGAAAAGAAAAGTAGATTGCATGCTTTAAAAGAAATAATAATGATTAGAAGCGACGTTTCACGAAGGTCTGCTTTGTTTTTCGTGCTTCTTATCGGTAGTAGTGGCTTTATTTACTGCGAGCCACAGTAGCATTCTGCTCTTGAAGTCTCACGGAGAAGTCTCAAACACATGTGTTTAGTCCCTAAATAAGTCTACAAGTGAAGTTTACAAGTGAAGTCTACTCTTGAAGTCTACTCTTGAAGTCTAAATGAGAAATCTCAAACTAGGTGTTTAGCTCCACATGAAGTCTCCAGGTGAAGTATGCTCTTGAAGTCTAAAGGAGAATTCTCAGACTAGTTGTTTAGTCCCCACATGAAGTCTCCATGTGAAGTCTGCTCTTGAAATCTATTGGAAAAGTCTCAAACTCATGAAAACTACTGCAATGAAGTTTCTCATGAAGTCTGCTGTTGAAGTATGCGTTTGAAGTGTGAGTCTGAGTCTGCACTTGAAATCATCCTGATTTAATTTTGCATTAAGTCTCGGTCTGACTAAATAGTTGTTCCAACTCTGATCAAGGATCCAAACATAGCATATATGACAAACTAATTTAATAATGTTAGTAATCATCCTACCTTATCAAGTTACAACAACTTTTAGCTTGTTCCATTGGATGGGCACAAAAACATTCCCCCAATAGCAGCCGAAAGATGCAAATTATATACAAGAGTTTAAAATATACGGGAAGTGTAAAAGAAAAGCTCAACGTTTATCGTACAAGTACAAACCATCGTAATCACGTTTCTCCATCCTCGTTATGCCGAGCTCATCATATATTTTGACTGTCAGCTTCTCCCTTATGAACTTGATGTTTCTATCACATAAAAGCTTTGGAGGAATTGGTATGCCAAGCACATGGCACTCGATGTACTTCAGGCAATACACTCCACAGTCACCACTCTGAATGATTCGGGGAACTTCTATTTGTGGAACCCGCTCGTATGTGTAGAGAACATTTGGGTGCAAGTCTTTTTGATCCGGAGGAGCTAGAAGGTGCATAACATAAGCCATCATCTCATAAATAGGTGTCACTGCACTCTCAATCTCGTGAGTTTACATACATACACATCGCTATCCCAAATAACGATGTGTCTCTTGTGAATCAAAATCATCATCGCAACCCAATGCAAATCATTGATGTTAAGGAAGGTGTAGATTTCATCAACATTTAAACCCCATATCTTGTTACATCTGCAAAACTCCGGTTGCTCTCCGTTGTAGAGATCCAACGCCCTAGGAGGTAGCAATGTGTTTAACCTGTTTGCATCAGCAGACGATTGAAATTCATTGTACTTAGACTTCTACAACGTGGTGAAGATCGAATCAATGAAGTAGATCATGTCGCCCATAAATCATTCAGGATGCTTCGTGAACCGCTATCTCGGTAGATTGTATCTACCATCAATGTGCTGCAGTAAGAATATAATTAGTTATGGTAAAGGAAGCTTACAATTAAAGATAGGAAAAACAGAAGTATGCACATGAAGTCTCAAACTGAAGTCTGAGCATGAAGTCTCAGATTGGAGTTATGAAGTCTCATGTTTAGACTTCACTCTCAGACTGCAATCTGAGACTTGACTTCACTCTATGACTTAATATATGAAGTCTCACCACATCCTAAATCCATTTTGTGGGAGTCCGCAGCATGCGGTACCAGAATGTGCTTGAGTCTTTCTTGGGGTTCTTCTTCTTTGTCTCTCTGCAAAATAAAATCACACACATTCAAAATCAAGTCACATAAGCTAGGTTTAAAATTCTTCAAGAGTGCGACTTACGTCTTCAAGAAGTCAATTAGCTTGATTTTATTGTCCTTGTTGATAAAATCTAAAAAGTTATAGCCATTGTCGCGTTCAACCGGATTACCAGGAATTCTAGTCTATGTATCAGGGCGAACAGTCTGTCCTTCTTTCATCTTTAGTTGATCACTCATTTTCTTAACCTTGAGCGATGTTGCTTTCTCCTTCAAGCGCTGTTTTTTTCTTTTTGCTTTCTCGAACTCCATATCTACTGATTTGGTTTTATCAACCATCACAACACTTGGCTCATAGTCCTAGTTGGTAACACTACTCTGCATAGTTGGGAGCAAACATGTTAAACATTAAATCCATATAGATCACAAAGTTTATTTTGCAATTTCACATGGATAAGGCACACTAATAAACATCATTCAAGTTTAAATTTTACAAGTTTCTGAAATAAGAGTAAAACATGCCAACAACAATCTAACTAGCCAACAAGGTACATAATTCACATCATTTTTGTGACTAACTACGCCTGGCAGCAACTCTTTTACTTTTTCTCTCCTTCTTGACTCATCTTTATCCTCCTCAATATCCTTCTTACTAAGATGGTTTATGTTCATTTTGGGAATCTTTGGGTTAAGGGGAGGAACACTAACCCCATCAGTAGGTGCAGTTGATTTGGCATCAGAGTGACCATGCTTCTCCTGAGGGTTCTCTTTCACTTTCTCGGGTTCATTCTTCATAGCTCCGCTGGTGAACTTATCAAAAGCAGATGTCAGATCGTCTACTTTGTCAGTGAGTAAGATAATCAAACGTGTTGAATCGAGCATCCACTGCATCCTTCAATGTATCACATAAGCGCTTCTCAAATTCATTAGCAGAAGAGGATAGCCGAGATTTCTTCAAACTACCCTTATCAGGAGCTTCTAGCTCTCTCTTAATGCCATTCCCTGGCTCATCCTTCACTTTCGCCTTCACCTTATTTTCCTTGTAGTTTCAGGGCAACACACCTAAAGGTGGCCAATGTTCTTTTTCCCACCTCCAAGGATTTCTTGATAATCGTCAAATCATTGCTTTCAAAATGTTGACAATTCTCTCATCCTCCTCATCATCATCCCACCGTGGGGACATCTCCTTGAAGTCTTTGTGGACAAAGCTGCAGACGGTGATCTACAAACATAAAAATGAATAAAGGGAGATCAGATAATATCATAACAGACTTCATGTGTGAAGACTCGGATAAGATTTCTAGAAAGAAGTCTTTGATGACAATACAAATTAGAGTTTTGATAATATACATATTTAAGGATGCCATTTTTGAGGTTTTTTCTCCCCCTTGATCATTTGTAAGCTAGCAGAGGTGTCGTTGGTTTACCGGGGAATGGCTCTCCCATCTCTATTGCAAAGTCTGGTAGAGCAAAGAACAACTATACGAAGGATCGGCATTTTATATCAAAAACATATCAAACTAAGTCTAACCCTAGAGATATATGCATGGATTCTTACCTATTGGCAACCCCTAAACCTATTATGCCTCACATGTTTTATATCACATGGCTTAGTTTTATGAAATTTTATAAAATTTTATTTTTAGACCTTTAGTTTTGATTTAAAATAATTTATTTATCAAAAATTTTGATAAAAATATTTTTTTTATAAATTTTTAATTTAAATTTAAGATTTAATTACGGTTGCACGCTTTGCTAGTGAAGTCTGCGACTGTTTATGGTTTTCTAGAACATAATCAACCTTATATGTTTTAATTTTATGGAAGTTTCTGAAATTTTAATTTATAAAGTTCATATTTAGGTAATCTTATTTTCTGTAGAAATAATTGCATAGAAATTATTTTTTATTATTTTCCTAATTTAAATCAAATGTTTAATTACGGTTCATATTTTATGGATGTCATGGATGAAGTCGACTGTGAGACTTCGTTCATGAAATCTCCGACGCTCGAAAGTTAGAACTGTAATTGCGGTTTCTGTTTTTTGTTTGCAAATAAGGGGTTTAATGTAATTTTCCTACATTTTTGGGCTAGTTTTGCATTTGTTTCAATTTGGGATCTAGTTTTGCATTCAAATTCAATTTTGGATTTAGCTTTAGCAATTCCTCCTAAATAGTATTGAAAAATAAAATATGTGAGATAGAAATCTGGTTTTACAAAATTACGAGATAAAATTTAAAAAGTGAGCACATTGCCACTTAAAATTCAAATATTATCAATAAATTTTATATTTATTTTATATCCGCATATTTACATGGGCCATTATCTAGTCTTATTATAAAAAGTATAGTTTTCAAAGTTGTTAAGTCACAAAATCGCGACACATGTCATATCCATCGATTCAAGATGTTGGTACATGTCAAAAATGAAAGATAAATAACAAAAATTATTATAAATAAATTGCATAAAAATATAATTAACTACTATTATTTAGAAAATATACTTTCTATAAGGAAACTATACAAATTACTAATAATTATCAAACAAACTCAAACAACAACTAAAAATTATAACAAAAATATTCAGATTAAAATTTTTAAAAAAAAATTTTGTCTCTGGTTCAAATTACAACAAAAATAATCTTTGAATTAGGTAAATAATTTAAAGCAAAATTTCTAAATTACAAAAAAACATATTTAAATAAAAGATAGAAACAAAAATCGATTCGCGGTGTACCGCCGATTCAAATCTACAACTGAACATGTAAAATATATTTTTTTTAAAAAGAGTTTAAACTGAGCTAGAATAATTTTATATATTCTCATACTAATCAAAATAGGCTACCTAATGCTTAAACCATCTTTTCACAATTTTTCGATATTTCATAAAATTACGTAGTTTTCATTTTCGAAACATTGATAATCTTTAATTAGTGCCGAAACATACCAAAATTGTTTCATTACTTTGGCACCCACTTACTTCCACACTAAACTTAATTTAGTACGGGATATTATGACTTTTTTACAAAATAATGTCTTTAATTACACACATTTTAGAAATTGTTGTGGTATTAACACGTAAGAAAAAAAATCTAACTATATATTTTATATATGCGATGTTAAACCTTATAGGGACACACTACACCAATAATCCCAAATATACTTTTACTTTAAATTCACTCGCCATCCTTTTCTTCTTTTTCTGTTCTTGTTTTGTCAACGCCATCCCTTTCTTTATAATTGTTTAATTCAATTGGTGTCTTATATTGTATATATATATGTGTGTGTTTCTCTTTTTCTTTGTGTTGGAATTTAACGACCGACTTATCCAAGATTATTTGACTAACGCGACATTGTTGATTTCCTTTTTAGGTTAATCTTCATGGATAACTAGTTCTTTATAACAAAAGTGAAATTGTGAGGTGAAGACCGAAGTGTATTGCATCCGTTAATTAGGGCTAACTTAATCTAACCAACGCAAAAAAAGTTCAAAAGATTTTGTAAAAAGGGGCTCTTGCAACAAAGCTACCTTTACCAAAATGTTCAAACGGAAATATATAAAACTTTTCTTTTTAATAATCATGAAGTTCGGGCATATACCCTTTTCTCCGCGGGTCTGGAATCAACATTTAATCAGACGTATATAGAAGTGAAAGATTATCAATCAGTTCGTGACTATTCGAGTTTGTCGTAACTAATATTAAATCACAACAAAGAAAATTTCCAGTTGGGGGCACATAGGATATAAAATGTCTTTTTAGGTCACATTTATAAGAAATAGACTTTTTAAATCCGTTAAGATAACTCAAATTATGTATGGTCCAATAATTTAATGGATTGGAGACATAATGTGGTTTTGACAAACTATATCATTTTTCGCAATTGGTTTAGCTAACCTTGGTTGAGTATATATACCATTACAAAACGAAAAAGCTTTGTAAAAAGTTAGAGGGAGCCAAAAATTAAAAGGGTCAATGCTGGCCATTACCATTACAACCTCACACCAAACACATTCCCCTTCATCACGCTGCACCTCTAAAGGCTAAAGCTAGGGATATGGGTAAAAGTCATCAACCGTCTCTTTTTGTTTTCATTCCTATTACGAAATTCTCGTTATAATGCATATGCGTTTCCGCTTAAGACATGAATTTTAATATTCGATGTTTCTCAAATAGAAAAAGAATATAATATAAAGTATGACAAAATGAAATGAAAACCAAGAGCGTGTGGCCTAGTGGTTTGTTCGAGTGAAGAAAGATGATTCATCTTATGGAATTTAGGTAAAGAATGAGTTTCCAGCATCTACGAAAATTGTTGGGACTCCCGTTGGCCACGATAGACACATTAAGTGGCAAGGATTAGTATGGATCTCAGCCAAGATTCACTCTCATTACCCAAAAGAATGAGATGGGAATGGAACGTACAATTTCTTTTTGAATTTTGATGAATTATTTTAGAAGTTAATTATCAAAATAATTTTATAATTGTCTGTGAATTTTGAGTTTATATGCTATGTGCCTTTCCTACAGATTTTCTTTTTGAATTCTTTATGAGTTTGGTAACATTAGAAATATGGAGTGGCCTTAAATCTCGTTCATAATTAGTTTTTGTATTCTCGTCCAATATATATTTCAAATAAAACATAGGAATAAAATAGGCTTTTTCAAATGGCATGATCTATCTCGTTTCTAGTTTCCGTTTATTGCATTCTCCATCTTATATATAAAGTTTTTCAAAAAAAAAAAAATTGTGTCAGAAAAAAAATTATTATATAATAAACAAAACTAGGCCCACCAATTTTTTAAAAGGTTTTTTATTATTATTATATATAAAGTTTCTTCCTTCTTCGCCCGTTGATCGAGTTGTTGGGACTACCCGACTATGCACGCTATAAGGCTTTTACTCAATCAAGTGGGAGAAAATGAATGTTTAGTACTAGTGCAGAGTTGTTTCTAGAAAATCCAAATGCTAATAATCAATATACAATCAATCATCCAAAAAAAATTATACGTAAATCAAGTTCATTTATGTTTTTAGAAAATTTTGTGTAGAGTACATTTAGCTAGCTAGTAGTCTAGGTTACAAGATCTATCTATCAATGGGAGAATCCTTCTCCCTTTTACTTATTTGGATTTGTTAGTTTGAAAACGCATAACCGTACGTAAATTGACCAACACGGCCATTTAATTCTAGGGAATGCAAATACATCCCCACAATCATCCTGCAAAATTTATTTTGTTATCTCACCATGTATAAACTGTTCAAAAATATGTAACGTTTAGTTAGCAATAGTGATTAGTGTTGGAGATAGGATTGACAATCCTATCAGCCCGGCCCAACACAAAACTTAAAGCCCATTTACTAAGTGAAAGATTGGTGTCCTTCCAACCCAATATCAAACATATAGGGCCTATCCGTTCTAGGCCCAGAGAGGGGATTTGGCCCGTCACGTCGGGCGCGGTGCTCAAGGGGGCAGGTTCCCGTTCTGACATGCTGCAGCCACTCAAGTGCGACTCGGCAAAGGAGTTGACTTCGCCGCTCACGCGCTGGGCGAGAGATCTGCTTCGACGAACACGCGTTGGGCGAGAGATCTGCTTCGACGAACACGTGCTGGGCGGGAAATGCAGTTGGCTTGCTATAAATACCCTATGTACCTCATTAATGAAGAGGTCCGCGAAATCTCTGAAGAACTGATACCCGAGCTAGAAACTAAAAGATATTTGTAATACTTCCGACGAATTGTTTAGAACGCCGAACTGAATCCCAGCTGACTCAGTTCGCCATTCTAAACGACCACCGTCTTTTGGTAAAATACAAGATTCCGATCTTATTCCCGAACTGATGTTTATCATAACCATCTCCAATCTATTCTATTAAACGGAAATATCGCCCGCACATTTATCATTAATCAATCACAACCCCTACATCGATTCATAACTTGTTTATTTATATTAGTCGTGAGACTAACAATTAGGATGGTGGACGAAGATCGAAGCCAATGTTTATCAAATAGTATGACATAGTTGAACACCAATTGTGACTGTTATATAGTTGACCTTGACCACCAATCATGGCTTATATTTTCATATATTATACAGTACACAAACGCAAGTGCCCAATATCAACTTCGTTTACTTTTTTTTTGTTGTGATTTTTTTTAATAGTTGGAAGCACAAGCGTTACACACACACTGTGTCTGTAATACAATAGGGGTGAGAGTGGAGTGGTAGGGCAAAAGAAGGGAGAAAATGCCTAATGATGAAGAAAAAGTCAACGTAGTTTCAGCTTGAGATGAAGTATTTTCACTTGAACACTAGAAAAAACCGACCATCTTCTGTTCTTTTTTTATCACCACTTCGATATGTATATATCCCACACTGCCACACATGAATAGGAGCTTAATTAAGTGAGTGAGTCAATGAGACTATTAAGTAAATGTATATATAATGATGTGTAACTGTTTAGGGTTAAGATACAACAATACATTCTCTTCATTATCTTCGAGCTTCCTTTATTCATCTTCTTCTCGATCCACTAAGTCCATTTTACAACCAAAAAAAAAAATCAGTTTTCTGCGTTAGTTAGATAAATTAGCCCTAATCAAGGGGTACAAGATTTTGGAGTTTTCACCATAAATCTTCACTTTTCTTATACTGACCTATTATCCTTGAAAAGTAACCTAGAAAGGAGATCAACAAAGCTGTGTAGTCAAATTAGGAAAAGCAAGGTTAATTTGTTAAGTTTTATTGGGTTTCAACTAAGAGTCAATTGATAATGAATTTAGTTCCTTTCTTTCTGATGTGAAATCTTAACATATCATTTTTTAGTCCTCGAACAAAATCTCATTTATTGACCGGCAATAAAGTCTATTTGGATCAATAAAGTAGTCTCTTATTATGTTAAATTTCAATAGATATTTAATTCAAAACCAATTCATAATAAGTAGATTAAGCCATATCTCTTATAAATTATTTTAAAGTAATTTCTAACTTTCATTTTGGAATTCTAGCATAATTTGTTACAAAGTAGAAGAAGAGAGATATGGAGGTGAAACTCAAAGAAGAAGATTTGATATATGACACCTATTATAAGTACAAGATATTCAGGGATGACAATTGACTTTAAAAAAAAAAAAAAATACTAAGGATTAATTGTTGGTTGTAAATAGTTGTATTTGGTTGGTTGAACGCGATCATACGATTAAATTTGGTCGCATATGCATAAGGGCATTTTGGATGTTGACTATTTTTAGTAGGTCATACCAACAAAAGTAGGCACAGCATACAAAGGGCTTATAGTGAAAGAAAAAGAAAAAAAAATCATATATATATATATATATAAACGGCTTTGAGATTGAACCAAACAAAAGGATCAAGGGCTGGCCATATAGGTGATAGTGTATTCTATTGTAGATTTAGTGAAATTTGGGGGTACAGTTGTATCCAACTAATAAGTTGTATCCATTATATATGATTATACATACATCAAAGAATATGTCACACACGTCTCTTCAATATTCGTTTTCATTTCATATTCCCTTTTGTGATGCTTGCTTGGATTGGACTTCATTGATTTGACTATTGTAAGTATAGTGTAAAAGTAGCTTTCTTTGTCTAGCCATTTTTACAATTTATATAGAAAGGTTGTGGGGACAGGTCTAGATGAAAAAATCATCTTTGGTTTTGAGTAGTAGACTTAAAAAACAGTTTGTCCCCGGTTGCATTTAACTTAACTTCTGTTTGGTCATCCCTTTATATTTGATTGGTTTTGGACGAGTTTTCTAGAAAATGTCTGATTATTGTTCGTTCCACATCCAAAGTTAGAAAGAAGCGGAAACTTGAACAACTAACTTAGTATGTTGTTGATCTTTTGTTATGCGTATACATTAAAGTTAAAAATCAGATAAATACAATAAGCCCCGTATAAATACAATGAAACACATGGAATTAGGGGTCATATACTTTAATTATGCGGTCGATAGAGCCATCACTTCATGCAAATCAAAGTCCAACTAATATATCTACCATACAAGCGCCAAAAGCTGTATCATAATCATAGTCTTTCAAGAATACAATTTTCAGTCTTATTAAAACTTGCATGTATCTAAGAACCTATTTTACACCTACAAGAAATGCTAGATCGGGCAAATGCATGATATTTATTTGGACCCAAACCATTTCCCTATCCATCCTTCTCTAATCGACACATGGAAAGATACCTACCTTATTATTTTTCTTTCGATACTTTTCATAATATTTTTATAACATGCTATGGTTAAACACATGTGCTTCTTATAAACATAACAAAAGAAATATAAATAGCAGGATCACTTGGAATCATCATTTTTTTCCGAAAAGGAAGATCTGATCTACTTATTACCATGGGAAAGGTATGGTCGGGATGGGGAATTTGTAATGTGCCTCAAACTATATCCTGATTTGACTTTCAAGACGGATGAAAAGATCCCACAGCCACAAGCCTTGATCGATGAGTAAAATACTATTATAGTCTGACGTATGTCACTTTGCATGCCCCCACAATACTAAAGTAGCTTGTGCTTAACATAAGAATATATCACATTGATATGCCAAATGATAACATTGATAAAAATGAAAATCTTAACGGATTTTTTAATCTATTGGTTTAGATTATTGTTATATAGTTGTGTCAACATATAGTAGAGTATATATAACTTTTTTTGCAATATAATAAACATAATTGTACATTTCAATTCCAAAATTCTGAGATTTTCTGGATCTTCACCATTTTTTGTCGTTGTTTTGAATGTCGGGAAAGCTGAATACCTTCGAACTTTAATTACATTGTTGGTTACCAATAGTTTTAAAGTAAAATGCATGCATGTCCTACACATTAATAAATTTCAACGCATCCATTATTTTTTGGGTCTATTATACATATGTTCATTAGATTTCTAATTACTTCATCAAATTTTGTGAAAATCCATTAAAAGTATCTTAAAATTAAATTATGATGTAATATTATAAACTTGATTAGTTCTCTTTACTATGAAGTTTCTACTAGTACTGACGAAAAGGGTTAAACTCACATTGATGGAAAGGGAAGATTCGTCAAAGATTATCATCATAATCAAATCGCAACTATATATATCAGCCGTAAATGTCAAGAAAACTAATTGTAGTAAACAATAGTTTATGCCCCGGAGCCACAGGCCAAAGTTGAAATTTGCTTGTAATGATGATGATGATGCATTTTAAACATATTGGACTGTGGGTCCATTACTTCCCACTACTCTAACACACTAAGAAGTTTAGCAAACTTAATTATTTGATATATCCGACTAAACCAGGTTTTAGAAAACAAAAGTTAATGAATAATACATAATTTTAGATTAGATATATTACAAAAAAACAAATTTATTCAAATAATATTTTCTAATAACTAGAACCATAATTAAAATTTAACTTCTCTATAGGAGTTCTATCTATCTCATAGTTTTTCTTCATTAGTTGCATTTTATTAGAAAGATATATAATTATTTAATATTGTAGTCTAATTTTTAATTTTTAAAAACTTATGTAGAGTTTTTGAGTGGATAATATTATTCTAGTTTCTCTTTCATGAATTTTTAAAGAATGAACGAGACATTATAAGTACCTCCTCGCTCCCCGCCTCGTTAATTTATCTTTGTGCCAACTCCTTCTAAAGCAAAACTTATATCTTCCTTTCGTTGACATAATTCAAGAAAAAATAGTAAGAGCTATGGAAGTTCATGATCTATCTGAAGAAGCTAAAAGAGGACTACACATGTCCGAGGAATCATCGGACGATCTTTGCGTTGATTCTCGAGGTCGACCATGCAGGCCAAGCAAGCATGGTGGTACAAGAGCTGCCCTCTTTGTTCTAGGTTCGTACACTTCTCCTTCTCTCGTCAACATAAACTATGTATATCGACTAGCTAGACCAGCGTGTTGCATATGGCCTGGCGGGTTCATGTTAGGTTAAATTGATTGGGTTGTGTATACATATATCTGTGGTACGTTCAGGCCTCCAAGCTTTTGAAATGATGGCGATCGCAGCTGTTGGCAACAACTTGATCACATACGTGTTCAATGAGATGCATTTCCCTTTACCGAAATCCGCAAACCTCGTGACCAACTTCATAGGAACGGTGTTTCTTCTCTCGCTTCTTGGTGGCTTCCTCTCTGATTCATACCTTGGAAGCTTTCGCACCATGCTCGTTTTCGGCATCATCGAAATCTTTGTCTGTTCTCTCCCTCCCTAGCTCTCTTTTCACCTTTCTCATTTCTATTTTAGATGCTCTTGAATATTCTACGTCACTTTTTATATCTAACTAGTAACTTGTGATTAAAACGGAATATTAAAAGTATTTTTAGACTAAAATATTAGAATTGTCCTACACGAGGCAAATTTGCGATTAATATATATAATATATGCAAATTTGGAATTAATATATAGGTCTTTATTTTCTTTATCAATTTGTTTTGAGTTAAGAACCTATATTTATTAATAAGGTATCATAGCAACTTACAAATTTTATGTTTCAAATGGTTAATCTCTCATCATCGTTTTGAAATAAAAATCTATATTTATTAATATGATATCAAAGCAATTCATAAATTTTATGCTTTGAATGTTTAATCTTAAATATGAAAATGATGAGTTTGTTCGTTATCAATTGATTTTGAGTTAGAACTTCATGTTAACTAATACAAAAATCTAAAACTTTAAATAAAGTTGTGATTAAAGTGAATTATAAACAAAATCTTTCTCGCTGAAACTTTCGGTTCTTTGGAAAAGCAAATGGATTACATAATATTTTTATACAATTTTCTTTTTTTAGCTAATTAATACACAATACAGTGACGGAATTCACGGTTTCATAATTCCTCGCTTATAGGGAACACGTAACTTTGAACATATTAGCTATTTCCAGTACACACCAAAATACATGTAGTTTCTAAGACTTTAGTGGAAAAATATTAAAATAATATTGATTAACAAAATCAGGAGAAACTTTGGCTGACAAAAAACTTGTATATTGATTACAACAGGGTTTCATATTATTGTCAGTCCAAGCTCATCTCCCTGAGCTAAGACCACCAGAATGCAACATGAAGGGCACAATACATTGCTTAGAGGCAAATGGTTACAAGGCGGTCACACTCTACGCCGCACTTTGTTTGGTGGCGTTAGGGAGTGGCTGTCTCAAACCGAACATCATCTCTCACGGTGCCGACCAGTTTCAAAGGAAGGATTTGAGGAAGCTGTCTAGTTTCTTCAATGCGGCTTACTTCGCCTTCTCAATGGGTCAGCTTATTGCACTTACACTCTTAGTTTGGGTGCAAACGCATTCCGGTATGGACGTTGGTTTTGGTGTCTCCGCGGCTGTTATGGCAGCCGGGATGATCAGCCTCATTGCTGGGACTAACTTTTATAGGAATAAACCACCTCGTGGTAGCATCTTCACACCAATTGCTCAGGTAAATCAAGAACCGAATGTTTATTTGCGATGTTTTTTTTTTTTAAGTTTAGTGTAACTTTTACCATTTTAAACAAAAACTTTATTGATGCCAAAAAAAAAATTGTTAAATGCAAACGCAAGATTTTCTCTTAAGTTTGCGTTTACAGTTTACAAAAATATTTATAGAAAAATAAATAAATTAAAAAAAAAAGTGAAAATGTAGTATGTTTTCTCAACATATGAGCCTTTGATACATTTGAAGTCATATATAAGAGTTTGATCTTGACTTTATTTTCTGGCATACTTCGATGGATCAGGTCTTCGTAGCCGCGATCACTAAACGAAAACAGATTTGCCCATCAAACCCGAACATGCTTCACCAACCTTCAATGGATCTCGTTCGTGTCAAACCTCTCCTGCATACTAATAAGTTTAGGTAATTTGTCTTTAATCTCTTTACAATAACCGCCAAATTGACTACCGAACTAACTAACTAACCGCTCTTTTCTTGACGTGCAAGGTTTCTTGACAAGGCTTGCATCAAGACGCAAGGCAAGGTAATGGAGAGTCCATGGAGACTCTGCACAATCGAACAAGTCCATCAAGTCAAGATTCTGTTATCCGTCATACCGATATTCGCGTGTACTATCATCTTCAATACCATCTTAGCTCAGCTTCAAACTTTCTCTGTTCAGCAGGGAAGCTCCATGAACACACACATCACAAAAACCTTTCAAATCCCACCAGCTTCTCTTCAAGCCATCCCTTACATCATTCTTATCTTCTTCGTGCCTCTATATGAAACGTTCTTCGTCCCACTCGCTAGAAAGATCACGGGAAATGATTCTGGAATCTCTCCTCTTCAGAGAATCGGCACAGGACTGTTCCTAGCGACTTTCTCGATGGTTGCAGCCGCTTTAGTGGAAAAGAAGAGACGAGAATCGTTCTTGGAACAGAACGTAACGCTCTCTATCTTCTGGATCGCGCCGCAGTTTCTGATATTCGGGTTATCAGAGATGTTTACAGCTGTTGGATTAGTGGAGTTTTTTTACAAACAGTCTTCGCAGAGTATGCAATCTTTTCTCACAGCAATGACTTACTGTTCTTACTCTTTCGGGTTCTACCTTAGCTCTGTTCTTGTCTCAACCGTGAACAGAGTTACTTCTAGTTATGGATCTGGGACGAAAGAAGGTTGGTTAGGCGATAACGACCTTAATAAAGATAGATTAGATCACTTTTACTGGCTCTTAGCTTCATTGAGTTTCATCAACTTTTTTAATTATCTTTTCTGGTCAAGATGGTATTCGTGTGATCCATCCGCGACACATCATAGCGCCGAAGTCAATAGCTTGGAGGATTTAGAAAATGGAGAAAACAAGGACTCCACAACGGAGAAGCCTAGAATTTGACTAAGTATGTTAGATCATCTTGTTGAAACCCTATAGGAGAGATAATATATAGCTAGAATAAATCTTTTGAAGATCCTATATGCTTTATTTATTCGGTTGTAATCATATGTTTTGGAAGTGGCGGGGTAGAGGTTTTTGGTTTTTGATTTTATATTTGGGGTTTGTAATGATGAAGAGTTAATTTAAAAGGTTTAGAGAACTTGTCTTTTGACTTAATTATGTATCAAGCTAGTTGGTTTTATGAGGTGACTGATAAAGTTTTTAGTCTCGCCAAACCGCTATAACTGGCTAAAACAACGTTTGTGTTTAACAGCAACCTCAAATGCTCTATGTTTTGACTTCTGAGCCACATGATGAATCCATAGACTTAACATATCTTTGAAGTTGGAAAGAGATATGGTCCATTCCCATAGATATTGACATCATCAGGTAAAAGATATAGTGAGGTAAGCATCATTCGTAGTAACGTTCGGGCCGACAGAGAAGGTCCACACAACACACTGCTCCATTGGTGCAGCAATCTCAACGAACAATAGTGTCTTCGTCACTAAATTATAATATATGAGTTTTTTGTGATTGACTTTGGAAAGAAATATACTATAACCCGTATGTTCATTATTCTGCTTAACTTTTAATTGAACGATACATATCTAAATGCTTCACCGTAAGGTTGTAAGACTTTTGCAGCTCAGTCCACAAATGTTTTCAACCTCTACAAGATGGACCGACCCAATTAAATAGACATATAAATATATATATCTGTTTCACTAGGAAATATAAGTGAAATGCAAAACAGATCTTTTGACAAGCCATATTTGTAAGAGATCACTATATATATTTAGCTATGTTTGAGTCAGTTTCTAAAGCATATAGTGAAAGTTGAGAAGAGAATTATTACAATTTTACATGACTCTACAACAGTATTTACAAGCATTAACATATGCTACAACGTCACGTTACATATGTATCACATTCATGCCAAGTTTTTGGTATCTGATCAAGAAGTTGAGTCATGTGTTGTGAAAGCCAAACTAAGCGCATCCACATATGTTAGCGCCTAAATTGTTGCGTTTAAAAAGAACTAGAGTTTTGTGGTTTTTTTTTTGTTTTTCTTTTGTAATATCTGCTATATGCAAATAGTTAGTTGGGACATGCACATAGCATGACAAGACAGTAAGATTGAGATAGAGAGAAGCAAAACATCAACGCCTTTGCCGTTCTGCAACTACATTCTTGTTTTCATTTTATATAAATAATATCTCATGAACATTCAGGACTTGTTTCTTAATCTGACAGCTCTCATAATTCAGAAATTTTAGTCCCTTTGGTGCCTCACATGCGCTTATAGAGGTATGTCCATGATTCTCAACCATTGATCTGAAAGGCATAGTTTGTTATTGTTATCAATTTTTATGCAAAGGGTGCCTAATCACCTTAAGAAACTGTGCAAAATTGAATCTGACCTTTGAGTTCGTTGATGTACATCTTTGGTCCATAACGTTCTTGACTCAGACAAGTCTCTTGCAACTGGCATGTTTCTGATCATATAAAGCAGATTAATTATATGTAGATTGATCGTAGAAATGGAAACTTCTATGTATAGATGTAACTATGAAATGTAGAGAGGGTTTAAGTTGGAGTTTTATCCTCATGACAATATAACATATGTATACACAAATTTCATGATCATATAGTATAGTACTATAGTAGTGGCATGTAACGTATTTTCAGAGAGAAGTATATTGATTATGTTCAATTATATGATGTTGGGTAGATTTAGCACTAAGGAGGCGCAGAAGAGATGAGGGCTAAAGCTGCTTCAGGGAAAGCCATAATAGTGCTGTGTCTTGCTAGCTTTCTTGCAGGCTCACTGTTCATGAGTCGAACTTTGAGTCGCTCTTACATATTTGAAGAAGAGGATCACCATCTCAAAAAGCATCTGTCTGAACATTTAGAGATTCAAAAGGGCTGCGATGAACATAAACGCGTAATCACTCTTCTCTACTAAAATTTCACATAGCTTTACTACTGCTCATAATATATGCTCACTAAACCACAAGTGGTTCCTCTTTTTGGATCCAGAAACTGATAGAAAGCAAATCTAGAGACATAATAGGAGAAGTTTCGAAAACCCACCAAGCAGTAAAGTAATAAAACCATATTCTTTCCTATAATTGAAACAGAGGAGGTAACAAAATCTGATTCTTTCTTGTGTTTATATAAGATCATTGGAGAGAACAATGTCAACATTGGAGATGGAGTTAGCAGCAGCACGTACCAGCGATAGAAGCAGTGAGTTCTGGAGCGAACACACAGCGAAAAACCAGAGTCTACAGAAAGTGTTTGCAGTGATAGGCATCAACACAGCTTTCAGCAGCAAGAAAAGACGAGACTCGGTGAGGCAGACATGGATGCCAACAGGCGAGAAGCTGAAGAAAATCGAGAAAGAGAAAGGGATTGTTGTAAGGTTGTGAAGTAAGCCACAAGTATCCTCAATTCACTACTTTAAAATCACAATAATCACAATAGTCAGTCATATAAAACAGAGAAAGTTTGGATTATTATTTGTCAGGTTTGTGATAGGACACAGTGCAACACCAGGAGGAGTACTAGACAAAGCCATTGATGAAGAAGATTCAGAACATAAAGATATTTTGAGACTAAAACACATAGAAGGATATCACCAACTCTCAACCAAGACAAGACTCTACTTCTCAACAGCAACTGCAATGTATGATGCAGAGTTTTACGTGAAGGTAGACGATGATGTTCATGTCAATCTAGGAATGCTTGTTACAACACTTGCAAGATATCAATCAAGACCAAGGATTTACATTGGATGCATGAAGTCTGGCCCTGTTCTTTCACAAAAGTAAGCATCTTTATAACAAATTTGAAACCTTTGGATAAATATCTGACAAAAAGTATGATTTTTTTTTTTTTTTTTTGGGATATTAGGGGAGTGAAGTATCATGAGCCAGAGTTTTGGAAATTTGGAGAAGAAGGGAATAAGTACTTTAGGCATGCGACTGGTCAAATATATGCAATCTCTAAAGACTTAGCTGCGTATATCTCTACAAACCAGTAAGTTTTGTTATATACTGTATATGTTAAAGTGTTCTCATTTTTTGAGGTTTACGTAATAATTCGGTGGACCTGTCCTCAGGGGAATACTGCATCGTTACGCGAACGAGGATGTGTCGTTAGGAGCGTGGATGTTAGGGTTAGAAGTGGAGCATGTGGACGAGAGGTCAATGTGTTGTGGAACTCCACCGGATTGTCAATGGAAGGCACAAGCAGGGAACGTGTGTGCTGCGGCGTTCGATTGGTCTTGCAGTGGGATTTGTAAGTCGGTTGATCGGATGGCTCGTGTACACCGAGCTTGTGCTGAAGGAGACACTCCTCTATCTAATTTTCGCTTCTTCGTCTGAACTTGTGTTTCCTACTACTTTTGCTAAGTTTGATAGTAGTGTTGTGGAATCAATAAGGAAGGATATAGTAATAAATGAGCATGCAAGATTATGACTTTTTTGGGTGTGGAAAATTTGGTTATGAGAATTGAGAGGGTCTTTTGGAACCTTGGAAGTTAAGTTATGAGAGGGTCTTTTTTTGGGGTCAATTTGCAATTAAGTCATGAATTTATATTTATTTAGCAAGAAAGGATATTTTTTTAATATTAATCCTGGAATTATGGGTTTAGGTAAATCAAGCTATAAACTAATCAAATAATTTATTCACACCCATAATTTAATAGGTAAAATACATAATTTATGTCTCAAATTAAAAAACATAGCTTAAGATCTTGTATTTTATAAAAACCTTACACTGGGGGTAGTAATGTGCTTTTAACTATTTTTGACTTTTGTGGTTATAAACCATTGGCCTATAATAGATCGTATGTAGCAAAGATACGAGATAATTCATTTTGGGTAGAGAATTTTCCACACAGAAGGTGTCACGATCGGAATTGGATAGGACTTAATACGATAGCGGAGCTACTACGGCTACTTTATTAACTTATTAAAAATAAAAAGAAGTACAACAAAATAAGGAAAAAAAAACTTAAAAAAAAAATGAAATCGAAACCGCCTCGAATTTGGAATCAGTGGGTCCCACACACTCCAGAAATTGGTGAAACAAAAATAAAAAAAGCATCTTCCTTCCTTCCCCATCAGAATCGGTCAAGCTTTTTTTAGTCAGTCAATACCCCCAAAAACCCTAAAATCCTCCAAAACTTTTGAGAGGGAAAATCTATCCGCCAAAATAAAAATAAAAACACTTCCCATCTGGAAACCCCTTCATCTTCAACCTTCTCTATTCTGTATCTATCTCAAATCTCTCTTTTAACTCTTTTTTTCCTTTCTAAGTTTTAGTTTTAGTGTCGGAAAAAACCCCTTGTTACGGTTATGGCGGTGATGAACGGCGGTAGGGCGGCGAAGCGAGCGAGGCGTTGCAACAGAATCTCGGCAGATCTTTACGATTTCTCTACTTTCCCGGCGGAAGAGATCAACGGCGAGTCGACCAACTTGCCGCCGTTCCGCGACGGTGTCAGAACCTTCCTCGCGACCCACGCGCGTGTCACTTTCCCTCCATCGACGCTCTTCTCCAGTTTAATGACGTGGCAGATCATGCTTAGACCTGGGGATTCGACGGAGGGTTCAAATCTCTCTTCTAGACTCGTCTCTCTCGATGTTGTGGAGGAGGATGTCACCAGATCCTCTAGATCTGTTTACTGTGACCACTGTCGAGTCGTTGGTGAGTCCACGTCCTTACAGATTCCTCTTTATATTTCTACAAGCTTCAAACTTTTTTTGTTTCTCTTTTCTTAAACAAAGTTTGCATTTTTACCTGTCAAGTGCATGCATAGATTGAAAGCAAAGACTAACCAAAATCTGTTGTTTTTGAAGGTTGGAGTAGTCATCCAGTGTGTAGAAAGAGGTACCACTTCATCATAAGGTCAGGAGGAGACAGTAAGGCTTGCTCCAGGTGTGGTAATACTCAAAATTTGTCTGAAGGCAGCAATTGCAAGTGGTGCAGCTTGGCTCTCGATATTGAAGACTGGGTTTACTCTCAGCTTGAAGACAACACTCACCTCCTTCATGGTGTTATCCACTCCAACGGCTATGCTCATCTCTTGTGTCTCAATGGAAAGGAAGGCGGCTCTGGTTTTTTGACTGGTCGTGCCATTATGGACTTTTGGGACAGGCTTTGTTCCTCCCTTGCTGTTAGGAAGGCAAGTGTGATGGATGTGTCAAGGAAGTATGGAATGGATTACCGGTTGCTTCATGGGATCACTAGAGGGTGTTCGTGGTACAGTGAGTGGGGTTATGAATTTAAATCTGGGAGCTATGCACTCACAAGAGAAGCTTACCAGAGTGCTGTGGATACTTTATCTGCGATACCGCTCTCTGAGTTTTTATTCCAGGGGAGGAAGCCAAGAACTCAGCTCCACTCCACTATTGGCTTCTACCAATCACTCTCATGTTCGGAGCTTTTGACTGTGAGAGACCTCTTCTCCTTTCTGCTACAGCTGATTCATGAGAACCAATCAAAATCAACATCTACGTCGTCTGTACTGTGTGCTTGGACTAGGAGTGATGTGGAACGTGTACAGCAAGCCATGGTTAAGATACTGAAAGCTGCAGGGGGTCCATGTGCCAACTGGGTAACAAGGTGGGCTCTCAAAAGGTCTATTTGCAAAAAAGCCTCTCCACAACTGATTGATTACTGTCTCATGCATTTTGGGGGGTTTTTGGTCGATGATGGATCTCGAGTAGTCTGCTCCCGTTGCAATCCTGGTTCAAACGACTTTGAGTACAGGTAAACTTTCAAGAGATGTATCTTCTTATTCTGCTTTGGGTTGGTTGGTTTCCAGTGTGCATAATAATCTAAACCCTTACCTATGAACTTCAGGCTTGAACCTGTCAACAATGTGCACCGCTTATCTAATCAAGATGTAAATTATGCATCAGTGGAGCATGTCAAACGGGACTTAAGATATTTGTATGAAACTTTATTGCACCCACAAACCATGGCCAAGTTTAGGTCTCGGGCTACCAGAGATAAAATGATTGATGCAGCGACAAAAATATTGGATTGTAAGCATTTCATAAAAGATTACCTGTCTAGCACAGTGAACCCCTTTGCAATCAACCTCTGGTGCTGTGTTGAGCTTTCAGATGAGTCTAAAGAATGCCAAGCCCCTCCACCTGAACTGTTGGTGTTGCCATTGAAAGCTACTGTTTCTGATCTGAAAATTGAAGCTGCTAAGGCTTTTCAGGAAGTATATGCTATGTTCAAGAGATTTGAAGTTGAGGAACTCCTAGGTTACGGTTCTATAGATGACTCCTTCACCCTGAAATTTCTAGTTGGCACAAATGGGGTCATACGAATTAAAGGGAGATGCTCAAAACACGGGCTCCTTAGATACCGGATGGAGAGAGGGGTGGATAATTGGAAAGTTGATTGCAAGTGTGGCACAACGGATGATGATGGTGAGAGAATGTTGGCCTGTGATGTTTGTGGTGTGTGGCACCACACTAGATGTGCTGGGATCAAGAACGCCGATGAACTACCTTCCAAGTTCCATTGTTTCAGATGCATTGATATGTACAGCAAGAGACCAAAGCAATCTGACAATGAGCGGGGTTCTAGTCAAGCGCCCAAAGCTGGCTTCGTTTGTAGAGGTGAGTCAGCTGCTATGGGCAGTGGATCTAATTTATCCGTAACACTTAGTGTAGGCTGACTGTATTTGTGATCGTACTGTATATAGGTTATTTTCTAGGCACAAAACTGCAAGTGGCTTAAGATTTCCTTACCCGTGATTGTAACCCATACCACTTCAAGATTTCAATCCTAAACCTTAGTGATTTGTTATCATGGGAAAACTGCATTTATAAAGAACAAATGTTGAAGATGCCTTTTCTTGTTTTACGTGCTTCATATTTGCACGTTACTCTTGAACCTTAAGCTCCTTAAAGACAGTTGCAATCACATTCCCACATTCCTCTCTTGATATGGGGTAGTCCATATCAGTTACGAGTGCACAAGAAGCTCAAAGATAAGACTCCTGCTTAAGACACAAGAACCATAGAAGAGAAACCAACTACTAAGATTATTAAATTCCTACACCAAAATATCATAAACAGTATGCACATCATTTGAATAATCTCACCAATTATCAAAAGCATGTCTTTGCACTCGCGTTGATGAACCAGATTCTACCTTCTTAATTCACTTAATAGTTTAGCTTGCATCTCTGAATAATCTTTTGCTCTAGCACAGTTTCCTCAAGAATTCCATAATAATTGTCTTGGCTGGAATAATGTTTATCAGATAATAAGCACCCTCAGAGACAATTTCGGCCTACCCAGTATGAACTTGAGATTGGAAAGCACGTGCAAAGGATTTGCCTACAATTGCAGATCAAACAAGTTAGTATTACATCGAATAAACAAGTTAGTTACTTTCCTATAAAAAAGGAATTGAAATAAAAGCAAGCTTGAGACATCGAATGGCAATTTGACCTGGAAAGAATTTACACGACGACAGAATTAAAATATTACAACAAGACCTTACTTAGATTGGAGAGAGCGCAAAACAACACATTAGTTGAGAGAGAGTTGAAATCTGAAAAGAGAGGTTACCTTGATTGTAACATATAGTCATCGGCTCCAGCCAAAACACAGTCCTTGGACTTTGATAGACTTTGGAGCTTACCTTGGTCGCTAATGAGTGTGCAACAACTTGTTATGGCAACAAAGCTTCTTGCAAGGGACTTGAGAAATTGATTTTCAGTAGTTCATTCTCTGCAAGCTATAAGAAAAGAGATGTTAGGCGACCATTTAAAAGGAGCACCAGATAAAGCTTGCACTTGAATTAACTGCACTCACTTTGTATTCAACACCAACAAAACTGGAAATAATGCACAGCATACTAATAAATGACCATCATCATGAACCACAAAGGTATTTCCAAATGCTCAGGTGTCAAGCAGAATCTAAGCAGTTGTATCTTGTCGACATCAGCCGGTGTCTCGACATCCTCGGTAGAAGGTGAGAAAGCCCTGATATTAGTTCTTTCTGACATACTTCTTCAAACCCTACAATGAGCAGAAACTAGACATCACCGACATCATCTTCAAAAAATTGCTGATGATGAACAAAAAAAGAGAGTAATTCATGTGATGGGCAACTAAGGGTAGTCAAACTAACCTCTTAAGGCGCAATCAATATTTTCATCTGTAACGTTTCCATGGCGACAAAATTTGCTAGTATCATGATCCATTGCTTAGAACGAAAACGATGCTAAGAATCTGCGATTCATCAATTCAATTGGTTTAATCAGCACAATTACCCCAAAACACAAAGCTATACGAAGAACTTGTAAACTTCGCCGGAACGAAAAAGAAATATAAATATAAACACGAATCATACAAAAAATTTCGCTTTAAAGAATAAAAGAATCAGAATGTCAAATTCGACTAAGTGGTCAGTTTCATACCTCAAGAATCAAGATGAATTGAACGAGATCGATTGAAGCAGCAAAACTTCATTCTTCCGAGAAAATCATCGAATAAAACAAATTGATTACGGAGCGAATCCATGAGGATTGAAACCCTAACCCTTAAATATCATAATTCTCTCGACGGCAAGATTGAATTGATGAAGAACAACAACAATTCAACGTATTCAAAAGAATCTCCCTTGGGAGCTCTAGTATCTTTCTCCTTGGGAATTAAAAGCAGCCATGTGAAAACGATAAAGAAGAAGAAGAGAAGAATCGTGAAGAAGATGAAGATGGAGACGAAGAAGAAGCAATAACATCGCTGCAAGAGGAAGACCTTTGTTGCAGGGAAAGAGTTGTTAAATAATGCACCGTTAATTGTTAGGTTTCAGTTTCACAAGTACGAAGACTTAATGGGCCGAACTTAGGGCCCAATAAAACTTAGATCTGATTACTAAAAAACATTAATTCGTCTGCAATTTTCTCGAAAAGGGTTTAGGGTTCAAAGAAAATGGAGGGGAATTGTCGGAATTCGTCTTCCGGTATGGAAGTTCCAGTTGCCGGCGGGGGAAATGTCGTCAATTGGATCGAGATATCTGTGCCTTCTCCTTCTTCTTCTTCTTCTTCTTCTTCTTCTTCTACTACTACCATCGGTACTAATTCAAGTGAGGACAATGAGTGTGTTCAGCTTCCTTCGAATGAAGACTACGCTTCTAGCTCTGTAATTGGGGAACCTCCGATATCTTTCGTTTGGAAAATCAACAAGACGAGTCCTAATGCTCTCGAGCTTCTTCAAATCTCTGCTAAATCGGGATTTCCAATTACTGGGCTGCGTTTCGTCTTTGCTCAGGCACTCTCTCCTTTTGCTTTTGTATACGCCGATGAGGTTAGATTTAACTGTCTTATGCATTTTTGATCTTTTAGGTTATTGCTATTTTGTTTGTTTGTTTGTTTGCTGAGCTTGAAAGCTATGGAATTGAATGTGGCAGGGGAGTGATAGTGGTTGTCTTGTCTTATTTCTCTACGTTCTCACGCTGTCTGGTGTTGTTTACGTCCTTAAAGTCTCAAATACGTCAGCCTATAAGTCAGGCTCAGTCTTCCCGCTTGATCATCTGATTCACTTGGATGTTCGACCTTACTTGTACGAGACTCGTGTTACTAGTGTCGCTGCATCTTCCGGCTTCCTATTTCTCGGGAGATCCGATGGTTGTGTTTCTTGCTTCCAACCTGTCGTGTATTTTCAGAAATCATCAGGTAGATTACCCTGCACGAGCTTAGTATCTTAGTGTTGATGTTTCTTCCATTCTCTTTTTCATTTCCTTGTCTCTTATCAGGTTTTCACCAGGAGCTGCGTGATGATACAGGATTTGGTCGTCTATGGGGTTTCGTAAGGCATGTCTTGTAGTACATTTGTTAGAAAAAGAAATGTTATCATAATGCTACATTACTTATTATACTAAGGAGAAAGAAGCAATGCTAATGTACTGCTATCTTTTGCTATGTGCTGTATTTTATTTCCCTCTTGTGATGTTCGTCTCAATAACCTCTTATGACGTGCAATGCAGGGGGACAGTGGTTACAGCCGTGCAAGATTTATTTATATCAGAAGTTCATGGAAGAAATTACTTATGTGTGCTTCATGCTGATGGGGCATTACGTGTCTGGGATATTTTGAGTTACAGCAGGGTTTTATGTCAGAGTATAGCTGCCAAGAACCTTGAGGGTAATATCTGCTAGTTCTACCCGTGACCACTAGTTGATGTTATTTTATTATCATTTGCCTTTGTCTTGACATTTTTTCATGCGTCTTACACTAGGGGTTATGTGTCTGAGGTTATGGTTGGGCAAAGCTGATTACGATACTGGCATCATTCCATTAGCTGTCTTGTATAGAAAGAGTATGGTAAGCATTACAACCAGTATTTTAAATTCTTTACAGTTGACGGGTTGACTTGAGTGGGACATATATAGTTATTTTCTATTGCATGCTATTTCGAATAACCTTTTCCCAATATTTAAAGGATGACAGCATGGACGTGATCACTGTATATGACCTGCACTTTAATTCGGGAGAGGGGATAGCTTTGGCTCTAGATTCTGGATTACAGAATATTCCACTGGAAGAGGTACATTTTTTGGGCTCATAATTGTGGCACATACTATTATGTATTTCTTTTGCTCATAACTACGTTGTATTCGCAACTCCCTTATTTTTCATTTGCTCGCAACTTTGTTGAATTTGCATATCCTGACCTTGGCAGGGGGAATTGCGGGATGTCCGATTTACATCGGACAAGATTTGGACTCTAAAGGCCGATGAATTGACATCTCACATGTTGTGCCAGAAATCTAGCACCATGTAAGTTCAAGAAGAGTTTTTTTTTTTCTGCTGAATTAGTTGATGTAGTAGAGGTTCTGCTTAGATGTGCGCGTCTTGTTTTCTATGGTCCTCTGTAGCTTTGAATATTTCCTATTTGGAAACATTAATGTAAAATAGTAGGTGAATTTCTGCTCTACAATTTCCTTGTGATGGAATCTTCTTGAAAAAAATGCAAAACTCTAGGTGACCTTCCCAGATATTGCATTCCTGAGATGGGTTTGTAAGTAGGTTAAGCTAAAAAGATTGTTGGGTTCTAAACTGTGGAGACAAGTGCTGTTCTAGTGTATTTGTGCGATTGACTACTACATATATTATTCTAGTGCTCACTGCTTTCGTTTTTGTTTCTTTATGGTTGATAATGCTCTACTTTGAATTGTTTTTCTTGACCTAGGGAAGCACAGTCTTACACTTTGCAGGAAGACTACATTTCTGAACAGCTATTTCTGAGTTCTAGGAGCTCTTCACATGACCTGCTTCTGACAGCTCATTCACTTTTTTCATCTGCAAAGGTCTTTATGCTAAAATATAGCTATCATTTTGTTGAACAAAACTTTCTATTCAATAATTTATTTGTTTGAGTCCATTTTGACCTATGTTGCATTCTGCAGGATCAAATTATGGGATTCATTTCATCGATCTTCTTACGCAGGCTTCTTTGTCCTGGAATTTTTCACAATGTTGCCTTGCGTCTAACTTTACTGGACCACAACAAACACTGGACTGATTCTGAGTTTCAATCTTTAAGTCTTGATGAGCTTACAAGCGAGATTCTTTTACTGATTGAGCATGAGGTTTGGTTTTTGTTAAGTTGTTAAAATCTAGAGTACCTTGTAGATACAATGTATACGATGGATGCATTCTACTGATAGTTGGCATGAACTCTGTGTCATGAAAGCTGAAATATGCCTTTTCTTGTGTCAGGTTACAGCTGAAACTTCTATTTCAGTTTTTCATTGGTGGAAAAACTTTTGTACATGCTATCTCCATCATTGGTGCAAGTATAATGAACCTCGCACGTTGCTGGTTCAGTCAGATGTTATTGGTTTAGTTAGAAACAATTCTGTATCATTGTTTTTTAGATTGGAGAACGCTGAGCACAGCCTTGGAGGTATGTAAATGATTCTTGATCTATAACCAAAATTTCCTTGTTTATTTCGAATGACTTAAGACTTAATACTGTCTTTGCCTTTTGATAGGTTCTTCCTCCGAACACAGCAACCTTACAAGCTTGGACTTTGACGTCTCTCACAATGAACATGAAATTCTGGCAGAGGTACTAAGATGTACTTCGAAGATCAGTAAACAGTGGGGTGGTGCTCCTTATGCCATGTATTATGAATCATTTACTGGAAAGCCAGTTATCTCATCTGATGAGATTGTTCCTCGCTTAGTTAACATCCTTGAGTCAGGATATTCTACGTCCATAAGTCAGCGTACTTGGTCAGATCTTGGTGCTGATAGAGCATGGGAAAAAGAATTAGAAGCTCATAAAAATCTTAGAACATTCTCCATTGACATGCTATTATCTCTCTCTGCTCTATGTCAACGGGCTGGATCTTGGGAAAAAGTTTTTACTATCATGGAGCACTATTTGCAGTATTTGGTCCCTAAGAAATCTATGCAAAAAAATGATGGTGAGGCATTATCTGATATCTGTAGTTCTATCCTCGTCCAAGCCTCTTCTCAGTTTGTGAAGGTGATGTTTGAGTCTGCCTTTGACATCTTCCTACTCGTCAGCTATCTGCTTAACATTGCTGGGCAGGTCAGTTCCCACTGAGTCTCATATTATTGTCAAGATGTATTCCTTAATTGGAATTAGTGTAGTTTATATTTTGGTACTAATGTCACAAATTGTATTTTAGTGATTATTAAAATATTCTGAACTCAGTCATTCATTCTTTTTTTCTTTGGCTTTGTTTTTCTGCAGGTTAATATGTCACAGCAAGACATATGCAAGCTACGGCTTGAGTTGCTTCCGATGATCCAAGATATTGTCTCAGAGTGGCTCATCATCCTTTTCTTTGTTACCACTCCAGCTGAGTCAACTTCTATGGAAGATTTCAGCTTGAAACTTTCATCTCTACAGATTGGTAGGTTGTTGTTCGTGGAAAATATTCCCCAACGCTCATACCTCATTGCCAATATTTCTGACTGAAAAAAATAATTTCTTCGTTGCAGATAGCAGCATTGACAAAAGATCATGGAACGCAATGCTTGGGAAATGTGGTGTCTCATTGGCGTTTATTCTTCTTTTTAGTGACCGAAGTTGCATTGTGGACAGCCGCTTTAACTTGGGATATCTTCCGAGTTCACAAATCATTACAAGTTTGGTGCAAGACTTTATCAGCTGGATTCGTTATAGTAAAACAGGAGAGGACTCTTCTTCACTGTTAAGACGCTCCACTGAGCTTACTCTTAGGTTGATTAGGAATGGACAATCTGATGCTGTCGAGGTAAAATTTGTCTCTGCTTCTTTGACGGACCTTTTCCAACAAAAAGTTCTGTTCTGCTAAAGGCTAGTTGAACTTAATTACTGATTTCTCTGTTTTGATTTTTTCTGTATATTCTTAATTACCTTCTCAAGCGAATCCTTGTGGTTGTTGAGGCAAGTTTACGTGGGGAGAAAACATTTGGATGTTCTCAAGATACTAGCGGAGATTGGTGTCTTCTTCAACATCTCCGTGGTTGTTGCCTTCTTGACCAAGTACAGCGTGGAGCATGCGGGATATTAAGAGAGAGGAAGATTGTTGATGCCATCCGCTGCTTCTTCAGGTGCTTATTATTTGGAGTTATTCACTATTAACAACATGTATTTTGCCAAGGCATAACAACATGTAGATTTTTTCTCTAAACACATAAAAGACAAGCTCTCTATTTTCTGCCGTTGTTGTTCAATGTGTCTGGTTCATTTATTTTCTAATATTATCCCTTCAAGAACATTTGTCTTTGTTTTTCCTAATGTACATCTCATGTATCTATCCTGTCATGGTTTTCAATGTAGAGCTTCATCAGGTGAAGGATCTTGGAAGGCTTTGCACAGCTTGTCTAAAGAAGCAGGATTTTCACCTGCCACAACGGGTGAGCTCTTCAAAAGACTTTGTTCTTTCTCTAGTTATCCGCCAATTCGCATATTATCTCGAAAACCAGGCTTTATGTCTTTCAGATTCATTTTTCCCCTTTGTACCCTCCGTTTGGTTGAAGCAGGTCCCAGTATTTCAGATGGTGCTATGTCTAGTGCGACATGGAAACTTCATTACTATGAGTGGGCTATGCAAATTTTTGAACGGTACAATATAAGTGAAGGAGCTTGTCAGTTTGCCTATGCAGCCCTTGAACAAGTAGATGAGGCCTATAATTTCATAGAGAGGACTGAGGAATTCGATATAACTAAAGCAGCGACCTACACTAGAGGACGACTGTGGGCAAATGTTTTCAAGTTCACCTTAGATCTGAATCTATTGAATGATGCTTACTGTGCTATAATATCAAACCCTGATGAGGAGATTAAACGCATCTGTTTGAGGCGCTTCATAATAGTTCTATTTGAATGTGGCAAAACAAAGGTAGAGGTCAAGAATGCTTTTCTTCTCTTATCTTAGTTTTTCCTTCTATGCTTTTGGCAAATGGGGGACCAATACCCCAAAAACCCTTTTACTTTATATTGTCTGGTACCATGAGAACATTTTACAGATCATTATCACCATAAGTATCATAAACTGTATAGTTCGTGTGCAATTTCTCTTTGTTGTTAGGTGTATATTTGTCTGTAACTGATTTGCTATTGTGAGTGCTGTCTTAAATGCTCAGGACAAAGATGTTTTTACTACCATGACTTTAAAAGCAAATTACCATGAATGTTTCTCTTTTGATTTCAGATCCTCAGTAATGGGCATCTACCTTTCATCGGTTTAACAGAGAAGATCACACAGGAGCTTTTCTGGAAGGTATGTGGAAAGCAGAGTCAATTTGTTTCTGCCCTTGTTATATTTCTACCATTGTTTCTTTCATTCTCTACGATTTGTAGGCCGGACGTTCTGAGATAATGATGAAGCCAAATCCATACAAGCTGCTTTATGCTTATGAGATGAGACGACACAATTGGCGAATGGCGGCAAGTTACATGTATCAGTTTTCTGCTCGTTTGAGAAGCGAGGCAGCATGCAAGGATTACAAACACATGTCCCTAGTTTTGCAAGAGAGGCTTAATGGTCTCTCTGCGGCTATGAATGCATTAGCTCTTGTTCATCCTGGGTATGCTTGGATTGATCCATTTCTAGAAGAATCCACATGCTATCCGGTTAAAAAGGCAAGAAGAGCAGAAGAAGAACAATGTTAGTCCTCACGACCACATACTGTACTTGTCTTGACTACTGATATTTAAATTTTACGTTATTGTACTAACCACAATCTCTACACCCTGAAGCATCATTCTGTTTTATTGTTGAACTACACATGATCAGCGACATTCTGAATTACCTTTTCTGCAGTAAGGAGTAATGACCAGGCCATAGGGGAGCAGGGTTGCATTGATATCGAGAAACTCCAAAACGAGTTTGTTTTTACTACTGCTGAATATATGCTTTCTCTGAAAAATTTCGGGTGGACATATTCAGGTAAATTGTCACCTATTTCCTTCATGGTCTAATTTTGATTTTACAGTATAGGGGCAGTTGGAACTATGAATAATCAGTAACTAGTTAAAAGGCTTCTGCGATTGTAGTTGACAGAAAATTGCAGAGTATGTTCACCCCAAATGTGATGTGAGGAAATTAAAGAGCTTGATATATTGTCATTGTTGAAAGGATTAAATATTGACTGTCTCCTTTTCTTTATGAGATAGCTTTTGTACATCATTGATTTAGCTACTGGATGTACCTGTCTTCCATGACAGACTGCTAGGTGGCATGACTGTGTTCTATGCAATTTACCTAAGGAATAATTTAATTTCAAAAGGGTTTCAGATACCCTGCTGATTGTTCCAAGTCATCTCATACAATCATTTCTATAACTATGCATTGCTTTCTTCGCTTCAGGACTTGAAAAGCCACCATCGGATTTGGTTGACCTTCTTCTCCAGGCAAACTTGTATGACATGGCATTCACTGTTGTTTTAAAATTTTGGAGTGGCTCAGCTTTGAAAAGGTAAATTTCTTGCTTGGTATATTCTGAAGTCATATTCTTGAAAATTACGTAGGTTTGAGAATTACTGTTTCTCAGGGAGCTGGAAAAAATATTTGAGAATATGGCAGTTAAATGCTGCCCTGCTAAAGGAACGCTGTGGACATCGTGAGTGACTGTTCCTTAGTTGCTTGGTATTTCATTGATTACTTGTTGACTTGCCTGACTTATTAAATAGAACATTAATATATAGATTTATTTATCTTACAGAAATGAACTCAGGCCTAATCTTATGTTAACATCTAACTATGAAGAAGTTACCCATTCGCCTGATAGAAGCCCTGCTGTTCAGGGCTCTAAGTTGGCTGGTGACTGGGAAATTCTTGAGGTTTATCTGGTCAGTAACTTCTGAATTTTTGTTTGGAAATTTAGTTTTTGTATCAGTTGGTATCTAATTTTTTACTACTCTGGATTTTGGGAGCATTGAAAAGTGTTGGAATGTCTTCGTGAGCAGTAATAATCCAGAAATATGTTCTAATTGCTCTGAATTTGAATGATTATGAATTATGATGTACCAAGAATGCTTCCTGCATTATAGGCATCTCTTTTTTATTAATAGTATTTTGGTCACTGAAACCAGAGCAGCGTCCCCTCATTTTTCACAAGTCTTGTCAACGAGACCAGCATGTGTTGTCACTATTCTTTACTAGGAGTGTAATTGGTTCGCTGAAGTGTGCCTGAAGATTTGTAATTGGTGGTTAGGGCTTAGGGAGTTTGGAAATCTCTCTTTACTGGGAGTGTAATTGTATCCCTCGCTGAGGAAATGTGCTATGTTGCTTGAGGGCTTGACCCAGATTTTATTCATTGTTTGTTCCTTGAAATAATTTGTGTATTGGATATGTATAAATGCAGAAGAGGTACATAGACATACACGCTAGACTACCGATTTCTGTTGCTTCAACCCTTCTTCAAGCAGATTCTTGTATCGAATTGCCTCTCTGGCTGGTTCAAATGTTCAAGGTAATATTTTGGATATATGTTAGGATAGTCTTAGTGGATCACTTTTTAGTATGCAATATATAGAGTTCAATTCATTTAGGTAGCTTTGAATTCTTGGCATCAAACTTTGAATTTGGTTTTGCTACATCCTTGATCTAAATAATTAACATGCGTGAACAATGTTGCATTAGTAAGCCTTTTGATTCCTATTAATATATATGACATGCAGTTTCTAGAGTAGATTTATGCGTTGTTGTATATATGTTAGATCATTGCTGTGTCAGAGATGTTTGGCACAGCATGTCTGCTTAATGTTGAAGACATTGTATCTAATATGTCAATGGAGTTATTGTTGTTCCTTTTCATTTACACCATGGAAAGAAGCAATTTTGTAAGGTTGTTCTCTTCTGGTTTCATTTAAGTCTTCTTGTGCCTTCGACAGGACGGTCAGAAGGAAAAAGCTTTGGGAATGGCTGGGAAAGAAGCAAGTCCTGCTTCCTTGTTTCAGTTATATGTTGATTATGGGCGTCTTACAGAGGCCACTAATTTGCTACTGGAGTACATGGAATCATTTGCATCATCCGTAAGTTATGACTGATGGTTGGATGATAAGCATCTTGCTACGGGATATACGTGTACTCCATATTAGAATTTGTAGTTTCGCTAGGGTTTTGCAGCATCTCATGGTCAAATTGAATATAATATAACAAAACATAGAGAACGTTTAAGTTGCAAGATTCTCACACAAAACAGTAAAATAAATAGGTTGCAGATTATACCTTTAACAAACATTGGACTAAGCAGGAGTTTGCATTTGCATTGACTTCTTGTAAATACTCTGATGAGCATGATTCATATGTTAGGACCGAATAACCTTGGTTTCTCTCTTGTTAAAACAGAAACCAGCAGAGGTATTGAAGAGGAAAAAGGTTTCAGGGGTTTGGTTTCCTTATACAACAGTGGAAAGACTTTGGTGGGAGCTGGAGAAAACGATGAACTCAGGACGGATGTTGGAGCAGTGCCAGAAGCTGAAGGCACAACTCCATCAGGCGTTACTCAATCACTTAAAGCTGGTACATTTGCAATGATGATAAACAGTAGAAAAGCAATTTATGTTTGATAAATCTAAAAAGTAATGTTCGTTTTTGGTGGTTTTGCTTTGTTTCAGTTGAAGGTGGATTCAGATGATGCTGTATCCTCTGCAACTTGTTGAAGATAGTCGCGAACAGGAAGGGTCCACATGATTGATCGGTGTGAATAATTGTATCAGGGTTTTGTTTTGTTAGTCTAGTCGAAACAAGTCTCTTATGGCCTATGGGTGGTCTATAATTTTCATGATAAACCGAAAGGTCACTGTTGAGAAAACTCATATAACAAATGAAAGCCAAGTTCTCTTCTTTACATGTGTAGTAGCCACTATTTACGGTGAAAAATGTCATATAACTTGTTCAAATTGGTCATTTGAGTCGGATTTAGTCTAATCAAACATGTAAATTTTCGTTGACTTTCATTTAAATCATAAAATTTAAGTTGACCGAGTGAAATAAAGCACGACGTTAAATCAACTGACGGATTAAGTTAACGTTAATAGATTCTGTTAAATTATCGTTTTTTTAAAAATAAAACATAAACTTTCAATTAATTTTTTTTTAATCATAAACTTTGAGTTGACGGACCAAATTTTCTTTTCATCGTAAACATCATTTTTTTTTAACATAAATTTTGAGCCAAATGATTTGATTTGACTAAATCCAAATTCATCCCTCAATAGTTTTTATTATTTATTAATACAAATCCAATACAACCGGTTCTTTGTTTGTAGTGGTTATCTCTTTAATACTAAAAACAGGAACCAAACCAAACATTACATTACTCGTAAAATGGTTGTGGCAAATAAAACTGAATTCAAACGGAAATCAAATGACGAGTCGAGGCATTTTGTGAGTGTGTGTGGTGAGAGCAACAATGGAGAAATTGAAATCGCTGATTCCTGAAAATCTTCTCCAAACAGTGAAATCCAGCAGCGTCGATGATCTTCTCTCCTCTTCTTCTTCACTTCTCCGTCTGTTTCTGGGTCTTCCCCAATTCCACCAAGTTCGTACAATTACCCAAAACCTACTCTTCTCTGTGTTCCTATCTTCAACTGGAGTTCTCATTCCTTGGTTTGATTGTTTCAGGCGGTGAGTGAGTTAGCAGATCCCGAATTGGGTTGCTGTGGGAAGAACGAAGAGACATCTCTCGACTTGAAACGTAGAGGAAACCACTGCTTTCGCAGCCGGGATTTTGACGATGCTTTGCGTTTCTACTCTAAGGCTTTACGTGTTGCTCCTCCAGACGCTATTGATGGAGACAAGAGCTTACTTGCTTCTCTGTTTCTGAATAGAGCTAATGTCCTTCATGTATTTGACCTTCTCTTTCTCTCTTTTTTCCTTTTACCCAGTTCCATCATTGAATATCTAAGCTTTTTCTCTCTTTAAAGCTTTTCATATATGTTCTGTGTTTTTTTTTAGAACCTTGGGCTTCTCAAAGAGAGCTTACGGGACTGCCATCGCGCTCTCCGGATTGATCCTTATTATGCAAAGGTCTTATGCTTACTAGTCCCGTTCTGATTGCTTCAGTTAATTTGGATCTTTAAGAGATTTCAGCTCTCGATTCTGCTAACTCCAATTTTCATTGATCTTTGTGTTTGTCAGGCTTGGTATAGGAGAGGCAAACTTAATACTCTTCTTGGAAACTATAAAGATGCATTCCCTGACATTACAGTTTCTATGTTGCTTGAGTCATCATTGGTGGGGAAGAAGCAGTTACAAATTGAACTCAAGGCTATTTCAGACTACCAGAATAAGCAAACATCGGAACATGATGAATATCATCCAAGCAACTATGCTGGCGCGGGTGAGATCATTTACGCCAATTTTCGATTTACAGGACAATTTTAGGCCATAAAATTTCCCATTTTGAGATTCAGAGAGGAATGTTGGGTTTTGACCTGTTTCTTTTATTTATTGGTCTGTAGATCATCTGCCGAGCGTGCAAAGTGGAGTAAAGTTGCATTGTGTATCGACATTAGAGAAAGGAAGGGGTATGGTATCAGAATGTGATATTGAGCAAGCTTCTGTGATACATGTCGAAGAACCTTTTAGCGTGGTATGAGAAGTGATACAATGAAGAGAAAGCTAAAAAATTTTAGATGGTTTTTAGCGTCTAATAAGTTTTCTGAAACATATGAAGATATAAAATGTTTCATGCTTTAACAGACATTTTCTTTTGTTGCTGAACATGTTTCAATGACTATGCCACTTCATACAGGTCATATCAAAAAGTTGTCGGGGAACACATTGCCACTTTTGTATGAATGAGTTGCCTGCTGATACTGTCCCATGTCCATCATGCTCAGTACCTGTGTACTGCTCAGAGTCCTGTCAAATTCAATCAGGTGGAATGCTGTCCGCAAATGAGATCGACAAGCATCACATTTTTCCGAATCTACCTGATGATATTGTTGAGCATATTAAAGGCGTTACATCAGCTAATATATATTATTCTGAACCTGAGTGCACTCAAGAACACCAGCATGAGTGTCGGGGAGCCAATTGGCCTGCTGTACTGTCATCTGATGCTGTTTTAGCTGGTCGAGTTATAATGAAGTTAATAAATCAAGGGAAAACAGCTATGGATCTTTCCAACCTTCAGGAGATATTAGTATGTCCCTTTACTGTAAATTTTCCCATCATTTGCAACATCACAGAAAATCTAATAAGGAATGACTACCCTATGTCATCTCTACAGGAACTTTCTCATAGCTACTCTAAGATGAATCCAGAGAGCAAGTTGGAGTTACATCTACTTTCCATAGTATTGGTTTGGTGCCTTAGTAAATCTTGCTGCCCAGATCTTTCGGTCTGTGAAGCTTCTGTGACACAGGTTGTCCTCTACATCTCCCTCTCTGGCCCAATCAATCTTTCTTTGAAGTCAACTTTGCTCTCTGAATTGTGCAGGCTCTGACATATTGACTTCAATGGATGCTGACGAGTTAGGCTTACAAGTTTTATTTTCTTGCATAATAGATCGAGGATGTCTTGCTGCTGTGATTTTTTGTCATGGCAATTCAGTTTACCACTTATTGTCGAGATATATTGTGATTTTTGAAGTTGTTGTGCGGTTTTTTAAATTAAATCTATCCTCTTTGCCAGAAAGTTTACTGCCTGCGACAATATGCATATGTTTTTCTTGATGAGTTCCTGTTATCATGAATTTATGAAGAAGTATTGTTGTTTAGCATTATGTTTGGCATTGTTCTGTTCTTTCTTTCAATTTTTTTTTATTGAGGTGCTGACTGCTGTCTGGAATTTTACTCTCTTTGTAGACTATCATACTGCTGTCACAAATCAAGGTGAACTCTATAGCAGTTGTCCGTATGAAATCCAGTGGCGATTCTTCCAAGTCCACCCCATCTGGGAACGTCTCAGCACAAGAGCCGATTCAAAGTTTAGAGCAGGTTTGTCTTGGCAGAGGTACTGCTTATTAGAATGTTACTTTATTCCTCTTATCACTTAAAGAACTCATTTAGAGCTTGGTATAACCACTTGCAAAGATACGATCTAGAGTTAAAGAAAGGACTCCAATCTATCTAACCTGTTTTTATACGTTTTTGTTATTTTTTGAACTGTTCTTCTATGAAACTTCGTGAGTGTCCATCGTTGAAGGCTATGACATACATTGGTCCTTGCTCAAGATATCTTTTTTCTTACGTCCATTATTGCTGTTTTATCCACAGATCAGAGTTGGTCAGGCTATTTATAAAACTGGTATTTTGTTCAATCATTCCTGCAAGCCAAACATCCACTTGTATTTCCTTTCACGTGGACTTGTTATGCGTACAACAGAGTTTGTTCCCATGGGTTGTCCCCTTGAGCTGTCATATGGTCCTGAGGTATTCTTGTGATCCCCTGGTCTCTATTTGGCACTTCTGGTATGTATCATATATCTGTTGTGTGCTTTGGAGTCCATACCTTTTAGTGGTTCTATTCACAGGTCGGAAAATGGGATTGCAAAGATCGCATTAGATTTCTTGAAGAGGAGTACTTTTTCCATTGCCGGTGTCGTGGCTGTTCTCAATTTAACTTATCTGACCTTGTTATTAACGGGTACTGCTGTGTCAATACAAATTGTACTGGTGTAGTTTTGGATAGTTATGCGGCCACATGTGAGTCCGAGAAGCTATATCATTCTTTAAGTGCTCCAGAAAGCCTGAATCATCATTTTCAGGTACTCGTTATAATTTAACCCAATTAATCAGGATTTAGCTTCTGTGCAGTTCAAATTTAGAAAATTCCCTGCTGATAGTGAAGATGTTCATTAGTCACTCTTAAACTGCCAATTTAGGCAGTTCCAATTTCTCGGTAAAATCAGGAATTTAATTTCCGCTTCTCAATTTCTTTTGGAATGGATCGATGAAACGTTTGCATGGTCTTAGCATGGTCTTATGTTCGTTTTAACTTTAAGCTGTTATCTATTAAAGGATTTAGGGAGTGTTTCTCAACCGTGTTGCTATCACAGGTGAGGGAGAAAGTGTACGCTGATGATGTCGGGGAAGTGGCTTCAACTTTGCTCGGTAAACCAAGGGATTCGCTTCATATAGAACCTTACATATGTTTGAGATGTGGTTCTCGCTGTGATGTGGAAAATTCTCATGCAGAGGTGAACAAAGCTTGGAATCACTTAAGAAGGTGCCAGGGTTTTTACTTGAAGCTTCAAGTTAATAATTAATGTGAAGTTTCTCTTTTAACACTTGGACCTCTCGAGTGTGTCAGGGTGGACGAGTTGATGAGTTCAGGACGGGCCAATTATTCTGTATTATCAGATTGTTTAAGGTCCATCGCGGTGCTTAGAACTTTCCTTCACATGTACAACAAAGACATTGCTGATGTGAGTCAAAGTTCTTCTTTTTATTATGTAGAATCTTAAAGCCTTTTTACTCTATATCACATATCGTGATTAAGCCATGTCCTCTCCAACCTTTAGAGAAAACAGACATGAAGTTGCAAAAATTTTGTTTGATCAGGCAGAGGATAAGGTTGCTCAGGTGTGCTATTTATCTGGAGAACTGGTAGATGCAAGAAAGCATTGTGAAGCGTCCATTAAGGTAAAAACGCTTAATATACTGATACTGTTTCGATTTAGACCACAAAGTGATTCAATGATTGACAATTATGAGAACAACCGTTGGATAAAATACAAAAACTGCTCAAGCAAACCGATATCTGGCAAACCAAAATCCCTCAAACAACCATTAAAACTTTTTGCATATGCGTGTAAATCTCATTATCCCAACTGGTATGGGTGAGATGTGAGATAGAATTTGGGTTTGGTAGCAGATTCTGAAGAGGCTGTATGAGGATGATCACGTGGTGATTGGAAATGAAATGGTGAAGCTTGCATCCATTCAGCTTGCATCAGGTGATTCCAGTGGAGCTTGGGAGACTACAAAGAAACTGTCTCATATATTCTCCACGTATTACGGGTCACATGCTGAGACTCTCTTCTCTTATCTCCCATGTCTTAAGCAAGAAGCTGCCAAAGCTGTGAACTTGTCATCTTAACCCAAAAAGTTTGTGTTGTAATAGCTTTGTAAATACAAAATTACTAGAATTGAATCTGCGGTGCACTGCGGGTAGATGTTTTGTTTTTGTGTCTTATTTAAATATTTTTGTTGTAATTTAGAAGTGTTGATTTAATTATTTACATAATCAAACTTTATTTTGTTGTAATTTGAAACTGTAGTACATCGCGGGACAAATATTTGTTTATAATTTTAATTCAAATATTTAGTTGTTGTTTGAGTTTTTTTTTTATAATTATTAAGATTTTTAATTTTAATTTTAATTTAATTGGAGATTTTATAATTAATAATATGTGTACAAAAATACATAGCCTTTAATTTGTGGCCGGTTTAGTTTGTAGCACGTGCTTAGCCTTTTGTTCTTCCTTGTCCGAAACGATGTCGTTGAACTAGGGTCTGAACAAGTTTTTTGGACTTGAGGTTTAACTTTTAGAAACGACGACGGTTTTGGGCAAAAATTTATATCTCCGACCAAAAAGGTTCAAAGACGCACGAATTTCTTCTTTCTTCGAGCCAGACGACATAGACACGACAAACTTCGAAGAGGATCAGCTCGCGTCCGTGTCAACAGAAGAGCTACTCGTCTCCTTGAAAACTAGAATCGAATTTTCAGGTTTGCCTAGTCTCTCTTTCGATCTCCCTTGGATTGTTTCGCTTCTTCGTAACCACATGATTGTTTCTTAGGACATAACTTGGGTTTAGCTATTGCTTTAAATTTGAGTAAGGGCATGCTTGTTTCTTCGTATTTACGGATTTGGAGTTTCACTTTAGTGTAATCTGTGGAATCATGAGATGTACTAGACCTATAATTTGATGTCCCTTCTTGTGATTTCTGCGAGAATTATATAGCTTTTGAGTTACTCGATGCTATTGATTACGTGGATTCCTGTGATGTGTAAATCCATTCTAGTATGAATTTGGATTCTATATCGTACATTGTATATAACAGAATACTAGTTATATGTTTTTGAGTGATTGGAAAGTGAATATGTTTCCAGTTGTTGAATCAACTTCTTCTCAATTAGTTTTGTTTGGTTTTAAGACCTGAGTTTTTATTTCTTTTGTAGATACGAAGTGGTTGTTGTTAATCAGAACCCCTTTTAAGGTTTATCTCTCTCTGTATTTGTCAGGTTGTCTGAATTAGACAAACAGATTTAGCTTTCGAGTCGTTCCAATTTGTACGATTATGGCAAGTGTGATGGCAGACGATTGCAATTTAGATGTAATGCCACCAAGGAAGAAGAATAAAGAATCCAATAAGGTAAAATCATTAATCAAACCCTTCCTCTATATGATTTTAGGGATTTTAATGCTAATGAGATTTGGAAATCGTTTTCGTGGTGGACAGATGCATGATAAGATGATTTCAAATAAGAACACGGGATCGAACAAATCTCGGAAACGGAAACTGAATTCAAATAAGAACACAGTCGCAAGCAAATCTCAGAAACGGAAGCTGAAGAAATTGGAGGAAGAGAAGGAAAAAGAAATCCTTTGTGCTAAAAGTGCTGAGTTGTTAGAGTATGTCAACGCTTCAATTCAGATATTCGATTTTTTGTTTTGTTTTCTTTTTATGAATGAATTTGGTATTTACAGAAAATACAAAATATCTGAGGATGTATCATCGCTATTACAATCGTCAAAAGTGATAGGAAGAGTAAGAAATTTTCAATCTTGTTTTCTTACATTACGATTTCTTAAATTATAGCTATAATGTTTTGATTCTTTATTGGTTGTTGATATTTAATTCAGTTAGCCACTAAGCTGGAGAAACGAAGGAGAGCAATGCAACTTTCTAAAGCAGGTGTTGTGACTGAGCATTTTGATGAATCAGTTGAGCAAAAGGACGATGATGATTACTGTATGGACCAACCTACAACACCGGAACATGTTGAAATCAAAATCCAAACTTTTGTCACTGATTCTGAGCAACAACTGGTTCATGCCCATGAACTCAGTTCTGATCTCATGATTTCTGCTGAAGAAACTAGTAGCAAACTCTTGGTAGACGACACTGTGGATATGATCCTACAGACAACTTGTCATGACGATGGAGAAGGCTCACAAAGAATGGTTTGTCAGTTCCGAAAGTTTGATGTTTTTTTTTTCCTTTTTCTTGATAGACCAATTCAGCTATTATTTCTGCCTTATATATTTGATTTAATTGGGTTCTAATGGGTTTGATATGAAACAGGATGGGACAATTGAGAATGAAGATGTAATTGTACAAGGACCTTGTGTGCCCGCATTTGTAGTTCATGTTTCAAGACCAGCCGAAGTTGAAGAGACGAGGAAGGATCTTCCTATAGTAATGATGGAGCAGGAGATAATGGAAGCTATTAATCATCACCCCGCAGTTATTATTTCAGGACAAACCGGGTGTGGTAAAACCACTCAAGTTCCTCAGGTCAGTTTGCTACATTTGTTAAGGTTTTTTGATAGCTGAGTTATGGTCTCAGATAGAAAGGCCTTTCTTTATCAAATTCTGTCTCTGTTTATGAATCTTTCAGTTCCTTTACGAGGCTGGTTTTGGTTCAAAGCAATTCAGTTCTCGAAGTGGGGTTATCGGGATTACTCAACCACGCCGTGTCGCCGTCCTTGCCACTGCCAAGAGAGTGGCATTTGAGCTTGGTGTTCGTCTTGGTAAAGAAGTCGGGTTTCAAGTTAGGTACGACAAAAAGATTGGCGAAAACTCCTCTATCAAGTTTATGACTGATGGGATTTTACTTCGTGAGATACAGGTAATTGCTGGTTTTTCGCCTGGTTTGTTTTGTAGATTCTTTTCCATTTTAATCATGGTTGCTTGATTGTATTAGTTCTTCTACTGCAGAATGACTTCTTATTGAGGCGTTACTCTGTGATAATTCTCGATGAAGCCCATGAAAGAAGCTTGAACACAGACATTCTAATTGGGATGCTCACTCGAGTCATCAAAATCCGGCAGGAATATTACGAGGAACAACAAAAGAGTCTTCAATCTGGAGGCACAGTAACCTCTGAGTACCAAATCACGCCACTTAAACTTATTTTGATGAGTGCAACTTTGCGAGTGGAAGATTTTGTATCGGGGAAAAAGTTATTCCCTAATATACCTCCGCTTATAGAGGTTCCCACTCGACAGTATCCAGTAACTATACATTTCTCCAAGAAGACTGAGATTGTTGATTATATCGGTCAAGCTTATAAGAAAGTGATGTCAATTCACAAAAAGTTACCACAAGGAGGAATACTTGTTTTTGTGACTGGGCAGAGAGAAGTTGACTATTTATGTGAAAAGTTACGTAAGTCTTCAAAGGAACTTGTTGTTCAAGCTTCTAGAAGAGATGCTTTTGTGAAGAAGAAATGCGATGATAGTTCATTTGGTGGTGTTGACATGAAAGAGATTGCTGAAGCATTTGATGATGGCTCCAACAATCAAAACTACAGGTTTAGCTCGCATGGAGAAGATCCTTTTGATATTGGTGATGGTAACTATAATGATTTTGAAGAAGAAGACATATATGAGTCTGATGAAGACAGCGACTGGGAAACCGTTGATGACGGTTCATTTGTAGAGGAAGGGAAGCTTGATGCTCTCCGTGCAGCGTTTAATGCTTTGGCAAACAAAAATGGATCTGCATCTACTGAGCCAACAAATTCCATTGCAGAAGAGATTCAAGTGGCTGAGCAGGTAAAAAACACATTTTCTCCTGGAAAATTACGTGTTCTTCCACTTTATGCAATGCTATCTCCAGCTGCACAGCTCCGAGTGTTTGAGGAAGTTGAGAAAGAAGAAAGGCTTGTGGTTGTGGCAACTAATGTAGCAGAAACTTCTCTGACTATTCCCGGTATAAAGTATGTGGTTGATACAGGTCGGGTTAAAGTGAAGAATTATGATTCTAAGACTGGTATGGAAAGTTATGAGGTAGATTGGATTAGCCAAGCTTCGGCTAGTCAACGAGCTGGAAGAGCTGGGCGAATTGGACCTGGTCACTGTTATCGTCTCTATTCATCTGCGGTCTTTAGCAATATATTTGAGGAGTCTTCGCCTCCTGAAATCACGAAAGTTCCTGTTGATGGAGTCGTTCTTCTCATGAAATCTATGAACATTCCAAAGGTAAGACGTTTGTAACCACCATTGTCAATGGACTAGATATCTCTCTTCTGTCTGTCTTTGATGAATCTTTGCGTTTTTCTATTGCTAACAGGTTGAGAATTTCCCGTTTCCAACTCCGCCTGCGCCATCAGCTATTAGAGAGGCAGAACGATGCTTAAAAGCTTTAGAGGCTCTCGACAGCAATGGAAGGTTAACACCATTAGGTAAGGCTATGTCTCACTATCCCATGAGTCCACGTCACTCAAGAATGCTTCTCACCGTCATCCAAATGCTAAAAGAGACCCAGAGTTACTCGCGCGCGAATCTCATCCTTGGATATGCGGTTGCAGCGGTAGCCGCGTTGAGCTTACCAAACCCTTTGATAATGCAGTTTGAAGGAGAGAAGAAAAACGAGTCCGAAGATGGTGGCAAATTCGTCAAGCAAGAAGATAAACAACGGAGAAAGGAGCGGAAAGAAAAGATCAAAGCCGCTCGGGACAAATTTTCCAACCCGAGCAGCGATGCTTTGACTGTAGCTTATGCATTGCATTCCTTTGAGGTCTCAAAGAATGGCACAGGCTTCTGTGAGGCGAACGGGTTGCATTTAAAGACCATGGATGAGATGGCAAAGCTCAAAGACCAGCTTTTGCGACTTGTTTTCAGTTGTTGTAAATCTGAAACTGAAGACGGTTTTTCATGGACTCATGGGACTATACAAGACGTAGAGAAGTCATGGAGAATCTCCGGATCGTCTTCCTCAAAAAATCCACTTCTACAGAAAGAAGAAGAACTGTTAGGAGAAGCCATATGTGCGGGTTGGGCAGACCGGGTAGCCAGAAAGAGCAGAGCGACAGAATACCAAGCTTGTGCAGTACAACAACCTGTTTTCTTGCACCGTTGGTCGTCTCTCATAAACTCAGCTCCGGAGTTATTGGTCTACAGCGAGCTCCTACTCACCAATAGACCATATATGCATGGAGCGACACGGGTGAAACCGGAATGGCTGGTGAAGCACGCAAAGTCTCTCTGTGTGTTCTCTGCACCGCTCAAGGACCCGAAACCATATTACTCGAGTGAGGTTGATAGAGTTTTGTGCTGGGTCGTTCCAAGTTTTGGTCCTCATAATTGGGAGCTTCCGGCTCACAGTGTGGCAATAACAGAGGATAGAGACCGAGCAGCAGCTTTCGGATGCGCTTTGCTTCAAGGAGAGGTATTGCCTTGTTTGAAAAGTGTAAGACTGTTAATGGCTGGGAAACCTGAAACGTTGTTGGAAAGAGAAGCTTGGGGTTTAGAAAGAGTTGGGAGTTTGGTGATGGTTTTGACAGAGAAAAAGATTGATAGTTTGGAGAGTTTGAGAAAGAGTTGGAATCAGAATCCTAATGTGCTCTACTCGGAGATTGAAGTTTGGTTTCAGAAAAAGTTTCGTCATCGTGTCAAAGAGCTTTGGCAAACAATGCTAAAGGAGGCTCAGGTTCAAAGAAGTGTGATTTGAATGTTTTTTCACACCTTTTAGTTCTCTTTTTGTCTTTAATAAATGCAAAACTCTTAGTGACCTTCCCAGAAGTTGCATTCCTGAGATGGGTTTGTAAAATTTTTAATTGGTTAAGCTAAAAATTTTGTTGGTTTCGAAACTGCAGAGGCATTGTGCTGCTCTAGTGTATCAATATCGTAGTTGTTGAAACTTCTATTTCAGTTTCTCATTCGTGGAAAAACTTTTGTTCATGCTAGCTCTATCACTGGTGCAACAATAATGAACCTCACACGTTGCTGGTTCAGTCAGATGTTATTGGTTAAGTTAGAAACAATACTGTATCATTGTTTTTTATATTGAAGAACTCTGAGAACAGCCTTGGAGGTATGTGAATGATTCTTGTTTTAATATCTAGAACCAGAATTTCCTTGTTTATTTCCAATTGCGTAAGACTTGATACTGTGTTGGCCTTTTGATAGGTTCTTCCTCCGAACACAGCAACCTAAGCTTAGGCTTGGGTGGTCTCACAATGAACATGAGATTCAGGCAGAGGTACTAAGATGTACTTCGAAGATCAGTAAACAGTGTGGTGGTGCTCCTTATGCCATGTATTATGAATCAGTTACTGGAAAGCTTGTTATCTCATCTGATGAAAATGTTCTTTCGCTTAATTAACATTCTTGAGGTGGGATGTTCTATGTCCATAGGCCAGCGTACTTGGTCAGATCTTGGTGCTGATAGACCATGGGAAAGAGAGCTAGAAGCTCATAAAAATCTTAGAACATTCTCCATAGACATGCTATTGTCTCTCTCTGCTCTATGTCAAAAGGCTGGATCTTGGGAAAAAGTTTTTACTATCATGGAGCACTATTTGGAGTATTTGATCCCTAAGAATCTATGCAAAAAATGATGGTGAGGCATTATCTGATATCTGTAATTCTACCCTCGTTCAGGCCACTTCTAGGGTTTGTAAAGTTGATGTTTGAGTCTGCCTTTGACATCTTACTGCTCGTCAGCTATGTGCTTAAATCGCTGGGTAGGTCAGTTTCCACTGGGTCTCATATCATTGTCAGATGTATTCCTTAATTGGAATCAGTGTAGTTTATATTTTGACACTAATGTATTTTTGTGATTTAAACTCAGTCGTTCATTCATATTTCTTAGGCATTGTCTTTCTGCAGGTTAATATGTCACAGCAAGACATATGCAAGCTATGGCTTGAGTTGCTTCTGATGATCCAAAATATTGTCTCAGAGTGGCTCATTATCCTTTTCTTTGTTACCACTCCGGCTGAGTCAACTTCTATGGAAGATTTCAGCTTGAAACTATCATCTCTACAGATTGGTAGGTTGTTGTCCTTGGAATATATTCCCCAACGCTCATACCTTATAGCAAATATTTCTGACCGGAAACAATCATATCTTCATTGCAGATAACAGCATTGACAAAAGATCATGGAACGCAATGCTTGGGAAATGTTGTTTCCTGGCGTTTATTCTTCTTTTTAGTGACCGAGGTTGCATTGTGGAAGGCCGCTTTAACTTGAGATATCTTCCGAGTTCACAAATGATTACAAGTTTGGTGCAAAAACTTTATCAGCTGGATTCGTTATAATAAAACAGGGGACGACTTGTCTTCACTGCTAAAACGTCCCTTTGAGCGTACTCTTAGGTTGCTTAGGAATGGACAGTCCGATGCTGTTGAGGTTAAAATTGTCTCTGCTTCTTTAACAGACCTTGTCCAACAGATAGTTCTATTCTGCTAACTGCTAGTTGAACTTAATTGCTGATTTCTCTGTTTTGATTTCTTTTTCCTGTATATTCTGAATACCTTCTCAAGCGAATCCTTGTGGTGGTTGTGGAGGCAATTTTACATGGGGAGAAAACATTTGGATGTTGTCAAGATACTAGTGGAGATTGGTGTCTTCTTCAACATCTCTGTGGTTGTTGCCTTCTTGATTAAGTCCACCGCGGAGCATTGTTGATGCCATCCGCTGGTGCTTATTATTTGGGGTTATTTACTATTAATTTTGAAGCCCCGTCTCCGTATTTCATGTATAAATTATATATTTTGCCAAGGCATAACAACATGTGGATTTTTTCTCTAAACACATAAAAGACAAGCTCTCTATTTTCTGCCTTTGTTGTTCAATGTGTCTGGTTCATTTATTTTCTAATATTGTCCCTTCAAGAACATTTGTCTTTGTTTTTCCTAATGTACATCTCATGTATCTACCCTGTCATGGTTTTCAATGTAGAGCTTCATCAGGTGAAGGATCTTGGAAGGCTTTGCACAGCTTGTCTAAAGAAGCAGGATTTTCACCTGCCACAACGGGTGAGCTCTTCAAAAGACTTTGTTCTTTCTCTAGTTATCCGCCAATTCGCATATTATTTCGAAAACCAGGCTTTATGTCTTTCAGATTCATTTTTCCCCTTTGTACCCTCCGTTTGGTTGAAGCAGGTCCCAGTATTTCAGATGGTGCTATGTCTAGTGCGACATGGAATATAAGTGAAGGAGCTTGTCAGTTTGCCTATGCAGCCCTTGAACAAGTAGATGAGGCCTATAATTTCATTAGAGAGGACTGAGGAATTCAATATAACTAAAGCAGCCACCTACACTAGAGGACGACTGTGGGCAAATGTTTTCAAGTTCACCTTAGATCAGAATCGCAACACGGTTATCCGAAAAAGAAGAATAGGAAGAAAGTTTCGAATGTTCAAGCCTATTTCTAGCATCAAAATACAAACATGTGACCAAAATAGAGAAAAAAATAATAATAATGAATTTTGTCATGGATGATTTTATAACAACCACATAGAGCCCAAATGATATAAAGCCCACAAAAATAACGAGCCTTTAGATCGTCTGTGACTGTGTGTAGTAGATTCGTAGTTTACTTTTGAGTCAACACAAATACACAATGATCAGTGACACGTAGATAAATCATCTTACCATAATAAGATCATTATTTCGAGGTTGCCAAAAAAAAAAGGATCATACTTTCGAGTATATTAAATTATAAATATTGATTTTGTGTATTTCAAAACCAGGTGCCCGCACTTGCCCAGTAATCCAGGATCCATGAAAAAGACAACATTACCCTTTATCCATCTGTTTCTCAAGTGGGCAAAATGGGAACTTTGGATAAAACCAGTGGGAGAAAGCATCTGGTTTTGAATCTAAACAGCAGCAGCTACGCTTCTCTTATTATATAGTAACAAACTCATCCATTCTTCATCATCTTCAAACTTGACAACACACAATTCACTATTTACAAAACTAAAAGAAGGAAACGAGTTTTTTCTCCAGTCAATCAAAAAAGAAAAAAAGAGATGAGTTCAACGAGCAAAGCATGGTTAGTGGCGGCAAGCATCGGAGCCGTGGAAGCGTCTAAGGACCAATTAGGCATGTGCCGGTGGAACTACTTGATCCGGTCTGTGAATCAACGTATCAGGAACAACTTAAGATCCACTTCTCAGGCTAACATGTTCTCTTCCTCCACCGCCGTCGCTTCCGTTAAGGTTGATGACAAGGCCAAGCAAGCTGAGGAGTCTCTCAGGACGGTTATGTACTTGAGCTGTTGGGGTCCTAACTGACGGAGACAAGATCGAGATCGTTTCTAAATGGATTGGCTCAGCATAATCCGACATATTTTGCAGTCGTGTAAATCGAAAATATTGGTGGAATTCAGGAAATAGAGGCCATGAATTTTGGGGTTTGAAATGATTGTTTTGTGATACAGTTATATGTAAAAGTGTGCATTAATGTTGATGAAATGAGATAGAAAATGAATTTGGGATGTGATAAAGTTTATTGAGATGTGTCTTGAACAAATTATATAATACAGATCTCACATCTCTCATTTGAAAATTAAATTGATCTGAGAGATGCTTTAATGGTTGATTTGAAAATGCTTTACCGGATCTGACATCTCTCATTTTAGTTATCTTTGGAAATATTTTATAACTGCGTTAACAATTTCTTTTAATGTTTTGGAGAGTTATTATTTTTTTTTGGAGAAATGTGGAATGATCTTAATGATCATTTTCATGGAAGTGATTGTGTATATAAATTGGGTTTGATCCCCCGTTTGTAAGCAACAAAGCAATCTAAGCATTTTCAACATAGCATCCGCAAATGGCGAGGAAAAAAATGTTTTAGGCAATAAGAATTGGTGTTTAGTCTATGAAAATTAATGTTATAGACATTTATTACATAGAAAGCTTATTTAATTAAATTATATTATACAAAATATCTTTAATCAAATGATAATTTTAACATGATAAATAAAATTTAGAAGCTATCTTATGTTATAAGTTAAGAAGTACTTAATTTTTAAGATCGACAAATCGATAATACACAATTTCAAACTCGGTCCATTTAGGCTGATCCGATATGCCAACGTTGTTGTCTTAAGGAGAAAACTATAAATCATATGATCTTCACTTGACCTTTTGCTAAATCCGTACGGCGTTTGGTTCAGTTCAATATGGGACGATATCTTATTTTTCTGATAATTTAGAAAATAACGTTCATATGTTATTTCTAATACAAGAGAACTCAACAAATGAGCTTGATCGTTTATTGCCATGGTGGACGATGTGGTAGATATGGAAATCCCATAATTAATGACTATATTTTTAAAAAAAAACCAATCGCAGTCTCAAAAAGGTGTTAATGATGTTTATGAGTGGTTGGAGGCGATGCATATTGACGAGAATAAGTCTGGTCTGACAAGACAAGTGGTACTTCATAAAGGGTTTCAATGGATCGTCGAAGTGATAGGTGTCAGCCTCTTTTGGACTATATGAAGTGTAATTTTGATAGTGGATATAGCCAAGGAGTTTCACACACGAGCACGTGTTGGTTAGTCCGAGATTCAATGGGAAATTTTTTTTTTGCTAGATGTGGGAAGCTTCGATCTTCTTCTTCAGCTTTTTAAGCGGAAGCTTTAGGTTTCTTAAACATACTTCAGATGGCTTGGATGAAAGGTTTTAAAAAGGGGTGGTTTGAAAGCGATAACAAGCTTCTAGTTGATTTAGTTAATTTTGGAGATGATCATATTCAGCTTGGTATTTTTTTAAACGATATTTGGTTTTGGATGTCTAAATCATCTTTGAAACAAATCAATCAGAAACGAAATGTTGATGCAGATCAAGTGTGTTGGGAAGCTAATTCTTTTACATCAATGTATCAAACTTTTTCATCACCACATTATTAGTTGGTAAACTATTTGTACTATCTAATAAAACTTTGAGTTGCTAAAAAAAAAAAGAAAAGACAAATGGGTAATACTTATTTAATAATTTTGTTCTTCTTAAACAAATTTTGGTCACAACAAAAAAAGCTTCTTAATTTTTTTATTTGGTGGTCATCCACTAGTCAGTCTTCTGTATGAACCAGTGGTCAAATTTTTATTCTCCTTAGGAATTGAAGCTGCCTGTCACGGACTTGATCTTTTGGGATCAAACCATGCGGCCTTAGCCTCCCTTTGCCTCGAGCAAACAGACTAGGCAGCCTAACTCTCCAAAGAAGCCGACCTTTTATGAGAAAAGAACTCAGAAAAGATGAAGAACTCGAGAAAGACAAGAGAATACTGAATTGCTCTGATATTGATAGAAAATGGTGGATGATTACAAATGAGGGAGCTCACCCCTATTTATACAAAAACACCTCCTAAATGGATGGTGGAAATTAAAGCGATCTAACAGCCGATATTAACGATATGGCCTTAAATACAAGGATCCTAATAAATGTAGGCGGATTTGTAGGGATATTTCTTGGGGACAAAGTCTTAAGAAATATCCTACAAATCTCTCCATAATTCTTCCAAATCTTCTAGATCCTTTTACATGATGTCTAACTTCCAAAATGAAGAAAATAGGCTAAGTGTTTGTGGATAACCTTTATTATCCGGCCCGTGTATAAATGCCCAAGTAAATGGGCCGTGACATACCGCTGGAATAGTAAAGAAGTCTCTTCTTTAGGTTGAGAATTATTTGAGAATCATGATCCTAAGCTTTATTTTTTGTGTGTGTCAAATTAGTTAAAACTTAAAATCTATTGTGGAAGTAAAGGCTGTGATATAATTTAATTACGGTTAATGTTATTAAAGTTGAGAAAAAAAAAACAACTATGAGACCGCAAATAGGGAGGGGAATGGGTAAGGTCAGCTTTTGAAGAAACCACTTCAAAGGTGGGCGAACCTCGTGTGGTGGTCCAAACTCTCCAAAACCAGTTGCGGGATCAGCTAAAACCGTGACAGTAACTATGATAAGCAAAAAAACACTTTTACCCCTCATTCAATTTGTCCCTAACCCGTGAGTAATGTACAGTCTGAACATGGCAAAAAGGTCATTTCCAAAGTCATCGACACCCGAGAAAACCAGCAGCTCAAGTGCATCTAGTTTTATTCACTTCAACTTTGCGGCAGTTTTGTCTTTTTCTCTTCTTTTATAAGAAACCTGTTCGGTTCCAATTAGGCAATTACCTTTCATCGGCAAATAAAATTAAAAACAAAAGATCAAACAAAGCAAAGAAAAAGAAAAGAAAAGAGTGTTTCTTTCTTTTGAATAATTCAAACAAATTTGAAGATGAGTACAACGAGCAAGGCATGGATGGTCGCAGCGAGCATTGGAGTCGTGGAGGCATTGAAGGATCAATTAGGCGTGTGTCGGTGGAACTACGTTCTCCGTTCTATGAATCATCATCTCCGTTTTCACGTCAGACCCATTTCTCATACCAAGACATTCTCCTCCTCCTCCTCTGCCGCCGTTACCTCCGTCGGTAATTCGAAACAAGCGGAGGAATCGCTCCGGACAGTCATGTACTTGAGTTGTTGGGGTCCCAATTGATGCAGATGGATCGAAGTTTAGACATGTACATCTAATGGATTTGCTTAACTAATTCCAAATCCGGTCACTCTACTGGAGTTTGCATATGGCTCTATTGGGTCCAAGACTCAAGAGGAGTTAGATGCTTAATGTATATACTCTACTCTTATCATCTATACTTGTACCTACAATGTGCTTGAAGCCTGTTCTTTATAGACAACAGAACTGATTCATCTTGATTCTAGTTACCTACAACTAAACACAATTATGAGTCAAAGTTATGACCGAGCGGAGACAACTATAACTGTCCTTTAATATATATTAAGAGGTTGATGAAATCACATGTTTTGATCCAATTTTGAGATTGCTTGCCTTAAATTTCTTTGTTGGCCCGTATTAGAATGATGTATGACCATTTCTCTAAGCTTAGAGAGTAGAGACTATATTAAGGAGGACAAAGTGTAACAGAAGGCATGTAAAGCGGAATTGGTTGTGCCTCTGATGCATGTCAAGCGCAAACAGCTTGTAGTCACTGATAAAGAGAAAGGTTGCAGATACACAGAAGAGTCAAATCTGATATGTTCTTATAGTCGCTGGGTACTCTGTCAAAACAGTTGACACAATTGTTGATGCCTTTCTTGTCGATGGATAAACACTATAAGTACAGAAATCTCATGTCTCACAAATTATGAAGCCAATTTGGGGTTTGTATAAGACTGAGGGATGAGTTTGGTTATTGTAATGCATTTGCAGCATAAAAGGAAGCTTTTGGCATGTGCAAATGCAGGTGGAGCAGCATTCATAATAGTACCAGGATCTTCAAGATATGAATAGGTACATGCACAGTTGAGCAAGAGTATTGAGAACAACATAAACTGACAAACTAATAACACTTGTTATTTGAAGCAGAGAGTTACAAATGTTTTTACACGGTCCTATTTTCTTTTCTATGTAACAATTCAAATTTTCGAATCTGTGTAAGCTAACGTTTTTTATTGTACAAGCGGATCAACATCCTCTTGCACTTTCATGAATGCTGTTCTTTACAAATAATCAAGAAACTCTGCATGTTAAAACCGTTCTTCTCTCATTCTCTTTACAACCTCATTGCTCTCGCTGAGCCTACTCTTTCGTCAACCTGCAAATTACACCTATCAGGTTTCAGTGATCATTATTGCCAAGTGCAGACACAAGTAACCTGTAGTAAAGAAACAGATTCGACTTTTGTTGGTAAGAAAAATAACTACTTGCTTTTATTCAACAGACTTTCAGAAGAGTAAAAATCTGACATCAACTGCCACATAACAGTGGGTCCAAGAACGACGCTTGTGTTATCATTGAGAATCCTAATGAGCTTATATTGACTCAAGGAGTAGAAAATAAATTATCTTTACAGTCATACCGTTGCTTCTGTAGCATCTTTCGACTTGTTCTCGCTAAGGTAACGCTCAAAAGCCCCGTCTCCTCTAAGTACTATTGCTGCGCATCCACGGGAAGCTTCTGAGCCTGTTGATTCCTCATCTACAATAACCGCGTCGATTCTTTCATCTCCCTTTTTATCATCTGGAATCTGAGAAAAGAAATGAAACAGAAGTATTAAGCCAAGAGTTATATAGTAGCTTAACAATATTTTCAGTAGATGAAGTACCTCAAACATGGCTTCAGTAAGGATGCTTTCAAGTAAGGCTCTTAATCCCCTCGCACCTGTATTCTTCACCATTGCTTGCTTGGAAATTTTCCCAAGTGCTTTCTCAGTAAAATGCAGCTTTACCTGAAATTTTGCAACAGATCATGCAGTCAGGGACCAAAAGGTCAAGTTTAAAGTTCATACTGAATACTTTTACATGCAAGTCTTGGCAAGTGTATATTTCCAGAGAGCTTACGTTGTTCATGCTAAATAGTTTTTTGTACTGTTTCCCAAGAGCATTTTTGGGTTCTACAAGCACCTGTAGGGGAAAAGCAAATTCAATATTAGCTACCCTTAAATATGAGAACTGCAAAAAAAAAAAATCAAGGCCTTGAAGATGGCAACCAATGCACTAAAAGCTACATGATCAAATACAAACACTATGAAAACATGTTAAATTACCCGAATGAGCTGGTCCTCTGTTAGAGCTGACAAACTAACTAATATGGGAAAGCGTCCTACAAACTCAGGTATAAGGCCATACGCTGTCAGATCGGCACTCTCAACCTGAAATGCAGCCGGTATTCCAAAACTAAGATCTCTTTTCAAGAATGAGAAGTGTTCACATAGGGAAACATAGGCTTAACGATATTTTTTTTAGTCTTTACCGATTCTAGCAAAGATGAAGTTATTGCACCACTGGTCACTCCACTGGTAGCCATGTTTGCACGGACAGGAGCTCCAAAACCAATTGATGAGTCTTGTCGTCTGGCAGAACATCAGAGATACTGATTAAAGTCAAAACAGAACCACTAATCTACTGCAACAAAAACAAAGCATGGTGAATCAAATTACCTATCAACAATGGTCTTCTCAAGGTCAACGAACGCTCCTCCACAGATAAAGAGGATATCTTTTGTGTCTATCTGTACATCATAGGACATCCAGCAACGGAATAATATGAGTAAACAACATCTTTAGATGCAATATAGGTCAATGTTCAAGTTCTAGCTCTAAACCTGTATATGGTCACCCCGTGGATGCTTCCTTGCTCCTTTCCCGGGCACATTTACGATCTGGAAAAGAAAAAATAGATCCAACAATTAATACATAAGCAAAGCATGAATCCAGAACCATTCTCTCGGGAGAAAGAGCCTAAGAAATAACACATGTGTGGATGGATTAGTAATTTTTTTTGTTTGTGCAAATAGGATTATATTAATCTTACTCCGAAAACATACAAAGCATTAAGAGACTCTTTGCCAAACATACAAAGTAATTATATGTGATGTCGCATACATCAAATATCATATCAATAACCTTTTTATTCTCTTTGGTATATTACCAAAACCTTTTATAGTGAGGATCACTTCTAGACATTACACTATAAATCGCTATGCAAGTACCCCATGTCTAATGAACAATGATTACAGTAGATGCATCAAAGGCAACGAAAACAATCCACTTACGGTGCCTTCCAGTAATTTTAAAAGTGCCTGTTGGACACCTTCCCCAGAAACATCCCGGCTAATGTTTAAACTCTCAGCCTGCAGAGGGGAGAATCCAGGAAGCATAAAGCCTAATTATCTTGATCTTATCAAGTTCAATGATTATCATCTCTTGCATACTGACCTTCTTCGTTATCTTGTCAACTTCATCGATGTAGACTATTCCCTGCTGTGCTGCTTGCACGTTGAACTTAGCAACCTACAAGTCATAAGGGAATTATCTAAAATGCAACAAGATAGAAAGTGTGCTGGGAATGTTAATCACGACTTAATAAGAAGTGTTACCGTTAGTAGCTTATGAAGGATTGATTCAACATCGTCACCAACATAACCAGCCTGTAAAGTCACCATACAAAAACTGGGTCAAAAACATACGGAATCATAATTCCTGGAGCTACGCCTAACATGCTTAATTGTGGATCCAAAAAAGCCATCAAAAGATCTCTAGCCCAATGATTGTAAGTGTTGAGAATCAGGAGCTTATATGAATATAGGAAATCATATTCTTACCTGAGTCAGTGTAGTTGCATCAGCGATGACAAAGGGAACATTTACAAGCCGAGCTAAAGTCTTTGCAAGTAATGTCTTCCCTATTGTTCAAGAATCAAATAAACAATCATGTCAGAGTCAGCAGGGAGAGTGCAAATGGGAAGTAAAGAATAGAATATGATCAGAAAACACAAGTTCATACCAGAGCCAGTAGGCCCCATCAAGAGAACATTGCTCTTATCTAATTCTACATTATCGTCATCATCAATTGGTTGTGCTGCTGACCTAGTATTCAAGGTCCACAATGTCAGCTTCCAACACAAACCCTTATATAACAATAAACCATAACAGACTGCGGTGTAATTTGTCCCATCATGTAACTAAGCCAGGTGATTCAACAATAGATGAGAGAGAACCAACCCTTTCTTCATAGAGGTATGATATATTCTCTTGTAATGGTTATACACAGCGACCGAGAGCACCTACGATCAAAGTCAAGACCACCACGTCTTAAGTAACAAAATTGATGGCAGAACATGATCAGAAATGAGCAGTATATGTATATTCAATGTTAAGTGAAAAGCAAGAACCTTTTTGGCATGGCTTTGGCCAATGACGAACTTGTCAAGCCATTTGCAGATTTCCTTCGGAGTAGGAAAGTCTCTGCCCAAACTAGCTCCACCCCATTGACTAACGTCATCAGCTGGATCAGGTAAGGGAGATGAATCAATTTTGACGGCACCGTTAGTGGCTGGAGCAATGTTGTTAGGAGGAGAAGCGTTCAAAGGAGGATGAGGAGGAGGAGGAGACCAATCTTCAGGTGGCTCAGCGCCGTAAGATCTAAGTGTATCCCAAAAGGAAGATCTGAGCTTGCTTCTGTAATTGAATCCTGGATTTGGGTCCTTTGAATGCTGTTGTTTCCTAATGGATTTGGAAGTAGTATTGTTGGTTGGCGATTGAACACGACCGATCTCAATGAAGGTCCCTTGAAGAGGAGAGACACCACGAGGGTTGAATCCATAAGCTGTTTTACAAGTCGGACAGAAATTAACAGACTGGAAACTGGTTTTATCGCCGGCGCCGGAGGAATCAGATTCATCAGGACGTTGAAGAAGATTAGAAGAAGGGAATTGACGATTGGAGAAGAGAAGATCCATTTGCTTTGAGCAACGAGGACAATTCGGCTCTGCTCTCAACTTCCGGCGTGTCACAGGTACCGGAGAATCATCTCCTCCAGCTCCTCCGCCACCTTGTTCCGATTTGAATCGTTCTTGAATACGGCGACGAGGCGATGATCCCAATTCTAGAGAATAAAGATGCGTGTGAACAGGTGAAACAGAACGAGCATGTAAAGCTAGAGACTTTAGATTCCTCCATCTCCAAATTCCAGACATTTGATTAATTTGAGAACAAAAACAAAGGTGTGTATGTATGTGTATAAAATCAAACAGACTAAACAGAATCAGCAACACAAAAACCCAGACAAAGAAAAGAGAAACTCGAGATCGTAATCAAAGAGATATGTCTTGTCTGCATCAGCTCCGATGATGTTTTTGTGTGTCTTATATATATATATACGTTATTGTAATCTGTCTGAAATATTTAATGAAGGAGCGATGATGTTTTTGTGTGTCTTATATATATATATACGTTATTGTAATCTGTCTGAAATATTTAATGAAGGAGCGATGATGTTTTTGTGTGTCTTATATATATATATACGTTATTGTAATCTGTCTGAAATATTTAATGAAGGAGCGTTAGGTTAGATTAGATCGTAGTGGGGAAACCTTAAATCCATCAATTTGAAGAAGGAGAGACGATAAAAACGGAGAAAGTGAAAAAGAAGAAAACGATAGACTCGGAGAGAAAAAAGACGAAGCACACACATTTATCCCCATCTCTCTCTCTTCACGTTTGGTGGAAGAGCACATGGGGACACGTGTAACCCAATTCTCTTACTTCCACGCGCCGTCGTCACACATGGCGGAGCAATTAGTGAATCAATTTGTCTCCGCCGCGATTTCAAAGTCGAGACATTTGAATCACTTGAAGCAAGTTCAGTCCTTTCTGATAGTTTCTGGACTAAATCATTCACCTTTCCTCTGTTTCAAGCTTCTTCGTTTTTGTACTCTTCGTCTCTGTAATCTCTCTTACGCTCGCTTTATCTTTGATCATTTCTCTTTTCCCAATACGCATCTCTACGCCGCCGTTTTAACAGCTTACTCTTCTTCTCTCCCACTTCATGCTTACTCAGCTTTCTCCTTCTTTCGTCTTATGGTTAATCGATCTTTTCCTCGTCCTAATCACTTCATCTACCCACTTGTTCTTAAGTCTACACCACATCTCTCCTCTGCTTTTTCAACTCCTTTGGTGCATGCCCACTTGTTTAAATCCGGGTTTCATGTCTATGTTGTTGTTCAAACTGCTCTTCTTCACTCCTACGCTTCTTCTGTTTCTCATATAACTCTTGCAAGACAACTGTTCGACGAAATGTCTGAGAGTAATGTTGTATCTTGGACTGCTATGCTTTCTGGGTATGCGAGGTCTGGTGATATCTCCAATGCTGTTGCTCTCTTTGAAGAAATGCCTGAGCGTGATGTTCCTTCCTGGAACTCTATTCTTGCTGCTTGTACTCAGAATGGTCTTTTTGTTGAAGCTATTTCTCTATTTAGAAGGATGATCAATGAGCCTCATATTCTTCCTAACGAGGTAACTTTAGTTTGTGTCCTCTCCGCTTGTGCTCAAACTGGTACGATTCAGCTGGCTAAATGGATTCATGCTTTCGCATACCGTCGTGATCTTTCCTCTAATGTGTTTGTTTCGAATTCTTTGGTCGATTTGTATGGAAAATGTGGTCACTTGGAGGAAGCAAACTCTGTTTTTATAAGGAATTCAAAGAAAAGTTTAACAGCTTGGAATTCTATGATCAATTGCTTTGCCCTCCACGGTAGAAGCGATGAAGCCATAGCGGTGTTTGAAGAGATGATGAAGTTGAACAGTAAATATATCAGACCAGATCACATTACTTTTATCAGTCTGCTCAATGCATGTACTCATGGGGGTTTGGTATCAAAAGGCCGAGCTTATTTCGATCTCATGACAAACAGATTCGGTATTGAGCCAAGGATTGAGCACTACGGCTGCCTAATAGATCTTCTAGGCAGGGCAGGTCGGTTCGATGAGGCTTTGGAAGCTATGTCCACGATGAAAATGAAAGCGGATGAGGCAATTTGGGGCTCTTTGCTCAATGCTTGTAAGAAATATGGCCATTTGGATTTGGCTGAAGTTGCTGTAAAAAATTTGGTTGCTTTGAATCCTAACAATGGAGGTTACGTTGCTATGATGGCAAATTTATATGGAGAGATGGGCAATTGGGAAGAGGCACGCAAAGCTAGAAAGAGTATCAAACACCAAAATGCTTATAAAACCCCAGGTTGTAGTTGGATTGAGATCGATAACGAGGTCCATCAGTTCTATTCTCTTCACAGATCGCATCCGAAGAACATAGAGATGTATATGATACTTGACAGCCTGATATCTTTCTAATACTTTTGGAAGGTCCTAGATTCTCCATATGACTTGAAAAAGCTGCACTCTACTTTCTAACAGCAACCTTCCTGCAAATTTTTGATTTACACTGGATATATGGCTGCATAGAAACTGCGGAAGCTAGAAAGTTTTTCATTCATCTCTCCACAGTTTATACTTTGTTTCTGACACCCAAAAGCTGGTACGGTAATGTTACTCTTTAGCTGTGGTATAAGAGAGGAGTTATTACAGGGTATTCCAGCAAAAATAATGTTGCTTGTTAAGAAAGTAAGTCTGTTCTACTCTCACTTGTTAGTTGTTATGAAGCGATTTATTCTGTGATTCCAGCAAGAAACTATTAGTTGACTCCCTTTTTTGCCTGTTCTTTGGATTTTCCAGGTCCATGGAAGATTAAATATGGCGAAAGGGGAAATCTCCTATGCTAAGCATTGGTACTCGTTAGTCATGAACTCATGATCTTCAAGGTTTCTAACATTTTCTCGTTCTCGTGTATCTTAATTGGGAATGATCAATAAACACAAGCACGTAAGATAAAGACATGTTATATAATTTAGTCGCGTTTTTGATTACACAGATTTTACAAACATCAAACATGATCCTCGATTCAACCAGAGTTCTTTTTTGTGACTAAGCAGAACGAAGTTTGCCAGTTTGATCCTCTTCGAAGGCAATGTCAACAACCCTCGGACCCTTAACTTTGTCAGGGGAAAGTTTGTTGATGGTAATGGTGAGTACTCCATTATCAAGCTTGGCCTTGACAGAGTCCAAATCCACATTATCAGGCATCCTAAACTGTCTCCAGAACTTGCCATGTGACCTCTCCAATCTATGCCAATGATCTCCTTCTTTCTCCTCCTCTCTTTTCCTCTCACCGCTTACTCGCACAACTCGATTCTCCTCCACTTCTATCTTCACCTCATCCTTCTTCATTCCTGGTACGTCAAGCCTGATCACATGCTCTTCTGGTGTTTCTTTCCAGTCCACTCGCACAGGAGACAGAGCCACGCTCTGATCCCTCTCGAGACCTAATGGGATTTGCTCCAAGACTCTGAAAGGATCAGGAAGCCGATCTCGCCAGAGTTCAGATAGTAGACTGCCAGGAGTATCGAATGCAGATGGCAAGGACCCTTCTGTTGTCACGATCTTTCCGAGGAAGAGAGTTATAAAGGAAAGACATAACAAAGAAAGAGAGGTTTGCTTCATCTTTGGGAAGTGCTGGCTTTCTTGTAGAAGGGGTAAATGGAGAGTGACAATGGTTATTACTTCTAGTGATGACCTTGTTGTTTGTTCTCTTCTCTATGAGGGTTAAGGTGCAAATATGTGGCAATATATAGATGCGTCCTATGAAATGAATAATGCTGCAGATTCTCGAACACTCTTGCGCTTTATTTGTTGTCCTTTTGTATTTACTGAATTATTGACAGAGAAACTGAGAATGTTCTAGACATAAGCTTGGATTTAGACTTCAAGGGTCTTCTGTAATGTTCCACACTTCATGTGAGTATAGTGAAGTCCTTAACCCATGGTAATTAGTACTTTGTAGAAGACCCAATACAGGCCCATGACTATATATTCTAAGCAGGCCCTATAATCATGATGGAAAGTATGCTCCATATTTGGATTTAGGTATACGTGTTCCAAAAGACTCCAAAGTTCAAGCTATACATTACTCAGACAAAACAAAACTGTATTGATAAGTCTTCTGATCTTAAAATGTAAATATCAACTATAGAGCGGGAGAAGACTTGTCAATACAATGTTTGATGTACTTTTTATCCTTTCTTTTGCTCTTTAAACTTGCATATAAGTTAACCAAACCGGATTATTGAATTTAACACTAAAATTATTATATAAATTCCGGAAAATTGTTGCAATTATGTAAATTGGTCAAAGATAGTATTATATAATTGTTTCTCTAATTGAAACCTGAATCAGATACAATCTCCCTGCCCCGAGCAATGACCTCTACCTGCCTTCTGCAACTTTCTTGTACTTCCTGTTGAAATGAATGATCAGCATCCGTATGCTTTCTCTGTTTGCTTGTCTGATTCTTCACCATCTTCATTGTCAAAAATAACCCAGACCATGCTGATTTTGGTCTCTACTGGGAATGAGAAAAGACTGGTCGATGAAAAATCGGCGCAATGATTGTCTTGTTTTTGTTCATTGCAGGTGATTGGATCGCTTAGGTTGGTGGAGACAGAGAAATTTATTTTGCCTCCATAGCTTGAGCATTCCTCTAGTGCTACAATATGATCCATGGTAATGGCTTGCACAGATGGGAAATCCAAGCTTTTCATCCCGGTGAATCCTCTACACTTTTCATACAGGATGCGGAGATCCTGAATCTGCTGAGAAGCTTTTCTCAACAATCGGCATGCTAAATTTCTTGCGGGTCTTGAAAGATCAAAGAGCATGTTAACCAGTGCGGCTATCCCATCGGAATACGTTCTGTAGACTTGGAAACTCTCTTTCAAGATGTTGCCGGTAGCTGCTTGGACCAGGTTATCGATAGGCCAGGCATTAACCGGTGAACACTTCAACACCTGTGCAATAAACTCCTGGCATTTTGGTAAGATGTGGAACACCAAATCCATGGATTTCTCTTTGTAACGGCTAAATTTTGTACCACCAGACGTAACAGGTTCGAGCTTACCAGCTTGGTTGATGATCCATCCAACTCTTTCTTGGAGATAAGCTACATAGTTCTGCAGAAAAACAAAGGATGGAGGATCCGGGCTCATCATGAACCAGCAGCAACCTATTTGGAGATGACCAGAGGTGTGTACAATATGCAATTGCTGCTCGATACTGCGACTACTACCACGCAAGAGACGGTGGAAGAGTAATAGAGTTTTACCCGCGACTAAGCAATCTCTTGTCTTGGCTAGACGGCGCGAAATCTGTTCAGCAAGAAAAGGAATCGATCCCGGAGTGTTAGAGACAAGAAAGAGTATCTCGTGCATGGTTTTGTCATCAACAGGACAATCATCATGGCTAGTGGCTCGAACCACTGCCACTTCAATGTCAAAAAAGGCTTTTTCATTGTAGTTTTGTACAATAGCTCTGCCAATAGATGCATGATCCTTGGCGAGGCCAAGAACTTGCCGAAGCTTGGCAGATAAATCAAGCCTCATTGATATCTACAGATTAAAATGACACTATTGGATGAGGAAGTCTTATTAGAACTGTTTCTGTAGTGAAGTCTATATATACATGATTATACGATTAGACAAGAGGAGAAAGTTGCCAATAAAAGAAATAAATGCCCCAAGAAATAGTGGTGAGGAATCAGATATTTTCTTTCAACTTAAAGTAAGGAATTATCCTTCCAAATATTATTAAACAGGGCTTAGGCCTAAATGAAAGTCAAACTCCCTTTAGAGAGATGCTGCAAGAGCTTTATGACTAAATAGAACATCCACAAACATATCTGCTTTCTTTTTAGAGCATAGTGACTATGGCATCAACATGAGATTTTAACTAAAGCTGATCATTCACTATAAGAATTGTAAAAATTTGCTTACTAATCCATCATTAGAATCTAAAGATTCATACCAGAGATAAAAAGGGAAGGTGAATAGTCTCTGTTCACTCCATGAGAAGTCAAGGAATCTTGCTCTCTCGAGCAACACCTTCAGAATTCAGATCCATGTTTAAATATACATGGAGTGAGTCAGAATGCACCCACGAGGCTCTAACTCTTGGGTTTTCTGGATAAAAATGAATAAACAACATTTCTCAAGAGTCAACTCCATAAAAGTTATTTCTTTTCCTATGTGGGGAAGAAGAGAACCTAATTCTACAAGAATCTGATTCTCCTGCATCAGACTCTTTTGCTATTTTCAATGTCCAATATACCTGAGAACATTCCCGCAGGTAGTGACCGGTTTTTCTTCATTTGCTCCATTGACCAGATTGTTAAGCGTGTAATATACATGTAAGTGCACTCACTGTAGCTGAGGAACCAATTGATCATCTGAGAGTCAATTTTATATTGCTTTAACAAAGTAATATTCATATCTTCCAAAGGGAGATACCCTCACTGCAAGTAATTATCAATTGAAACAGTCGCTTGAGTGCGCTTCATCGTGCAAGGTAAAAGCCCTTATAGACAACCATGAAGCTCTGAAATGCAAGAATATACCAGACTGTCACTTCCGCTTACACCGCCAACGAAATTGACTTCATTAAATGGAGAGAAAAACAGAAAATTCTAATCCAAATGGGACGAAAAATTTATTGTAAACACTTGAACAGCCTATAGTATATACCATCTCAAATACGTGACTATTTTTATGATGTTAAGAACCTTTGTTTTGTATACAAAATATGGTGCATGAAATGATAATCACTGTGCTGCAGTAGCTACCCAAATACAACACGTCAAAGGACCGAGCATCATATTTTAACTGGCGATACATCCCAACTATTTGAGAGGCTTCATTCCCTGAAAGCTCGGAAAAAAGGTTCTTCACTAGTTAGCATGTTGAAATTTTGATTAACAGTGATAATTATACCAAACTAAGCAACAGCTACTGAAACCAAACTTATAAAACAATACTGCTACCACCGACTATGAATAGCTAAGTAAATGTATAAACATTGTTCTAAATAGCTTTATCCCAAGATAAATGTCTAAAGAATATAAAGAGCAGAACCTCTCAATGAAAACAAAAGAGAAACACTTTGCACTACGACTACCTTATTGGCATAATCCTAATAACTATTTGGATTGGTAGAAGAGTAACCAATACCTTGGCTGCTCTCATGCTATTGACTGCCATACGAAGACCATCATGGGAGAGTATCAAACGAGATAAGCCACCAGTGCTCAAACTTTAATAATCATATAGTAAGATGACGCAAAGTTAGGCAAAAGAAAACTACACTGGATTCCAGAGAATTACAGGTTCAAGAGTAATTTGTTACCCCAGCAATTTGGCGGAATCGGCGATAGAACCGTCAGAAGCAGAAATAACGTCAAGCAAAGCTTGCATTCCCTGTAGGCAACAAGTGTGTACTTGAGTAAATGGGCAGATAAGAGCAAGAGCTAAAGCGAGAAAGAGATTCATCATACAGGTACAAATTTAGGATTGTTGGGACCAATCTGTGAACCAGAAGAAGTTCTGATAGTGGACTTAGGAGGTAGAATTTGAATAAGCTCAGGAGGAGGAGCATACGCATTAAGGTCCACTTTGTTCCTCACTGAAAGAGGCAAAATTAGAACCAGATTGAGAAGTTACAGTTTCAAAGAATGAAACCAAGGAGAATGGATCGAGACCTTTGATGGCGAGGAGCGTACGAAGCCGATTCAGAGCAGAAGCACGATTCTTGTGCTGTGAACGGTCCTCGACGGCCTGAGCTACGATTCCGGTTGGGAGATGTTTAAGACGCACGGCGGAGTCACGCTTATTCCGGTGTTGTCCTCCAGGTCCTGAAACTCTGAATGTCTCTAATCTACATTGCTTCATCAATTCTTCATCACTATATTTCAAGTAATTAGGAATCTGAACATCTGTAACAACGCTAACGCCGCCTAAGTCGCCACTGCCACTTCCGGCGCCGCCGTCCGACGATGAACAACGGAGAATCGAGCGAAATCGGTTGCTAAATCCATCGGATAAAACAGTCCTTCGATAGTAGATAACAGAAGACGGAGACGAGATAGACGGGACAGTGAGACGGAGGAGAAGAGGGAAGCGGGCGTGAAAGAGAGCGGCTACGGCCATGATCGCCATGGCAGAACCACGGCGACAGGATTGGTTTCGGGATGATGACGTCTCGTAGTATCAGCCCGGCCCATCAGTTACTATCCACTGGGTTTGGCCCATTTATGTAAAACTATTGTTACTCGCACACAACCAAATATATGGGAAAGTGACCCTCCAGTGTACCTTAGAAAATTGGGTTGCGCTACATTCCAACTTGTTGCATTCGCAACTTTTCGATTCAAAATTTTCGACTCTTTATAAAATATTCTGAACTAAGTTTATTTTCTAGAAACCTATCTATATTTTATTTTAAATCAAAATTCATACACTTTCAATTGATCTTAGATAATTACGATAAGTAAACATGATTAAATCGCTACAATCAGTAAACCTGATTGATCTAGATCAACTAGAAGTGTATGAATTTTGTTTAAAAAAAAGTACAGGTATGTTTCTAAAAATAAACTTAGTTTGGGATATTTTAAAAATTTGGGTGGAAAAGCTGATAAATAGGAGTGGGCATTTGAATTAAACCGAACCAACTCAAACTGATCCAAACCAAACCAAAACTTACACTCAAACCATCCGGTTATGTTTCTATCCAACCCAAACACCGTTCGGTTTTGTTAAGTTATTTAATCCAATGTATTTATTTAATTAATTAATCAATAATATTAGTAATCCTTTTCCTTTACTCACCTTCTAATTGACACATTTAACTATTTATTTTTATTTTTCGAATAAATTAATTAATTTAAAATTAGATTGAGTTAGTTTCTATATATTATCAAACGACAATGAGTTTTGTTTTGTATTTGTATGCTACATTAGTTAACTTTTTTTTGTGAAACGAAAAAACTAAACCGAACCTAAATTGAAATGCTCACCGCTATTGATAATGCAACAAGTACGTGTTTAAATATAGCGGCTAATCCTAGAAAATTACATAAATAAACTACACAACTCTCCAGGGGCGGATGTATGTTATTAACGTGGGGGCAGTTGTCACCCCTAAATTTTTGAAATCTCTTAATAATTTTAGTGAATTAATTTAATTACCCCCCGCCCACTAAAAACTTTCTTTGGCCCCCATTAAATTTGTGTTTTCCAATTAACCAACTTCACTTCAACTAAAAAGGTTAAATAAATATTACATATTTCTTTTCCCATTTAATTTAGCTAAATTCGTTACAAAGTTAAATGCAAATGTAAATAGCAACATAAACTAGCATAGACCATAATATATATTTCTTTTTCTATCAACTCAAAAATTAATGTTTAAAAAGTTTGGTCTCTTTCCATAACTTTGGTGGTTCATAGTTATAGTAACTAGTGTCTCTATAATATTTTATGTGTTGTTTTCCAAAGATTTGAGTTCAATATAAAACAATAAATTAAAAGTGTTAGCATAAAGTCTCGTAAATTTAAATTTTACGCTTAGATTAGTTCCATTTTTTATTTTTTCGTTAATTTTAAATCATATTAAATATGCTAGTTCCAAATCTCTAACTTTAAGATATTTTTAATTTATTTTGAACTTCAATGATTTTTAATAGAAAAAATGTATCCATTCTTCTTTTTCTAATATAGTATTATGAATTATACTTATATGTATATATATATATATATATATATATTATAACTAATAAAGCAAAAACTATATAATTTTTTTTTTTACCATTATACATATTTATTTTTCATATCGAATCGCCCCTACAAAATTTTTTTTCTAGATCCGCCAGTGCAACTCTCTATCCTCCTTGCATTAGTCAACAGAGCTTCGGATCCTTGAGCAGCACGTAGAAATATAGAATACGCAGAGAATTTGTGTGCTCACTGTAGACTAATAATTCTTGAGCCGAGATTATGAGACTATCAACGGTGCAATAAAACGGGTTCTTGAACCATGCAAAGTTTCATATTTCGTCGCTTTGGTCTTTCTGGCTGGCTCCAACCCATTTTACTTTTGTTGTATTGATTTGAGAGAATGATCTCTTCTTATAAAAACTAGAGGAAATACAAGTCTAGTAGCTCATATATTGTTTCATTAGTTGTATTGTTGTTTCGAACATATATGTAAATTATGATCATATGTTATTTCATAGATATTCGTTATAAATTATAACACAAACATTTATTGCATTCAAATTCATTAATCTATTTGAACTCATCAACATTATGTACAAGTATCATTTCATGGCGTCTATTACAGTATTTCCTGAGTTCCACCGATTTCCACGACTTCCATATATATTGCTTCTTGGAGCAAAATCTGTCGGATCCATTCAAAGTCGATCTTGTCTCCGTCAGTTAGGATCCCAACAGCTCAAATACATAACAGTCCTGAGAGACTCCTCCATCTGCTTCGCCTGATAAGCGGATCTCACCTTGTTCTTGATACGTTGATTCACCAATCTGAACACGTTGTTCCAACGGCACATACCTAATTGATCCTTGGACGCTTCTACGGCTCCAATGCTTGCTGCCACTAACCATGCTTTGCTCGTTGAACTCATCTTTCTCTAGTTTTGATTGCAAAAATTTCAGAGAAACTTTTTGTTTTTCTTATTTTGCTTGTAAATGGAGATTTGTGTTGTGAAATTTGCCGATGAAGAAAATGAGATTTGTTATATATTTGAGAAACTGATAAAGTTAGCCGCTTGTTTAGAGTAAAAACCAGAAGCTTTTCACAAGTTTGAGTCGTATAGGTAAGTGAATTGCAGTTCGTAATTACTATTGTGTTCCAGTGAGACCAAAATGGATAAATTTTTTATTTGGTTTGGTTTTGGTTAGAGATTTCGGTTCTAGAATGTAGTATCCAGTTGGTTAATTTTAGAATTTTTGTTCGGTTCGGTTCAGTTTGGTTCCAAGTATTTCTCAAAGAACCGATTAGGAACAAAAAAAGCGAGTATTTTTCGGGTCCGGTGCTTACCCAAATAACAAAAAAAAATCGGATATTTTTGGGTATTTTCTGGTTATTACGATTTGGGTCAATATGTTCGGTTCAATTATTCGGTAATTTTTGGTTATTCGATATGAAAATAAGTAATATTTTTGGATATTATATTTCGATCTTATTTAGATACCCAAAATATTTCGGTTCGGTATTGATTCAATTTTGGTTTTTTTTTTGGTTCTGAAGTTTTATACGATTCGGTTATTTCGTTGGTTTATGTTCCATTCGACTCTAATTTTTTCCGTTTGGTTTCGGTTCGCTATTTTCAGATCGGATATTTTACCCAAGGCTAATGGCAAGCTTAGCACAGAAGGTATACAAAGAAAATACTCACTAGCAAATTGTCTCAACAATTTTATTTATATAAGTCTCCTTGCAAATAATTTGACACATACATATTATTACCAGATCTATAGAGTAATGACCCCGATTCGATCGTATTGACTAAGTCGTGTTGATCTAACGAGGGATACCAAATTCTAGATAAAAGGGAGCTATGTTGCGGCTTAATCTACCTGCCGACTTACTTGCTCAACCAGACGTTAGGAATTCGTTATCACCACGAAAGTCATATTGACCGTCGTATTGATAAATCGAGATCATTAACTAAAGAAGAGAAACAGAATCGCGACTTGATAATGAAAGAAAGAACCAGAGATTATGAAGATGTTAAGAAGTCTGGAAAACTAGAGTTTTTAGAGAAACATAGAGAGAGAAACTTAGAGAGAGGTTTTTATAAATTTTCTGATGATATTTCACAACACATATTTATAGGAGGAGGATAAGATCGCTGACATAAGCGCTTACCTCATTATTTAGTGCAATGACATCATTGCTTACATCATGCTTACATATGCGCTGACATAAGCGCTTACATTATTTAATTATATTTTTAATATTTATATTAACTTCTTAATGATCCATTTCGAACTTGATGATGTGTTTCTCACAGCAACCGTAGTAATCACCTGGGCAGTTATGTATTTCTTCGGGCTCTTCAAACTCTTGGTGTGATTCCGTGTTGATGTTAAACCTTCTTGCGATGTCGTCAAGGTCCATCTCGTCATCAGAGAGCTGTGCGTCTTGGGAATATTCTGGTAGACATTTGGAGGATGACGCTTCATGTACTTCCATCTTAACAAGTTTTGTTGTGTTCTCTTGTTTTGTCATGAAATATTGTAGATCTTCGTCAAGGCTCATCTGGTAATCAACTGGGTAGTAATTCCAATTTGGCTCGAAAGGTATGGAGAATGTTTGCCTGGAATTGTTGAGACGAAAAGCATGAATCTGGAAATCTTCATACACCTTATTATCCTGGATGTTAAAATCTGGACGAACTCCTCTTTTGTAGTCATCATGATGGATGAGCGTTGGTAGTGCATGAATCTTATTTGTCTGAGAGTTGACTTGAACAGGTCGGTGGAAGAAGTGGATCGTGTGTGGGTTGAAGAACAGGTTTAAGACCTCCTTGACTTTTCATTTCTTGAAAGGTAGGTTTGTTGCTTTCGCCGATTTCCTTAGCTTTCCAATCCATCTGGTTAATGGTGCGAACCATGTTAAGAACGTCGAGAGGCATTCTCTTTGGCCTTGTTGAGAATTGATGTATTGGTATGCCATTGTTTGTCGAACGCGATGCCTATGGTGTAGACTGAGAAGAGGTACCAGAGGAAACATAGAACTTCTTCTGGCATGCATTGCTTCCAATCCTGTAGAGATGAGCAAACGGATAGTCAGGATGTATGCCTAGTGGCGCAAAAGTAATGACTGCTGGCTCCATGCTTCGATAAGATCGTCGATTGGTATTTGAAAATTGCTGTTGCAGATGCTCATGAAGGGTTTTCTTGTTGATGAGTTGATGAGCGTCGTTAGGCATATTGGCTTCAAAATCGTAATAGCGATACTCTGAAGGTGTCGTCATGATGTGATTTCTCTTCAATGGGTTTTCTACTAAGCATGTCGGCCAATGTGTTCCTCGATCCTTTTAATATAGAAGCAGTCCCTACCCGTATCGAATAGAACATGCTGAGTCAAATCTGAAGTCGTATTTGGAGAACCATTCGCTCCATCGTAATAGCTGCTGGTGTGGGACCATCTTCTGCTTGAATTGTAACATCTTTGGAAAAGAAGACATATCCATTTCAATCCGAAATTTATGTCCTATCAGATGAAACTCGAACTTTTCATGGCCCTTTTGACTGCCAAAATCTCTTTGAACGTGGAGTGATAATGTATTTCAGAAGCTTTAAAGCGTCCGCTCCTGTATCCGCAGATTTGACGTTTTCCATTTGTCTCTTCGAAAAAGTATTGCCCCCCAATATTTGTCGCTTGCGTCAGTCTGCAGAACGCGTTTTCCAACAGAGGGAATCATTAAAGGTGGTAGGTTTTGTATTTCTTGCTTTAGCTTTCTGACTGCCTCTGTTTGTCGTGTTGCCCACTGTGGTGGATTCTTTGTCAGCATCTTCTGGAGTGGTCTTGTTAGTTGCGAAAATTTCGGGATAAAGTCGCCAACATAATTGATGACCCCAAGGAACTGCTGGACTTGTCTTCTTGTGAGATTTTCTTCAGGAAATCAAGAAGTGTGTTGTTGCAAGATGGGCTTGTGGTGCAAATGTCCATTTGTGATTTGCATCCCAAGGAATTCATGTTGGGCTGAGCTATGATCTACTTTCGGGCTGAGAGCATGACTCTGTATTGTTTTACGATGCTGTGGAATTGTTGGAGAGACTCAATATGTTCTTTGTCGTTTGCGGAAAAACAGGAGAATGTCGTCAATGTATACCAAGAGCTGTGTGCAGGATGGGCTTGAATATCTTTAACATCGCTTGTTGGAATAAGGACGGTGCGTTTTGAGTCCGAATGGCAGAACGTTCCATTGGAGATGTCGATTTGGCAAACCGAACGTTGTTTTGTATCTGTCTTCTGGGTTCACTCCTAGTTGCCAAAATCCTGATTTGAGGTCGAACTTTGAGAATATTGTTGCCCCTTGAAGATGTTGAAAAAGTGCCTTCCTGTTTGGCAGAGGGAATCTGATATCTTGTAGATTTGATTCAATGGTTTGTAGTCAATGACTAGTCTTAACTTTCCTCTTGCCTGTTCCGCACGGTTGTTGACGTAAAATGCTTTTGCACGCCATGGTGAATTTGTGGTAGAGATGATACCTTGATCAAGAGTGGTCCATTCTTTATTAGCTTGCGTTAATAGGTCAGGAGGCATCCCTGCATGGCTCGCCTTGTAGGGACTGTGTGAATGCTTTCTTGAACGGTAGAGATACAAGAAATCCGAATTGAGCCAGAGAGGGTTTCACATTTCTGGAGGAAACTTGTATGAGACTCCGCACACGAAATTATTGTGATTTCTTCCTTAATTCTTCCAAACTCTGATGATACAGGCTCTTCGATGGAGAACAATCGCGGTATCGTCGTGAATGCTTTAAAATTATTCTTCCATTTTAGTCCTTGAGGTTCAGCGATATGTCAAACTTCTTTTTGAACGCATAGTATGCATCCCATCCCATACTAAATCCTTCCCAGGTTTAGTTGAACCTAGAACTTCTGTTGTGAGTTGGCATCTTGGGAAAAGCTCTATGATAATCGGTTTTGACTTGAGCTTAATAGTTTAGAGATCCAGAGTTTGCGACCTTGAACACTTGGTGGTGAGGTAGCCACATTGATGGCGAAAGAATCTTGGGATTCATTATCGTCGTATATGCTCCTGTATCGAGAAAGGCGATGGCATGAACCGGATCTTCTTCTCTTGCTGAATCAAAGATCGTCACCGGGAAATGTGGCGTTTGTAATATCTTTCGTGTTTCGCGATTTCAGTGATTTTGAAACAAACATTCTTCGTCACTCTCTGATGCTGAATCAGAGGAATCTTCAGAATCGGAGTAACTGCAGATAGCTTCTCTGTCGTCACTATCATAATAGGATTGACTCAAGGTCATGGTTGTCGAGATCGATTTCTGGTGCAATTTTTGCAATTGACCCGATGAGATACTGCTTTCTCTTCTTAGATTTGTTCGGACAATTCTTTGCAAAGTGACCTTCTTTGTGACATATGAAAACATTTTGTTGTCTTCTTGAAAGATTGTTTCTTCCGGAAAAAACCGCTTGCGCCTGAATTGTGTAATGTTTCTTCGGAATGATTTCTTGAACCTTCGCGGTTGTTTGTTGTATCGCTACGTTTTGTTACGCACGAGCAATATTTCTTTGAACTTGAGCATTTAATAGAGAGGTCTGGTCTAGCACAGACCTTTGATATGTCGCTTTGATTTGTCCATGAATTCCGTCCAAAATTCCTTTTGTTTGCAAAGCTTGTCTAGCGTTCTGAAGACATTTTGCTGTATTTGCCCGATAGAGATTTCTTCAACAGTTTGACCTTGATCTCGGATGTATAGCTTGGTTTGTTGACTCAGATAATCATCGATGGAGGAGAGATAGACTTGCTTTAGGCTGGGATTGTTGAGACCGTTAAGCGCATAATACCGTCGTGTCTGCCTTTCAAAATGTTTCGCCAGATCTTTCTTCTTCAGCGAACAACATTTTGCTGTGAAGAATTCTTCTTGCAATTGGTCTTTTAGATGATTAGGCGTTCCGATAAATTCTCTGTGAATTTCTCCCAGAAGCAACGGAATCGTTGTTTGATAAACTTGTTGTTGCCTATATTCGCCAAGTGAAATCCACCATTCTTTGAGTGCTCCCGCCAGTCTTGCTGTAAATTGTTGTATAACAATTTCTAATGATGAAGTCATGGCCTCTGAATTCATCCATGCATGAAAATCGTCGAGACGATCTTTCCATTTATCAAAAGGAAAATCGTCAAATGTAAATGTAATAACTTTTGACGCGAATTGCTTGGAAGTCTTATCTCGAGGGTTGAAGGGAGTGTGGTCCATCTCATCGTCGCTTGAAAAGATCTCGTTCACATCTGGTTCAGGTTTTGGTGCTGCTGAACTGTCGCCTATAGCGAACTGCTGTGGCAGAGATTCTTCATCTGAATTGTCTTCGTAGTTGCTAATGCTTGAGTCAGAATAATGATTGATAACCGTGATTGACCGAGACGAGTCAAGTGGAGTGGTCTGGGCTTGTTTTGCTTGTTCAGACTGGGGAGAAGTCCTACCAATGGTATCAAGCAGTGTAGACATCAAAAATTCTATCATGCCGATAGCTTCTGCTTTTGTCTTTGCTTTGTCAATGGATTCATGGCTAGATGACGAAGTAAGAGCCGGTTTTTTGCTGGTGTTGACAAGATTTTCTGACTCTTTTTGTTGTCTTGGTTTCTGTCGGTCACCCCTTGATCTGAAATAGCTAGGTGAAGTCATCGCATACTTAGATGTAAAGGCTTCATCGGAGCTCAAGAACCCTGGTGCGGAAGGTTTTGTCCTTCTTTCTTGATCGCCAGAGAGAAACCCTGGGGAGTAAGATCCTTGGTATATCGGTGCACTAAATGGTACACCTCCTAGAGGTGTAAAATATGTGTCAGTTGGTCTTCAATTTTGTATCATACTTTCTAGGCTCTTCTGAAGATCTTTCAGCTGAAATTTGAGGTTTTCCATCTCAGTTTCTCTGCTACGAAAGTGAGATGTATTAACCATCATATGTTGTGCCATTGACATCATCTCTTGGTGAAGATTATTGAGTCTGTCGTGAATCTCGTTGATCGAGCTTCGAAGACTGTTTAGTCTTTTAGTGTGGCCGTCAGCAAGTTGGTCAACTTTGCGGTTTAGAGTAGTTAGCATTCGGTTTTGTGCAAGGGCATTTTCCGATTGCCAATTAAGGACTTTCTCTGCCTGACTTAGTTGATCTGGACCAGTAGGATTGACAGCTCGTGTAACAACCTTCGGGCTATGAGCGATATTGTTTCTAATAAAATCTTCTGGTGGCGGAAATTCTTCAGTCTGCATCATCATTATCTGTGGTGGTTTCCTTTTCTCCGAATATTGGACAATAAAGTTGTATTTCTCATCACCAAGAGGACCGACGGTAGGATCACCTTCGAGATATCGCCTGTAAAGGGGGTCTTTTTCCTTCCTTCGTCTTTGTCGGATTTCCTCGTCAGATTCATAAATATCTTCGATGCAAGCAGAGCACGAACATACATCGAAGTATTGATGCCCATTTTCGTCTTTGAAAGGGTAGACGACTGATCCGTCTTGGCCAAAGGAAATAGGTTGAAGGGCTTTTTCCTTCTGTGGCTCATAAAATTCTTTTTCATCGATCTGGATGGTGAACTGGGTGAACAGGGTGAACAGATTTTTTCGGAATGATGATGATCTTGGTTTCTCGAATTTGATTTCTGTTGTTCCATCGCTCCGGGAATGGAAGCTGACCTCGGACGTCTGAACCGGTGTTTTGGGTTGCTTCATGTAACTTTTCGTAACTTGTGACCCATGATTCTGGTAGTTGACGTATTAGTTCTTCTTTGGAGATTTGTCGAGGGATTTGAACAGCGTTGGGTACTTGTGTAGCTGATGTGACTTCGAGATATAGTGCTTCATCGGAAGACGGTAGGACTAGATCAAGTGCGTGATCTTGGATCATATAGACAATCTGATGATGCAGAGTTGTTACGACACTTTTTTCTTGCATAGGAGCATCAACCAGTTGCAGCTGGACTTTAAGCGTTTTTAGTAGATTAGGATCTTGCAATGAAACATTGAAGTTTGGAAACAGTGTTATAAAGACTGTTCCTGCGTTTAATGTTGTCTGCACTGTTCCGATGCAAGTTTGCTGGTATGACTTTAGTCTTGAGTCCACCAATGCTATTCGTGCAACGACTGGTAAGCCTTTGCGAGCATGTAATGTTAGACCAATTCGCACTACTCCGAAGTGTAGATGAGTAAATCCTTGCTGCTGCCATAGTCTTGGTAAGTTCTCCGGAATTGTGAGCGATATGAACTGTTCTTCTTCCGTGGTCGGGATTTGACAGGATGAGAATTTACTTGACTGGACATACTCCATGACCTTTTTGTTAGAGGAGGGTCTGATGAGCTCTCGAACACCTTTGACTGAGAAAGTACTGGGTTTTTTTTGCAAAGTACTCGTATGGATTTACAAATGGAAGAGTAGTTTCGGGTAATTGATCCCCTGGAACATACTCAACTTCATAGAGGGAACTTATATTGGATGAAAAAGAAGATGAACGTGATTTTGCTTTTGGTAAAGTAGAAATTGCAAAAGGGGAATCGATTGTTTTTGAAATAGACATGAATATGAACTTGTTTTCCAGAACATTCAAAACAATCAATCATAATCAAAAATTCATTCAATCATACACAAAAAATCATTCAATCATACACAAAAAAAAAAAAACAGTACCATAAAGTAAAAGTGAGAATCTAACAAATAAGATCCTTTCAAAGTTTAGAAGTGGCCAATTTAATGAGATCCTTACGAAGCTTCTTGCCAGATGCATTTATTGGTATAGAGTTTATAAATGCGACCTTTCTTATTTTTTTATAAGGTGCCACCTGCTCATCAAAATTAATATTTTGTTTAACCATTGATTTAAAGTAAACACAATATAAAAATAAGATAGTAATGTGGTGTTGTTTGTGATAATAGGAACACACCTGTTTTGAGATGAAGTCAATAACTTCTTTCTCAGAGAGATCACTTCCATGCTTTCGTGCTATATAAGCCATCGGGTATTGTCCTGCTTCTTTATCTGGAAACCTTTTGTAATACATAAAAACCAAACAAAAAAATAGAAGAAAAATTCATGTTGTTCTGATGTTTTAAGTTCAAAAAAATTTGTGTTTTAAACTGAAAGGAAATTTTAAAAAAAAATTAAATGTTTTACGGAATCACAGCGGCATCAATAATGTCTGGATGAGTAGTGAGAAGAGCCTCTAGTTCAGCTGGAGGCACCTGTTTATCAAATCTAAACTGTTAAATCTAAAAATTAAAATTGTTAAATCCGTAACAGAGATAGATCTTTAAATTTACCTGATAGCCTTTATATTTGATTAGCTCTTTCAGTCGATCAACTATAAAAAGGAATCCATCATCATCGATGTAGCAAAGATCTCCAGTTCTTAGCCATCCTTCTAAATTAATGGTTTCTTTTGTAGCTTCTTCGTTTCTAAAATAACCTTGTAATCAAATAATTACAAATTAATTCATAAAAATTTAAGTAGTCCTCAAAAACCAAAGAAAATATAAAGTTGTAATCGATCTTATGCTAGTAGCAAAGATTTTGAGAAATTGTAGCAAAAACCTCCTTGGTCTAGTGATTTCTATTTACCCTGTCACTATGCTGATTTAATCAGGTAATTAAATATGATGTTGGTAAATTATATTGCTGTAATGTCTAATCTCCAAAAGAAAATAAGAGACAATAATGTCTCTTTCGGTTGTATTGTCATGATAGTTCCATCACTATAATGGACCTACACAACGATAAAGTCCATAATCTTTGGTTGATTCTCCAATCAAATCACTCTTTTTCCCAAACAAACATTTTGAGAAAGAAACAAATACGTAGCCGTCAAAAAAAAAAAAAAAACCAAATACGTACAAAATTCATTTACTCACCATTAACTCTTCTGCGTGTATATTACCAAATACTAATCATATATTATAAATAGATTAACATGTTTTTAAAATATAAATTAATTTAAAAACTAGTACTTAATTATTCTGGTTTAGTCTCTAATTTTTTTTTATAAACGTTAGGTCCACGCCAAACACGTAACTATCACCTAGCGCTATTTTAAACATAGACTCACACTAAAAATATCTAAACATATGTAAATCTATTACTACTTAAACATTAAAATCTGATTTATCAAAAAACAATTTATAAAATTGTTTTCAAATTCCAAATAGTTTATATAGTATATTTTATTAAATAGTGTAAGTTGTACCTTTTGAAATAGAAGGTCCTTTGAGCCAGAGCTCGCCGGGTTGGTTAATACCCATGACTCGACCCTTATTCGGATCCACGATCCTCGCCGACACATCACACGTCAACAACCCTACCGTGTTTCTCAAACTTTCCCCCACCGAATCCGTAAAAGCCCCTCCACCATTCGATTCCGTCAACGCGTAACCCTGATGTATAACAACCGCTGGATATTTCTCTAGAAACCCTTCCATAACCTCCTTGCTCAACGGTGCACCACCACACCTCACCGTTCTCAAGGAGCTTAGATCATACTTTGACTTGATCAAATCTGCACCGTTAATCATAGCTACTAGAACCGGCGGCGCCAAAGTCAGAAGCGTTGCTCTGTATTTCTCCACCGCTTCCATCATCTCGTGAAGCTCAAATCTCCGGAGAATCACCACCGTCAAACCTACTGCTACGGTGGCTAAAGCGAAGACGAGTAATCCAAATGTGTGGAACATGGGAACTGTGCAGAGGAAAATCTCGTTTAGACTCAAATTCTGGGAAGCGAATCTCGCCACGTGTGCTGTTAAGTTTCCGTGAGATGAGATCACTCCTTTGCTCGGTCCTGTAGTACCTGACGAGTATATTATCATCGCCGTGTCGTCCTGGTTGACTCGGTCTCTGACTCGTTGACCACTCGGTTCCTTCTTCATCATCTCGCTTAAAATCCCAACGACTCTAACTCCGAGAGTAGGCTTCTCCTCTCCGTCGTGGTCGGTGAGGACGACGGAGATATCCGTGGAAGCGAGTTTAGGTGCCAGCTGGCGTGTAGTAAAAGCGAGAGTTGGATTACAGTCGGCGATCTGTCTAGAGATTTCACCGGCGGTGTTGAGAATATTCACGGGGGTGACGACGGCGCCGAGAGACATGACGGAGAGGCAGACGACGGGAACGGAGATGGAGTTAGGAGAGAGAATGAGGACGACGTCGCCTTTTTTAATTCCGATGTCATGGTGAAGACACTCGGCTACACGATCGACGGCTCTCCAAAGATCGATGAAGCTTATGCGGTGGCCCGTGGTGGCGTCGATGTAGGCGGTGGTGCCGCGGTGCGATTGAGAGGAGATAAAAGTAGTGACATCAAGTGACGGATTTGGCGGGACACGTAATGGTTCACGTTTGCTATAGAATGTAGAGTTTGATTTGCAGAAACCACTTTTACGATCAATGTCATGATGATGTCTCTCAGGATCCGCCATTGTATGATGTGAAGCTCTATGAGCACAAACCTAGTGGAACAAGTTTTAAATTTTAGCTAGCTATTGTAAATAGTGATTTTCCTACTTTAATGATTAGATGTTTTTAAATTTAAAAGAACATCTGCGCTGCATAAAGATTTCACAATCTTTTATATAATATTTTATTATAAATACTTTTTTTATTTTACTTTTTATCAACTACACATTAATTAAAAGTAATATTTTAATACTTATTAAATAAAAATACTTATTTATTTAAACATTAATTTTTTTTAAAAATAAACCAGTCGTGTAATAACACATGTTAAATAAGTTACTAGAGTCTCTCTAACTATCATTATCTTTTTTATTATTTTTTATTATTTATAATTTTTATTGTTGTTGAAAAAGTATCTTATAACTTCTCAATGTGGAGCTGTTGCAATCATGTTCGGAAATCTCAAATCAACTTAAGTATTCAAAAAGATAGCAAAGATTTTTTTTTATTAACATTAGGATTACATGTTTCAATGATTTCATATTTTAATTATTATAAGGTTCTCCAGAATAAAACAAATATTTTTTCTATAATTATGTTAAAGAGATGCAAGACCATTGTGATAAGATTTGTAATGATAAACAAACACAAATCAAAATTTATTTGTAATATACAAAGAAAAAATTGTTGAAAAGAAATGTGATTCTCTATAACAGTTTTTTCTTTCTAAGGTTATTAAAAATATTTAAACTTTAATATTAATTAAAAAGTAAAAGTTCATAAAGTTTATATACAAATATATTTACTATATAATACATTTTATATACTTAAATCGGCAGAATATATTTCTCTTCCAAATTTAGTATTTGTGATTTGGTTCGTTTTCAATTTCTAGATAAGTTAAGACTTAAGAATTGTTAGGCAGGTTTCTTAACAAAAAAACCCTCTTTAAAATAATCTCTATATATATATATAGGCTATCTACGTCAACTTCTCTGGTGTTAACACGTCAGCATCTGCTATGTTGACACGTGTCCTTGATAAAATTAAAAGAATTGACGATTTGAGTTCTGAAGTTCTTCCGCTTCTTGGCTTTTCGTCTTCGCCTTTATTCTCAGGGTTTAATAGACTCAAACGTTATATTGTCGACATCTTGAAGAATACGAGTGCATCACGAGGAATTGCATTTGGCGTCCGATTCAACTCATAAACATCATCTGCAGAGAAAATTTCCCAAGGTCTCTACATTCTCGATTGATTTCACTAAGGTATCCATCCAAGTTTTAGTTTTCTTCATGAATAACTTCCTTATTCTTCATATCATGAATAACACTAAATTCTCCTTTACTCTAAGTAATTAAAATTTAATGGATGCATCGTCTTCACCGTCTCCTTCAGAGGAAAGCTTAAAGCTTGAGCTGGATGATCTGAAGAAACAACTTAACAAAAAGCTCAGATTAGAAGCATATGTTCGTTCAATTAAAAATCTTCTCCGTGATCGCTACTCTTCTTCCTCTCCTTCTCTCCGCAAACAGGTTGGTTTATTGTTAAATTTTTCAGACTAACACAATTTCAAAATAGCTCAGAATTTTAGGGTTAATGCTGGTAATGGTGATTTGAACGTTTAGTTTCTTATGTTTGGTAATGGAATTATAAATTAAACATCTTTCGTTTATTGTTTTCTATTACAATTGTAGAGAAAGTTCATGTCAAGGATCTTCAATTGATCCGATGTGTGTTTGTTTAGTTACGTCTCTGACACAATTTGTGTTTGATGGCCATTTCAGTTCTATATAGTTGCATCTCGTGTCGCAACGGTTCTTAAGACAAGATATACAACTACTGGATTTTGGGTTGCGGGACTGAGTCTTTTTGAGGAGGCTGAGCGACTTGTGTCTGATGCTTCTGAGAAGAAACACTTGAAATCTTGCATTGCTCAAGCCAAGGAGCAGTTAACCAAAGTAGATAATCAGCCGACACAGAGCTCACAAGGTTTGTGATCATTTTTAGTATGGCTTTATGGTTTTAGCTGAAGAGAATTTGGGATGAGTTTATTACTCTTGTGAATTTTTTCAAGGTTATCTTTTTGAGGGACATCTAACGGTTGATCATGAGCCACCACAGCCTCAGTGGCTTGTGCAGTAGAATCTCATGTCTTCTTTCGCGTCGATTGTTACTGGTGAATCCTCTAATAATGATCCTACTGAAAACACTCTTGGGGAAACGACCAACTTGATGCAAGAACTCATCAATGGTCTTGGCAGACTTGATTGGTAAACTCCCACCTTGAGTTTTACTATTGTCAAATTTCATTGCTATCTTTCCATTGTCAGAGATTTTATTCTGCTGTATTAAAAAAGTCTTACGGTGTAGCTCTGTAGAAAATGTCTGGTTCTTGCTGTTATGTAGTCCGATGCTTCTACCTCAGTACTCTTAGGATATGATTTCTCTTTACGATTGATTGTTTGATGTTATTATCTTGGTTCCATATGGTGATATTTTTGTGTGTATCAAAGCAAATCAGTTCGTGTATTTCACATTACGTCATGTCTTCTTTTATAGTTTCTATGGTTTTATTGCTTTCGCAGATCTATCTCATGAGTTTTTATAGACTTGACTCCTTTTAATCATTGAATAATTATTTCAACAAACATATAGTATACAAGCTTTCTCTACATTGCAGGTACAAAAAATGTTATCCTAGAGGCAAACAGACATAATATACAATTCTAAGCACTTAAAGAAGGTCTCTTGGGTTCATTTAAACATTATCATTTTCATTTAGGAGTTGCCGAATTTCATCATCAATAGTATATACGGATATTTACATCTCTATAAGTGTTTTGGTGTATGGAATGTCCTTTTTACATTACTGTGTGAGTTCTGATCTTTGTGTTTATCTAATCTTCTGTAGATTTTGATGATACAGTGAGGTGCACAGAATTGGTGATATAAAGTTTTGAGCTTTTGTGTGTTTTTGTTTATCATGATTTGCTAGCTTGGTTGTTGATTGAAAAGTTTGTATGCTGGTACATTCAACAAAAAAATAACTGAATTTTTTTTTTGAGCTTCACGTGTTCGATTTTGTGTTCTTGTGTCCATCACTTGATCATTAATGCAGAAGCAGTTTCACTTTATGTGTGATTTGTTCAATTTTTTTTTTTTTAACAATGGTATTAGCTGTCAGACGTGTGAAAGGAAAGTATGCAAAACTGTACCCTATGGACTAAAAACTGTTTATGTATCGAGCGTCGGTTCGTGCTCATCGGATGGCCAGGGAGTGTCCACTCAGCTTTAACGCAATCTTCAAACAAGTGAATTTCTCAAATATTGCAACAATTTTGTTAACTGTTGGAGGATAATTTGAAATTGAGTTTCATATCTCAACTTGCTCTAACTTATAGAGATCAATTTGTTTTCATATGAATAGAGTTTGTGATCGTTTTGGCATTGCAGAGGCATGCCGGATTATTCAACTATGTGTAGTAGTTCTTATTGCTGTAAACAGTAGACTCATCATCGATAACCTCATGAAGGTTAGTTACTGCTTTCTCCTGCTGCTTTCTAACATTTTGGATATGAATTGCTTTAAAATATTATTAGGTTTTCTGGAGATGTGAACTTTATCAGAGACTTACATTTGTGTTGTTGCTATCATTCATGTAGTATGGTTGGTTGATCAGAACGGATTTCTGGTTTAGTTCAAGATCGTTGCGAGATTGGCCGGTTTTCATGTCTTGGTAAAAATATTGTTTTTTCCTAAACAATGTTACATTCTTATACATATAATGATGAGATTAGTGATTAAGTTCTTCTTTAACTCTTCCATGGCAGTCTCTCCCTTTCGATCTTTCCTTTGGCTGCCTTACCGTCAAGAAATTGGTACTTCAGAAATGCATATATGAACCTGTGAGTAAAACTACTATTCTCCAGCCATTACTGGATTGTTTTATTTAAGACAAATAATGTATCTGAAGGTTGTCATCATTCTCGGCTTTTAGGGTGTTTTCAAGTTTTTTTTTTATGCTGAGAGACTCAATGAGTTCTTGTGATATGAGTGAAAGTAATAGTCATTTGGAAGTAATTAGTGGCAATTTGTGTTGGAGTGTTTATATTTGAATATCTTATTACTACTCAGAAAGGAATCTCACAAGTATCTTTACTATCCTTCATGGTGATGGTTCTGTTTATTGATGAAAAAGAGATTGTTTTGGGACTAGGAGATTAGCTGCTTTATGGGTTCTGTTAATATTTTGGAATATATGTTAATTTGGATCAACGCACTTAGGATCCGATTTTCAAGTTTGGACATTGATTAGTGGGTTTTGATGTTTGTTGTTTATACTTTCTTATATAGTTAAGTGGCTAGCTTGATGTCTTTAATTGTTTGTGGTTAGATGATAGACTGCATCTTCATTTCCTTCTCATTCTCATTAATATCTTTTAAACGCAATACCTTGATGAGAACAAGAAGCTGATAATGGCAATCATAGAAAACCAGAATCTCAGAAAACTTGCAAAACGTGTCCAATAAGTATCTTTTTTTGTATACATATGTTTATATCCATCTCATATCTCTTAAACAGTAATGGAATATGAGAATAACTATTAATGGTGAGGTTATATAGACATCACTTTGCTCGGTTATAACTTCAGGTACCAAGCTCTTCTAAAGAAAAACTTGATGTCTCTTGCTAACGCTCAACCCCCACCACATGCACCAGGAGCTGCACCAGCTATGGCTTCCCAAGTTGTTTTTGATGATAAAAGTCAAGGATCAATTAGAACATTAACATGTATATCGAATTTCAAAATATAATGTATGAGGTTTACTTACTTTTGGGTATTATTGAGCATGCGATGCAACAACAACCAGAAACCAGTCTTGGAGGAAGCGGTAACAAGTCTTTGCATTAAAACAGTACTCAGATCATAGTTGCGACTTATATCCTTGGATTATAAGTTGTGTTCATTTATTTATCTCTTACAGTGGGGCTTAGAGGTGGCAAGTAAGATGGAGCAGATGGACAAGGAAAAGAGGATGGCAAGTGAAAGGATCCAGCGACGCTTTGTTTTTTTGATATTTAGGACTTGTGAGACCGATAGTATTTAGGACTTGATACATTTATTGACGCCCGATAGTAATTTCAACATCTAAGATTTTGTGTGTGTCCAATATCTTTTTCATATTATATTGTATAAAATGAAAGATTCTGTTTATTTAATTTTAAAAAATTTCCAACTAAACAACCATTTCAAAATTAAAACTCAAATAAATAACTAAATTGTTACATGGTAATAATCCCGAGCTACTTCGATAATAAAAATGATTAGGTAGACATTAAAAATGATTAGGTAAAAGCATAACTAAAGATATGTTTACCTTACATATACTAATAAACGAAAAATATGTTTAAATATAAGCATTATATTAAAAACAAAAACATTTCATCAATTCATTCAAACCAAAGTAAGAACCTTTTAAAAAATACTAATGACATATCAGCTAAACAATTGTTTTCTAAATAATAACTCCAAATGTAAGATTGCACTCATTCAAAAATTGAAGAAAAAGATGTCTCAAATATTAGCATGTCCTACCAAAACCCTACACGTATACACTACATCTACCAAAGAAAATATAATAAATAAAATAGCCACACATACAAATACATAACAAAAAAAACAATAGCAAACACACCCGCGCATCGCGCGGGTTCTATCCCTAGTATTTATATTAGGAGAGTTTTCTCCTCATTTAGAATGTCCACATCAACCTACACGTCATATATATATATATATATGGATCTAACAAAAAATTTAATGGCTAAAAATTGTTAATAAGAAGATTCGAACATGTTATCTTATGCATTAATTGAGGACATTGCAAACCATATTGTCACTATAGTTATTTTGACTAGTATTAAAATTTCAACTATTTATATATTATTCAATACAAGTGCCTCACAATTTATTTATTAAATAAGAAAATATTGAAACTAAAAGTAATTCATAACACTTTAATATTATTATATTTTGTTAAAAGAAAACATCAGTCTACAAAAAATAACATGACTTAAATATAATAAAAAAATGAAATGATATAAATACAACAAAAAAATATCAAAAAAATATGTGAATACAAATGGAATAAATTTAAAAGTTGATAGTCCTGTCTTACTCATATAAGTGTGTGAATTTTTTAGTTTCAATGTTTTCTATTTAATAAATAAACGGTGGGGAACTTGTATTTAGTAATATATAAATTGTTAAAAATTTTACACTAGTCAAAATATTTAAAGTGACAAAATGGTTTGAAATACACTCAATAAATGCATAAGGTAACATGTTTGAATCCTCTTATAAACAGAAAACTGAGAACAAAGCTAAAAATTTTCTATTCATTTGGATAAATTAAACAGAGTTGCAAGCGAGTAATTGATAATTGAAATGACAAGTAAGGACGAAACATTACCAACTGTAACTACTAGAAGTAAATCAGAGATATTAGAAGGTGTGCCAGGTTACAAGGTGAGGTGAGCAGTATCACCGGTAACCATATATCAACCAGAATCTTTCGGATTGGTTAGCGTTGACATTTGTAACTGATGGAGAAGAGCCGAGTGGATGAAGCTTCATTGATGAGAAAATGGTGTTTGGCTAAGATGAGCAGAGCTGATGGTTGGTGGAGGACCGAGAAGTACCTAGGCCGGTGATGGAAAATGTATCGAAGAAGCAGTGACGCCGTTGAAGAGTGAGGGTGTCGACAAAAGAGAGCGTTGGTTGGGCTTAAATATAATAAAAACCTGAAATGATATAAATACAACACAAAAATATTAAAGAAAAAATATGTGAATACTGATTGGATACATTCTGAAGTTGATAATTCAGTCTTATTCATAACTAGGGAAGGCCTCACGCGTTGCGTTAGTTTAAACAAATGTAGTAAATTATACAACACTATATAAATAATATATATTAAAATGATTGATCTATGTAGATGTCGTTTGAGCATTGCGCTTAGGTAAAACAATTTTATAATTTATAACATATATCATGTTTCTATTTTCTCCATACACTAAAGTAAATAATGATAGTTACATTATTATTTAATTATTTAAAAATAATATAGTTTAATAGTTTTTGTATTTTAGGATCGTTTTCTAATAATTATATTTCTATCAATATTTCACAAAGTTATTACAACTTATTATATATTTCAAAACTAATTAACACTTCTATAAAAATGAATTTGATGAAATTGTGATGATGAAAATACATGAATAAATAAAATAAATATTCTAAATTTTGGTTGAGTCATCTTAGAAGAAGTGGAGAGACTCATATCCAATAAAAAAGTCTTACCTTGCTTTTCACATTACATTGATAGCATAAGATGAGAAAATAGAGAAGTGATATTACATTTGTCATTGACTCTATACTCCCAACTACAACAGTTATATATAAGAGAAAATCTTCTTTACTATATAAGATTGTGATGCCATTTAAATTAGTCTAGTTATATTTTTTTTGTTGATATATAGTTATATTTAGTTAATAAAATTAAATAAGACATACGGAAAAAATTATAATTTTTAGCGGGTAAACATTAATTAATTTAAATAAATTAATTAGTTATATTTTTTTTTTTGATATATAGTTAAATTAATTTAAATATATTACATTAAAGAAGTGATCTTATATTCGTCATTGATTTTATGTTTCCAACCACATCACATAAATAAAAGAGAGAAAATCAACCTGAAAAGAAAAAATAAATTAATATATATAGCACTATAAAGAAGTGATTTTACATTCGTGAGATGTAATATGCTCTCACTAAATCACTTATATAGAATTAAAAAATAAACTTGAAAAGGAAAAAAATTGAAATTTGCATTGTAATAATTATCTTACATTTGTTAGGGGTTATATGCTCGTACTACATCACTTATATAGAAGACGAAATCAACATGAAAAAAAAACAATTTAAAATTTTTCTAATTAATTAATTAGTTATTGCAAATTGTATTAATGAGTTAAGTTATGGTCAATCAAGAGAAATTATTATCTTTGTAAATGTTTTTTGTTATATATGTTTCTTTTAGGAATCAGAATATCAGAAACTAAAATATAAAAATAATTAAATTGAAGGATGATCACTTGTATTTGTATATGTTTTTTATGATGGAGAATATCGAGTGGTATAATAGAGTAATATTGAAAAGACACATTTTAAAAAATTACTGTCAATTATGTTGTTAATGGGTTAAGTTATTGTCAAATTGTAATAATTGTTTTTAAATATGTAATTAAGAGAAATTATTGTTCTTATATATGTTTCTTTTAGAAATGAGAATATGAAAATTTAATCGCTTATATAGAAGAGGAAATCAACTTGAAAAGAAGAACAATTTGAAAATTTTCTAATTAATTAATTAGTTATTGTAAATTGTATTAATGAGTTAAGTTATGGTCAATTAAGAGAAATTATTATCTTTGTATTTGTCTTTTTGTTATATATGTTTTTTTTAAGAATGAGAATATCAAAAAGTAAATTAGAGAAATAATTAAAATAAAGGATGACAAATTATAATAATTGATTTCTTTTTTATATTTCTATTGTTAAATTGTAATAATTGATTTTAAATTTGTAATTTGTAGAAATTATTGTTCCTATATATGTTTATTTTAGAAATGAGAATATGACAAGGTAAAATAGAGAAATAGTTAAAATAAAGGATAAAAGAAGGATGACACGTGTCAGCTTGTGGTTAAGCGAACCTTACTTTGTTATATAGAATAAAAATATCAAAAAGTAAAATAGAGAAATAATTAAAATAAAGGATGACAAATTATAATAATTGATTTCTTTTGTATATTTATTTTGTTAAATTATTGTCAAATTGTAATAATTGATTTCAAATGTGTAATTAATAGAAATTATTGTTCTTATATATGTTTATTTTAGAAATGAGAATATGAAAAGGTAAAATAGAAAAATAGTTAAAATGAAGGTTAAAAGAAGGATGACACGTGTCAGCTTGTGGTTAAGCGAACCTTACTTTATTATATAAGATATAACAGTGTGTGAACTAATTTACTTTCAATGTCTTTTTTTTGTTTTAGTAAATAAATTATGTGGCACTTGTATTAAAGTAATATATAAATAGTTAAAAAAATTACACCATTCAAAATAATTAAATTGGCAAAATGGTTTGAAATGCATTCAATAAATGCGTAAGGTAACATGTTAGAATCTTCTTATAAATAGAAAACTAAGAATAAAGCTAAAGATTTCCTATTCACTTGGATAAATTAGACGGAGTTGTAAGTGAGTAATTGCTAATTGAAGTGATTGGTAAGGACGAAACATTACCAGCTGTAACTAGTAGAAGTAAATCAAAGAGATTAGAAGGTGTACCTGGATGCGAGGTGAAGTGAGCAATATCACCGGTAACCATATATCAACTTGAATCTTTCGGATTTGTTAGCGTTGGTTTTTTGTAATTGATAGAGGAGAGTCGAGTGTATGAAGCTTCATTGAGAAGAAAATGGTGTTTGACTAAGATGAGCAAAGCTACTGGTTGGTGAAGGACCGAGAAGTACTTGAGCCGGTGATGGATAATGTGTCGGAGAAGCGGTGGCATCATTAAAGTGTGAAGTTGTCGACAAAAGAGTGGGTAGGTTGAGCATGTTTTGAGAACTTGGCCTGTTTAGTGGACTAGGCCATTTGTTACTTAATTGGTGGCCCGTTTTGTTGATTTAGGCCTGGATTATGAAGTTCATTTCACACACTGCTCCATTGTTGGCTATAGTTCACTAAGCTAGAGTTGATGTCATCATAATTACTTCAACAGATTCCAAATTCATGCAATCATCTCTAACATTTTCCACATTAGTAATTAAAATAAACAAATCACCCCATCATTGTGTTTCATACGTTTAAAACTACAAATAATCTCAACTAATTTATACCATCCACACTCCACAAATATCAACTCAAAATAGAAACCATTACCAATTCTTCTAAACATAATAAAAAAAATATATATATTTTAAGTGTCTCCCAAACAAACAAATATTACTTCAAAGACGAAGATGATATGGTAAACAAAGACATTATACTACCCTACACTACACATTTGTAAGACCATAACCAACTCAAACTAATTTTATATTCATGTTTCGTAATTTACAAAGAAAAAAAACTAACAAAAAGTTACAAAATAAAAAACGAAAAAAATACCAACAAAAAAGAATCAAAAATATTCCAAAAATATTAACGAAACTTGACTAAGAAAAATTACATAAAATAAAATAACAAAAAGAAAATATCATATTTCTAGTTAAAAAATAAGAAAAAGATTATAGGAGAGGTTCTTAATTAAAAATTCATGGGATCTTGTCTTGAAGCTCTTCTTACATGTGACCTTCATTTTTTATTTTTTTAACATATTTAAATTAGTTAAATAATTTAATATTATTAAAAATATTATTATATTATTGCTAATATACCATGAGAATATCTTAGCTGACGAAGATGCTTTTAGTTGGTGGGTAAATAAAACATATAGGAAATTCAAGAGTTGGAATATAGCAAAATATATAATTGGTCCTAATCAAATAATATATCACTTTCAAACTCTTCCGAGTCCAAGTTAGAATGAAGAAGTTAAGCTTTAATACAATCGGAAGCATCAAAGAAGAGACCAAAATGGAGTCTTGGACATTTGGAGTTGAGATCTAGTAGGATCGAGATTAAATGTTTTTTAACAGTGAAGTATAAATTCATAATAAGAACACACACAATAACCATTTGAAATTTTTTTTAGTATACCACTAAAATAGGTTTGTGTTTCGAAAATGTTATCATTAATTTTATTTTCCAAACATATCATAAATTTTTTTGTTTTCAAAAATACAAAAAAAAACTAAAATGAATCATAAAGATTTATAATTTAATATTTAGGTTTAGGTTCAGTATTTTGGATTTAGAGTTTAATATTTTATGTTTAGGATTTAATTTTGAGGGTTTAGGATTTAGTTTTGAGAATTTAAATTTATGTTTTAATTTTTGTGGTATTTTTAAAAAATAAAACTAATGTTAATATTTTTGAAAAACAAACATATTTTAGTGATATTTATAAGAACTGCCCGTAACATTTGCATTTGAAATAGTTGAAAACTTTGTTACCATAAAGAAAAGAAAAGCGTGGTACACACATTTGTAGAAATGGCAACGTTTGGGGAAACAACTTCGTTTAATAAAGAGCCCACGATCTGTTTCTCTCTAGAATGTTCAACATACGATCAATTCTCTTCCAACTTTCACTCTCTTTCTATTTTCCATTGAGAGTAAGGTTCTAAAACTCATTACTGACAATTAAAAAAATCGAGTCCCACACAATAATTGGTTTACTCGGTTAAGGATGATTAATATCGGTTTACTGTGTACATATTCAACTTTAACCATTTAAAACCCAAAATTAAACCGATTGCAATTAAATTAATTAATTAATTAATTAAAAATAAACTCATTCACTTCTTCTTCCTCACGAACATTCTCTTCTTCTTCTTCTTCTTCTTGGCTTCATCTTCTCGTCCTTTGGAGATCCAACCCAAACATCACCGACAACAACATCCAACCCAACCCAAGTCTTCGGACCAAATTCTTATGCTTTTTGACCACCACCATTGCAGGTCCATTCACCATCCGCATTACTCGCCGGCTGAATCGTCCGACAACAACGACGAAGGTGGCGATGTTAGTCAAGACGGCGGTGACGACAACAAATATGGCAGCTCGAAATTAGGGATAATGCTTAATATGAGAGATTGCAAGATCTTAACCAATGAGTGTTGAAGTTTGAATAAGTTATTGGCGGTTTCAGTCAATACATTTCTGAATATTTAGGTAGTTGAGTCATGGAGTTGTGCAATTTCGTAGTGGTTGTTTGTTTCCTAGATTTTAGCTTGTTTCTGTTTCTTTGTTTCTCTTGTAAGGCTATATATAGCCATCGTCTTTGATTCAATGAAGGATCACTTTCAGCTTTATATTTCACATTTGGTATCAGAGCCATTTAAAGCAAACAAAAAAAAAGAGAGAGAAAAGAAAATACAGAATCTGTGTGAGAAAGTGATCGAGAGAGAAAATCAAAAAGAAAAATGTCTGAGAAGTTTGTGCAGCCAGCCATTCCAAAATTCGATGGGTATTACGATTTTTGGTCCATGAAGATGGAGAATTTTCTGAGAAGCAGAGAATTGTGGAGCCTGGTGGAAGACGGAATTCCGGAAATGTCGATCGGAACGGGACAGGCACATGAGGTGCAGAGAAAATCTGTTGAAGAGGCAAATTTGAAGGACTTGAAGGTCAAGAATTTTCTCTTTCAGTCCATTGACAGAGAGATTCTGGAGACCATACTTGACAAAAGTACCTCCAAGGCGATTTGGGAATCTATGAGAAAGAAATATTAAGGTTCTACGAAGGTGAAAAGGGCGCAATTACAAGCTTTGAGAAGGGAGTTCGAATTGCTGGCCATGAAAGAAGGAGAGAAGATTGATGTCTTCCTAGGAAGAACCTTAACTGTGGTAAACAAAATGAAGGTGAATGGTGAATTGATGGAACAGAGCACGATAGTGGGCAAAATTCTCCGATCGCTGACCCAGCGATTCAACTATGTGGTGTGTTCGATTGAGGAATCGAACGATCTGAGCACGATGAGCATTGATGAATTACATGGCAGTTTGCTTGTCCATGAACAGCGAATGAATGGACCTGTGCAAGAAGAGCAGGCACTAAAAGTGTCTCAAGATGAAAGACCTAGTAGAGGAAGTGGTCGTGGTGGTCGCGGAGCGTTCCGAAGAGGACGCAGTAGAGGAAGAGGAAGAAACACAGTCGATCGAGCCCTGATCGAGTGCTACAATTGTCGCAAGTTAGGACACTACCAATATGAGTGTCCCGAGTGGGAAAAGAAGGCGAATTATGCTGAACTAGAAGAAGAAGAAGAAGAGATACTCTTGACGGCCTACCTAGAGGAACATCAGACAAACAGAGATGAGGTTTGGTTTCTTGATTCCGGGTGCAACAACCATATGACCGGGTGCAAAGATTGGTTTTGTGATTTGGAGGAAGATTTCAGTCGATCCGTGAAACTTGGAAATGACACAAGAATGGCGGTGGTGGGGAAAGGAAGTGTGAAAGTACAAATTAATAGTGTCACCCACGTCATACTTGAAGTCTATTATGTCCCGGAGCTCAAAAACAATTTGATAAGCCTTGGACAGCTGCAGGAGAGAGGCTTGGCGATTTTGATTCGTGATGGAGTCTGCAAGGTATATCATCCAGAGAAAGGGGCGATCATGGAGACCAATATGAGTGGAAATAGGATGTTCTTCCTTCTAGCGTCCAAATCCAAGAAGAACATGATGTGCCTGAAAACAGAAGAAGTGATTGAGAAAGAAACAAACTTGTGGCATTGTCGTTTTGGACATTTAAATCATGAAGCCCTAAACTAGCACAAAAGAAGATGGTTATTGGGCTGCCAATGTTAAAGCCCACGAAGGAAATATGTTTGGTGTGCTTGACCGTAAAACAACACCGAGCATCAATGTCGAAGAAGAGCTCTTGGTGTGCATCGAGACAGCTGCAGTTGGTGCACTCGGACATATGTGGGCCGATTACACCGATTTCCGGCAGCGGAAAACGGTATATTCAGACTTTTATTGATGATTTCACTCGGAAAACCTGGATTTATTTTGGCGAAATTGCTAAAACTATACCCAAAATTGAGTTTGAATGCAAAACTAGACCACAAATTGAAACAAATGCAAAACTAGACCTTTGGGGTATGGAAATTAAATTAACCAACTTATTTGCAAACAAAAAAACAGAAACCGCAATTACAGTTCTAACCTCCGCGCGAAGTAGACTTCTTGAACGAAGTCTCACTGTAGACTTCGTTCATGACATCCATGAAGTCTGAACCGTAATTAAACCTTAGATTTAAATTAGGAAAATAATAAAAAATATTTTCAATGCAATTTTTTCTAAGATTATCTAAAATATGAACTTTATAAATTAAAATTTCTGAAACTTTCATAAATTTTAAGCATGTAAGGTTGATTATGTTCTAAAATACCATAAACAGTCGCAGACTTCGACCATGAAGTCTGAACCGTAATTAAATGTGAAATTTTAATTAAAAAATGAAAAAAAAATATTTCGATCAAAATTTTTGAAAGATAAATTATTTTAAATCAAATCGAATAGGTTTAAATAAAAAAATTCATAAAACTAAGCCATTTGATGTAAACCATGTGAGGCATATAGGTTAGAGGTTACCAATGGGTAAGAATCCATGCATATATCTTTAGGGTTAGACTTAGATTGATATGTTTTTGATATAAAATGGCGATCCTTCGTATAGTTGTTAGATTTTGAACATATTATACTATTTTGATGTCAAATGTTAGTATTTGTTAACAAAGAGTGAATTAAACGTTCGAAATTTAGAGTTTAGGGCTTACAGACTTCTCGAGTTTCGGGTGAAGTCTCACGGCAGACTTCGCATGTGAAGTCTGTAAGATTTTGTTATCGTAGACTTCTTTGTAGAAGTCTGATGAAATTCCAAATGAATCCAAAATTTTGAAATGTTTCGCAAAAAATTTGGGGGGAAAATTTACATTTACTAAACAAGATAAAACTGAAATTGCAATAGTTAATCTGGGTAAAAAAATTAAAAAATTTCCATCGCTCTTTTTCTTCTTCGACTTCGAATCACCAAACGTCGCCGGAAATCTCTAAACGCCGACACTCTTTCTCCTCTTTCGCCGTAAGTTATCGATATTCTTTCTCCTCTTTCTCCTCTCTCGCTGGAAAACTCTAATCCCATCTTTTATTTGATTCGCAGATCTGGGAATCGCAACCGTCTATTCATATCTTCAAATCTATTCTGTTTCCGTCTTCGCATATCAGATGAGTAGCAGGCGGTCGGTGAAGAGAGCATTGCTTCTAGATGACAATGAAGATGAAGATGAAGATCCAGATGAAGATTAAGATCCCGATGAAGATGAAGAAGAAGAATCAGATGAAAGAGAAGAAATGTGAGACCGGATAATGGGGCGTTGTTAATGTGAAGAGTGAGGATGAAGAAGAAGATGGTGATACTAATGATGACTTGTACGTACCATTATCGCGGTTGTTCAAGAAAAGAATAACTAATTCTAGAGGAGAGATCCTGGAAAGTAGAGATGGTGAGATTGTTTTCGAAGACAAGAAGAGAGTACGCGGATTTGGTCGAAAAGAGCGAATGATGAAGATGAAGATCCCGATGAAGATGAAGAAGAAGAATCAGATGAAACTCACACTTACTAATCCAGACCCAGAGATGCCAATGCAAAATTTTGTCGACCTGGTGAAGGAGTACTTCACCAGGTCGACAAAATTTTGCATTGACATGTCAGGGTCTGGGTTAGTAAGTGTGAGTTTCATCTGATTCTTCTTTTTCATCTTCATCGGGCTCTTCTTCTTCATATTAGACAACAAAACATATCGGAACCTTTGATTTCTTATTATGTTGATTATCTTTAATTTCTCTTATTATGTTAATTATCTATCGGAACCTTTGACTTCTAAAAGTAGACTTCACGAGTAGTATATACCAAGAGACTTCGTATTCATACAGAACACCCAGTTAGAGACTTCTCCAGTAGACTTCCAGCACAGACTTCCTCTGTATGTTAATTATATTAAATTTCTCTTATTATGTTAATTATCTATCGGAACCTTTGATTTCTTATTAGTTAATTATCTTTAATTTCTCTTATTATGTTAATTATTATTGGAATCTTGATTTGTAAATCAAATACAAAGTTCGAAAACCGCAAAAATACAAAAAGAACTGGTCTCAGAACAGCGAGAACACCTAGAGACTTCCAAAAGTAGACTTCACGAGTAGACTTCACTAAGAGACTTCGTATTAATACAGAACACCTAGTTAGAGACTTCTCCAGTAGATTTCCAGCACAGACTTCCTCTATAGGAAGTGGTATAATCATTTGCATAGAACATAATCAACCTTAATTTTATGAAAGTTTCTGAAATTTTAATTTATAAAGTTCATATTTGGGATAATCTTATTTTCTTAAGAAGAAATTGCATTGAGATTATTTTTTATTATTTTCATAATTTAAATCTACGGTTTAATTACGGTTCAGACTTCGACCATGAAGTCTGGAAACGTAATTAAATGTGGAATTTTAATAAAAAAATGATAAAAAATTATTTCAATCAAAATTTTTGAAAGATAAATTATTTTAAATCAGATCGAATAGGTTTAAAAAAAAAATTCATAAAACTGAGCCATTTGATGTAAACCATGTGAGGCATATAGGTTAGAGGTTGCCAATGTGTAAGAATCCATGCATATATCTTTAGGGTTAGACTTAGATTGATATGTTTTTGATATAAAATGGCGATCCTTCGTATAGTTGTTAGATTTTGAACATATTATACTATTTTGATGTCAAATGTTAGTATTTGTTAACAAAGAGTGAATTAAACGTTCGAAATTTAGAGTTTAGGGCTTACAGACTTCTCGAGTTTCGGGTGAAGTCTCACGGCAGACTTCGCATGTGAAGTCTGTAAGATTTTGTTATCGTATGAAATTCAAATAAATCCAAAACAAAGTGTAATATATTATAAATAAACTTATGTTCTTAAACAGAGATTTAGATAGATAAACTGAGCCTATCTAGGGACAATTGCCCTGTATCTTGCTATCATATCAAACATCAAGAAGTCGTCTCTCAAATCTTCAACCTCTTCCATCGCTGGGTCGAACAAAATGTCCGATAAGCCTTCTTCAGTTTCCAGCCAAGTGTCATCATCACCACCTGTGGGAATTAGATTTGTATTGTCTAGATCAATTACGATATGTTAAACTGTAGTAATAACACACTTACGCGCGAACTGATTTATCCTCCATAATTTAAGCACCACGATCACCGCTCCACCCCTCCTGTTCCTAAAGCCATTCCAGAAGTTATAAGCGTGTTCACCGGTTGCCACACACTTTAACATATTGTCCCTATTATGATTAATAAAAGGTGGTTGTAAATTACAATACGGTGAGCTTCGGCATGGTATTATTATTGTTTGGTTTAAACTTACATGGCATCTTTGATGTGAAACACACTCTTTGAAAATGTACGGCCAAGTGGACTCTCTTGAAGGGGGCATGTGTTGCAGAGCATGCCCATAGTATCTACATCATAAGTGTTCTCTTTAGTTAAATAAAGTTACATGCATATAAATTATGGGTTAAGAAATTTGCATGCATACCTATAGCAACGTTCGTTTTGGTTTTGATGTCACGTATTTGGGTCAAACTTAAAAAATCCAAGTAGTGCTCGTCGTTCAAAGGATCGATTTTTATGATTCCAGTCTTTGTATACTGGGTAGACTGGATTGTAAGTTTGAAATGAGAGTTTGTTGCACGGAATGCTGCGAATCCTGGCTGTACTGCTACATTCTGTATTTCAATCCAGTGCCCTTCATACTTCTCCAATCCAGAGAACGCTGGCACATGTTCTGGAGTAATCATCAACTCCATCTTAGTTCCCTGCATAAAAGAAGCATCACCAAAGTATTGTATTGTCAGATCCATGTGACTGCATGTCTGCATGTAAGTGAATATCTCTTACCGCTTCATCTACTAATACGTAGGACCAGTAGGGACCTTCATTGAGAACGGAGTAAGAGTAGGCGCGGAGAATCTTGACTTTAAAACACCAATCTGTTTTGCTTCCATTGTCTCTTTCATTTGCTTCGGCTAGAAGGTTGTAAGCATCCATCGGGTTTTTGTTTTTCTTGTTGTGAGTTTTGTGTTTCTGAGATAAAAGCAGTGAAGAAGAAATGAATACGTCTATGGAGGTGGAATGATTAATAGATGGGAAACTGAATAGATTAATAGATGGGAAACTGAAGAGACGGACGTATCTTATCTCAAGGACGTGACTTTAAAAAAAAAAAAATTCCAGCGTTTCTGGTTCTTTAATGTTTTGTTTTAAGGGTTATAGACTTTTTCAGTAAAGTCTGTATAGACTTCATGAGAAGACTTCACACGCAGACTTCAACAAGAGACTTCTTTGGCGAAGTCTGCAACCGACTTTCCTCTGTAAGTCATCGATTTATCTAATTTTTGGGGGAAAAAAAAAACAAAAATTTACTAAACAATTTACAGCGATAAATGTACGAAGTCTGTAAGCGAAGTATCCAAATGAAATCTGAAAACGACAGACTATAGACTTCATGACCAGACTTCACACACAGACTTTTATGAGAGACTTGTTTGGCGAAGTCTGTTACCGACTTCCTCTGTAAGCCACCGATTTATCTAATTTTGGGGGGAAAAAAATTTTGGGGAAAACATTTACCGGTTTGGCATAAACAATTTACAGCTGTAAATATACGAAGTCTGTAAGCGAAGTCTCCAAATAAAGTATGAAAATGACAGACTATAGACTTCACGACCAGACTTCACACGCAGACTTCTACGAGAGACTTCTTTGGCGAAGTCTGCAATAGACTTCGTCTGTAAGTAACCGATATTATCTAATTTCAAAAAATTTTAAAAATATACAGCCTGTCAAATTAGAAATTTCGGAGACTAGAAAGACGTTTAGGTTAAAAAAATTTACATCTACTAAAGAAATAGTTAATCTGGTAAAAAAATTAAGAAATCTTGATCGCTCTTTTCCTTCTCCGAAACACCTAAAGTCACCGGAAATCTCTAAACGCCACCGACTCTCTTACTCCTCTTTCTCCTCTTTTGCCGTAAGTTATCGATTTTCTTCCTCCCTGCGGGAAAAAACCAAACTCTCTCTACGACGACACTCTTTCTCGCCAGAAAATCACCATGCGACGACACTCTCTCTACGACGACACACTCTCTCTACTCTATCTCTGAACTGTTTCTTCTTTTTTTATATATCTAAACCCAATCTTATATTTTATTCGAAGTTCTGGAAATCGCAGACTTCATTCACATCTTCATCTTCATNTTCCATACCCCAAAGGTCTAGTTTTGCATTTGTTTCAATTTGGAGTCTAGTTTTGCATTCAAACTCAATTTTTGGTCTAGTTTTAGCAATTCCCCCTATAAAATATTTACAACAAGAAAATCTAAACAATATGAATCAATCAAAAAAAATTATTTCCTTATTATTTTATTACTAATATTTTAAAATAACTTTTAATTAATTACGAATCTAAAATGATCTCTCATTAATTATTTTGATTTAATTGCATTATTTTCTATATGGATCTGGACAAGTTTGCTGCATACCCTTGGGGAAGGGTAGCTTTCAAGATTCTGACTTCCTCGGTGAAGGTTGCGGATATCTCCAGAACTTATCACATTAGCGGATTTGTCCAAGCATTGCAGTCCTGGGTTTACTTTGCCCTACCGGAGTTTGCAAAAGAGGTCGGAGATCCTTTCCCCATTGACTCCAATGAAGCAAGGCCACTTCTCCTAACTTACAAAGGATCAAGAGGGAGGAAAAACCTCAGAAATAGGCCTAGCTTACAAAAGGCATCCTCAAGCAGGTATGTCTGTTATTATATTATCTGATCTCCTTCACACATGTGTCTGTTATTATATTATCTGATTTCCCTCTATTCATTTTTATGTTTGTAGACCACAGTCTACAGCTTTGTGGAAAAACCATTTGATGAGATGTTCCCACGGTGGGATGATGATGATGAGGATGAGAGAATTGTCAACATTGTGAAAGCAATGTATGGACATTCTCAATTAACCTTGGCAGTGGCAAAGAGGACACTGACCATCTAAGGGTGTGTTGCCCTCAAACTTCACGGAGAAGGTTCCTTTGAAGTTGAAGGAAGAGGTGAAGGATGAGGTGAAGGATGAGCCTTATCATGGCTTTAAGAGAAAGCTAGAAACTCCTGAAGAGGGTAGTTTGAAGAAAGCTCGTCTAACCCCTAAATTTGAGCAGCGTATATGTGATGCGTTGAAGGATGTAGTTGACACTCGACTCAACACGTTCGAGGCAGAGTTGAAGGGGCAGTTGGTTGAGCTTGGAACGAAGATTGTCTTACTCACTGACAAAGTAGATGGTCTGAGTTCTGCTTTTGATAAGTTCACCAGCGGAGCTATGAAGAATCTACCCGAGGAAGTGAAAGAGAATCCTCAGGAGAAGCAGGGTCAATCTGAAGCCAAATCAAATCAACCTGACGAAGGGGTTAGTCTTCATCCCTTATCCCAAAGGTTTCCAAGGGAGAGAGGAAAAGTAAAAGAGTAGCTGCCAGGAGTAGTCAGTCACACAAATGATATGAAATTTGTTGGCATGTTTAACTCTTATTTTGGATTGTTGTTGGGAAAATGTTAAACTCTTATTTCAGAAACTTGTAAAATTTATATTTGAATGATGTTTGTTTGTCCATTGGAAATTGCAATAAAAGGATGTTTGCTTCAAACTACGCAGAGCAGTGTTAACCAGGGCAGTGAATATAGTGTTGTGCTGGTAGAAAACTCCAAAGATGTAGATACGGAGTTTGATAAAGCAAAAGGGGCAAAACAGAACTTGAAGGAGAAAGCAGCATTGCTCATGGCTAAGAAGATGGATGATCAGCAAAACTTGCTAGAGAGGCTGGTTAATCGTCCTGGCAATGGCTATGACCCTTTTGGTCCTATTGACAAGGACAAAAAAGCCAAGCTGATTGCCTTCTTGGCGACTTGCCCGTAAGTTACACTATTTAATCACCCTTTTAAACATAGTTTATGTGACGTGATTTTCAATGTGTGTGTAACTTCATTTTAAAGGGAGTTGAATCAGAAAAAACCCAAGGAACACTCAACCACATTTTGGTACCAAGTGTTGCGGTCTCCCAGAATATGGCTTTGGGACCTGGTGAGAATTCTTGTAATAAGTCTGAGAGTGAAGTCTCATATTGAAGTCTGAGAGTGAAGTCTCATATTGAAGTCTGAGAGTGAAGTCTGAGGGTGAAGTCTTAGATTTCACTCTCAGACTTTATATGGAGACTTTTGTTTTTTTTATCGTTACTTGTAAGGTTGCTTTACAATAACTAATTATTTGCTTACTGCAGCACATTGATGATGGAATCAATCTACTAAGACAACGGTTCACGAAGCATCCAAAATGGTTTAGGAGCGACAGAATCTGCTTCGTTGATTCCATCTTCACCACGATGTGGAAGTCTAAGTATGAAGAATATCAGAAAAGTGGTGATGAAAAAGGTTTAGGCAGATTGCTACCTCCTGGTACGTATGATCTTGCCACAGGAGAGCAACCAGAGTTCTGCAGATCTAATAAGATGTGGGGTGAAGATGTGGATGAAATCTACACCTCCCTTAACATCAAGGTTATGCATTGGGTTGCTCTACTGATTGATATTCATAAGAGACACATCGTTATTTGGGATATCGATCTAACGGTCAGCAAGGATAAGGAGATTGATGCTGCAATACATCATGTTTACGATATAATTGCTTATTTTATAAACCTTCTAGCTCATGTGGCGCTAAAAGATAAGTACCCTTATGTTCCCTACTCATACGAGCGGGTTCCACAGACGAGTGTTCCTGAAAACAATCAGAGCGGTGACTGTGGAGTGTATTGCCTGAAGTACATCGAGTGTCATGCGCTTGGCATACCATTTGATCCAACCCGCTTGTGTGATAAGAACATCAAGTTCATAAGGGAGAAGCTGGCTACAGAAATATACGATGAGCTCGGCATAACGGGGACTGAGAAGCGCGGTTATGAAGGTTTGGATTTGTACGACTGAGCTTCTCTTAACCGTATATTTTGTAAACTAGCTGAGGAATTTAACCGTATATTTTGTATAATTTAACCGGATATTTTGTATGTTGTATAAATCTGGATATTTGTATGTTGTATAAATCTGGATATTTTGTATGTTGTATAAATATGGATATTTAACTAGGGTTTTGTATGTTGTATAAATCTAGATATTTTGTATGTTGTATAAATCTAGCATAACCGTATATTTTGTATAATCTTGTATAAATCTGCTTAAATGAAATATAACCACAAAAATCTTTTCTAGGAGACTTCAATCGCAGACTTCTACTGGAGCTTTCATCTTCGTACAAAACCCTAGTTAGAGACTTCTGTAGGAGACTTCAAACGCAGACTTCTACTGGAGACTTCATCTTCGTACAAAACCCTAGTAAGAGACTTCCTTAGGAGACTTCTCATTTAGACTTCTCAATTACGATAAAAAGCACGCAAAACGAAACGGACCTTCGTGAAACGTCGCTTCTTATCATTTATTACTCTTCTCCAAAACACGCAACCGACTTCTTTGAATCACTATATTACTGAGTAGATCTAAAATTTACAGTTTCATCTATTGCTATCTAAGGAAATCCCAAATATCTTTTATTAAAAAAAAAAAAGTCGTACACACCAAGAATCATCGAAAAAGGTTTGAAGAACCTCTTGAAGAATCCGAATGCTCACTTCACGGCAGGTAATCTCTTCTCAGATTCACCAAAATTAAATTTCATGCAATCTCCCAATTTCTTACCAATTTCACTTTAGGACCTGTGGCCGATGACATGTTCCATTGGGAGGGTTTGCTATTTGGCCCTATTGGCACCCCTTATGAGGGAGGAATTTTCAAAGTGATTGTTCGTTATCCGCCGTCTTACCCGATTAAACCCCCACACGTAAGTTTTGATCATATTCCTTAAATATCCTTTTCATATTCCTTAAATATTCCTTAAAACACATAGGGATAATTAGTAATAGAATATGTCCTTTTCATGTAATTGGAAATTCCTTAAATATCGTGACGGTTTGGGTAATGTAGGTTGGTTTCAGCACCCCGATCTACCACCCTAATGTTAATCGCGGGAGTATCTACTTGAAGATGCTCCTCCCTGAGCACTGGAGAGCCGACTACAACATAACCACAGTATTTGAGGCTCTTGTGAATATGTTGTATGAGCCAGAGTTGGGTGAAGAAGATAAATTTGTGGATGATGTGGCCGAAGTCTACATTAAAGATCGGGACCGTTTCAATGAGAAGGCACGAGAAATGTCTGAAACTTTTGCCGGTGGCTCAAAGAGCACCTGATCCTTTAGATCTCTATGAAACGGAGCGGGGTGGGGGGGGTTTATGTAAATTATATCTTCAAACCTTATTATGTTAATTATGGTTCAGAACCTTTTATATATTTATGTTAATTATCCTTGATTACTCTTATATAAGTTAGAACCGCAATACTCGATAAATTAGAACCGTAAAAATACAAAAAGTTAGACAGTAAAAGTATAAAAAGCATTTATATAAGTAAAAAAGTTGTAGACTTCATCTTCGTACAAAACCCTAATTTTAGACATCAATGGAAGACTTCATCCACAGACTTCCGCAGAAATAACTGGTTATATAAGTAAAAACGCAATACTCAATAAATTAGAGCTGCAAAAGGACAAAAAGTTGTAGACAGCAAAAGTATAATCGGAAGACTTCATCCACAGACTTCCACGGGAGACTTCATCTGCGTCCTGAACATTTAGTTTAGACTTCTACGGGAGACTTCAAATACAGACTTCTTATGGAGACTTCGTATACGTCCTGAATTGACTTCTATGGGAGACTTCAAGAGCAGACTTCTACTTTCCTTCAACCTTGAAACTCTACGTGACAAAAAAAGAAGAAAACAGAGTCCTCTTAAAAACAGAGTCCCCTCAAAAACAGAGCCCCCTCAAAACAAAGATTTTAACTTACACAGTTAGCGCGAGTATGTCCAGATTGCCTGCATTTTGAACAACTATATTGCTTGTGAGCCTTCCGCGGTTTTGGCGTAGTCTTTCTGGCGATTTCAAGCCACGTTTGCCACCTTGACTTCTTCTGCCTTCCAGGAGGACGCCGGATGAGTGGAGGGAAAACCTTGGCAAACTCGGGCTCTTTGATATCGACGGTTTTGGGGAAAATGTTGCCTGCATACGTCGAATACAAATATTCCTTTGTGTATGACGGGCATACGAGGGCGGCAACATCCATTTTAAGCTCAGGAGCAGCAGCAATAGCATGCGAGCAAGGTATTTTCTCAACATCATACACTCCACATTCACATGTTCGATGTTGGAAATCAACGATACAATCTCTATGTCCTCCCTTCACGTGAAATCGCCAACCGTCTATGCGTTCGACAGTCATCTGGTCAGCATAATGCTGACGAATAGTTAGCAAATATTCAACTCCCTTGCTATGTTTGGTTGTGAGACTGATAGCGTCTTCTCTCCTTTTAGAAAACCATCTTCCTAGCTTCTCTCGTATGAATTCCAAAAGAAAGGGTATGGGAAATCCTCGAGCTGGCTTAAGTGCAGAGTTTATCGATTCAGCAATGTTGCTCGTTTGTATGTTGTATCGTTCTCCTGGAAAGTGAACGCGGGCCCATAGTTTCACATCTGCGTCCTCCAAGTAAGCTGCAAGATCGGGCTTCGTCTCACGTAAGGCGTCCATGTATCTGTTAAAATCATAATGCGTATATGCATACGCAGCCCCTCTGACCAAGTACATAAGTTGCTTTCCCTTGTACTTCGTGATTATGTTATTCTGTAGGTGATAATAACATATCCCTCTTGTTGCCCATGGCATAACAGTTTCAATGGCATTCTTAATCGAGGCGTGCCTGTCGGACACTATGACCAAAGGAAATTGATCAGAGACACATCCACTCAACTTAGTGAAAAACCATTGCCATGCTTCATCATTTTCAGAGTCTACAATAGCAAAAGCTAACGGGAATATTTGGAAATTCCCGTCCTGGCCGCAAGCCACTAGCATAACTCCACCATACTTCCCCGGTAGATGACACCCATCCACCACCATAACTCTTCTCAGAAACTGAAAACCGGTAATAGAGGCTCCAAGAGCCATAAACAGATATTTGAATCTGTTTTGATCATCAACCACAAGATCAGTGACAGTTCCGGGATTGGCTAGCCCGATGCGATAGAGATAAGACGGCAGCTGCTCATATCCATCTTCAGCTGTTCCCCTCACCAAGTGTTGTGCAAATATTAAAGCTCTATAGGAAGTGGTATAATTCATCTGCATACCATATTTATTCTTCATTGCAGATCTAATCATCTTCGGCGTTACTCCATCGATTGTTCCCCATTCATCATAAAACAGTTTAGCAATATATCTCGGAGCATGACGTTTGCGCAGAGAAATTCGGTCTGCAACATTGCAAGTATGATCTTTTTTGTACAAGGTAACCCAAAACCTTTTTGGTTCATTTTTCACAGCCGCTCTAATCCTCCAATTGCATCCTTTCACACCGCAGATGGCTACGAACAACTTTTGTGTAGACTTATGCACTTTGAACGTGAATTTCGACATTATAGCCGTCAACCGCAGCTCGGATACAAGCGCATCCTTTGTAGGAAAACTCGCAGTCGTATAGATACCGTCTGACCATGTCATGTTGGATCTTGGGCCTTCACCAACAAAGCCACCTTCCGCAACAGGACACGTATTATCCTCATCATCATTTTCACTACCATCCTCATCCTCAACTTTCCCATACACAGTATAATCCTCAAGGTATTCTTCTTTAACCTCACCAGCATGAGATTCTTCCGCATCATCATCATCATCATCACCATCGTCGTTGACGTTAACCTCACCACCATCAGATATATCCATATCTTCGTCTTCAAACTCTTCTACATCCTGAAGGTCTTCGTCAACACTTTCACCAGCAACCTCATTGCCACTAGCCATACCAAAACGACTCGAGACGCAAAGGCGTACAGCATGCGTTTTACATAACTCAACCAAGGACCGCACTTGTCTATCATTTGAGACATGCATAGGTGGTGTAGGACAATCCGTGTCCGTTAGTTGCAACATTGAATTCGGCAACGAGTAAGTTAACTCGACGAAGTCGTTCTTGTCCAGCTCATAGTCTGCTAGTGCCATCTCAATGAGTTCACGGTGTGTACAAGAATCACTCAAGAAAAACATTCTCCCTCCTTTGGGATGATCCACCTCAAAATGCCACTTACAGTCTCTCATCACCCATTCTCCAAAGACAGCAGGTACATGAACCATTTTCTGAAAGACATTTGAAACAACACAAAGGCAAACTGTTAGTTTGTTTCACAGTAGACTTCAAAGGTGAAGTCTGTTGAAAAATAATTATCAGAAATTCGTAAAATCGATTTAAGATAGAATATAAGACATTGAGATGTGAAATTCATACATAAACAACAACAATAACTAATACACATGTAAAAAATTTAAAATCTCGAAAATGCATATTATATATGATACAAATCCATTTTTTAAAAAGATAGTGCAAGAGACTTCTCGAACGAAGTCTACGCACAGACATCCTCTGTGAAGTCTAAATTTATAACCTAAACACCCAATAAGTTCAGAAAAAATATATAAAAATAATTATGCGATTAAAATAGTTCAAATTTCTAAAACATCAAAAGCCATACGTAACAAACATGTTAGGACAAGAAAAAAAAAACTAATTACAAATAGGCTAAAATTGCATTTTTACTGAAATTATCATTAGAGACTTCACAGGCGAAGTCTCTTAGTAGACTTCTTTGATGAAGTCTGCTCTGCTATCGGAAGCAGACTTCGCCCGTGAAGTCTAAATTTATAACCTAAACACCTAATAAGTTCAGAAAAAATATAAAAAAATAATTATGCGATTAAAATAGTTCAAATTTCTAAAACATCAAAAGCCATACGTAACACACATGTTAGGACAAGAAAAAAAAAACTAATTACAAATAGGCTAAAATTGCATTTTTACTAAAATTATCATTAGAGACTTCACAGGCGAAGTCTCTTAGTAGACTTCTTCGATGAAGTCTGCTTTGCTATCTGAAGCAGACTTCGCCCGTGAAGTCTGAAGCACGGGTCTAATTTTGCAATTGACCAGATTTTGACTTTTTGAGCAGACTTCACATGCGAAGTCTGCTACACAAGGAGACTTCGTCAGAGAAGTCTATACCAGTTTGGGGTCTAGTTTTGCAATTGACCACAGTTTTGACTTTTTTAGTAGACTTCATCTAGGAAGTCTTTTTGGTAATAGACTTCATTTAGGAAGTCTATTACGTAATTAGACTTCCTCGATGAAGTCTTTTTGCCTTCAGAGACTTCTTCGGCGAAGTCTACCCATAAAGTAGGGTATAGTTTTGCAATTGACCAGAGTTTGACTTTTACATGAGACTTCGTCTGAGAAGTCTATTTAGAAAAAGGGTTACTTTTGCAATTGACCAAAAAAATTTATTTTTAAATTCCAGAATTACCGATGGTTGTAGACTTCATACGAGAAGTCTACCAATAGTCAATGTTTCGGAATTTTGGTCAAATGCAAAACTAACCCCTTTTTCACGCAGACTTCTCAGATGAAGTCTCGATAAATAGTCTTCGTTCCGGTCAATTGCAAAACTAACCGCCTTTTTTCGCAGACTTCACAGAAGAAGTCTTTGTACAAAGTCAGACTTAACGGTCAATTGCAAAACTAGACCCCTTGTAACCAGACTTCGACGGTGAAGTCTAAACACCGTTTTTTGTTTTCAAAGGAGAACTTCAGACTTCATCGTGGTTCAATCGTGAAGTCTGAGACCCAAAAAGTCAATTGCAAAACTAACCCCCAGTTGACTATTGAGACTTCACCCATGAAGTCTGCCTTCTGGAAAATCGGAGAAAATGAAGCAAAAATTACCAAGATTCGGTTTGAGCTTGTGTTTAGCTTCTTAAACGGCCAAGAACTGATCACGCCAACAATACCCAAGCAACCCAAGCGTTATTATGCTCGAATCTTAGTAAATCGCAAGATATATGGATGGTAAATATTGAAAACGATATTATAGAGTTAAATGGTTGAAATGAGAGAGGAGATCGACAGAAATGGAGTTTTTAACTCAGTTTTAAAGCATTAACATCACTTAATTCGGTTGTTTGAAGCATTGAGAGCTCAATTTTGTTTGGTAAGTGTGGTTGGGAACTATTGAAGACGATGTCATTTTCGTTATTACGTGAGAATCTTTGGGTTATTGTTTTTAAAACCCAGCTACCAGATTTCACAGGAGAAGTCTGCGCTAGGTATTTTTGTGAAAAAGAAGCGATGATGGGTATTTTAAGGCATTTTGAAAAAAAAAGGAAGAGGGTGTTTTGGAATTGACTTCGAATAAGGGTCTAGTTTAGCAAGAAACCCAATTTTATATTCCTAAAATTAATGTACCGATTTATGTTTCCTTTCTTCGATATATCAGTTTTAATTACATGAGATATTTTAGGAAATTTGAATTTCAAAACCGAAATTAATTTCTCTTTGGTTTACGGTATTGAATTTCAAAACCAAAATTAACTAAAAACCGAAGTAACCAAATTGAACCGAACCAAATAACCGAAATCCCAGAGCTAAAATAACAAAAGGATTTTTTTTTCATAGACAACAAAACTCACAAAAAGGTTTTTGAGAATATGCCACAAACCATTGCCGCATGTAATATTCGCCCACCACAAACAAAAGGGTATTTACGTCATTTCACACAAACCAAACTGTAAGTTAACTTAAGTCTTTTATTTACTTCACAGCTGAAACACACAAAACATTCATAAAAGCAAAAGAGAGAGAGACTTCTCTCTCATAACCTAATTCAAAACCTTCATCTCTTTCAATGGCGACGACGCGTAAGAGCTATTACCAAAGGCCGAGTCATCGCTTCCTTCCCACAGATCGGTCTTACTACGTCACAGAAAATTCAGAATTCGAGTTCGATGAGTCTGATCTGTACTCCACCCGCTCTGATTCACCTGATTTTTGTCGTAAACTCTTCACGTCAAGCCGTAGATCGTCTCCGGCTACCGTAAAAACCACTACGGTCGCTTCATCTCTTCCGATGAACGTACCGGACTGGTCTAAGATTCTGGGGAAAGAGAATCGCCACCATATCCGTAGAAGAAGCAACGAAAACGATGAAGATGACGGCGGCGGAGGAGAGTTATTGCCGCCGCATGAGTATTTGGCGAAGACGAGAATGGCTTCGTTCTCGGTGCATGAAGGAGTTGGGAGGACATTGAAAGGGAGAGATATGAGCAGGGTTAGAAATGCAATTTTGGAAAAGACTGGGTTTTTAGATTAATTTCTCTAAAGTATAAGCTTCTCTTTATTTTTTATTTTAGGTTTAGTTTTTTTAAATAACTGATGAGAAGAGGCATAATAATATTTCTGGAATATGCCTTCTTCTTTCTTTTTGTGTTTTATTGTACTTTTCGGTTAATGTTGAGAGACTATAGTATTATATCAGTTCGTTAATGAGATTTTATTTCTTCAGTTTGTACTGTAAAAAATTGTAATACCAAATTCCAAATCGGGAAATTTTGTACGCAATAAATTTTGGGGGTACTTTCTCAATAAAAAAACTTGTGGGGTATAAAACGAAAATAATAGGAAATTAGGGCAAACAGTTATTATTTGGTGGGGTTTATGGGTTTGATGTGGGTGGGTGGGGTTGGTGAGAAAAGTAGAGGTTACAATTACATGAAAGTGACCAATTTTTTTATTGGCGCAAGAATTATTCTCAAATAATGTAAAATTTAAAATATTTAATGCATTTTCCTTTTAAAACGAAATTGGACCGACGTCGAGAAAATAATAATTTATAAATAGACAATTCCATCAATGTTCGTTTGACATGTGCACTGTCCACGAGTGAGTGCATTTAAGATATATTGGCAAATATTTTCAATTTTGCATGTGTTTATAGGAATTGAAATTTAACAATTTAATTAAAAGTGTGGATGTAAATGAAACTTGATTATTTAATTAAAAGTGTGGATGTAATTGAAATTTGATTATTTAATTGGAAAACCAGAAGTTGTGGAATATAAACGATGTGGAGGCCGATTGGCGTGCGACTGTAAAGACTTTTACTTCATTTAAAAGTATCTATAGCCAAATTTCCTCTAATCACACTTTTACTTTATTTTTTATTTTTAAAGTCTTAACAGCCCCTAAAGTCTCTCTAACCTCTTTTGCTTCTATTTTTTTAAAGCCACAAAAACATGGCTTTTAGAAGACTGTACGATTCTTTTTATATTTTTTAACAATGATTAATAATAAGAATTAGATAAAACAATAATAATCAATAGAAAAATTCTACACAAAACAATAAAAACAAAATTATTATAATAGGATCAAGAATCATTCAAAAACAATAAAAAATCAATAATCGATAAACATACTAATTAAAAAAAAAATAAAAAACGAAATTAAAAAATTAGAACTAAAATAATATACTATTTTTAGACTATCACTAAAATAATAAATATAAATAAATTTATTCGTTTAAAATATTTATCTATTAGTTTATTTCTAAAAATTTGTAAATTTTTTTCTTAAATGTAATTGTTAATAAAAAAAAATTTTATATCGATATAATTAAAAAAATTATAATTTTAAAATAAAAGTCACAACTTCTACTGTTTTTATTACCAATCAAACTTTTATAAATATTTAAAGTCACAGCTTTTACAGTTTTTTGTTACTAATCAAACTTTAACAAATATTTTAAAGTTACAGCCACAGTGCTTACAGCCAAATTCTCTGCTGCCAAAAGTCTACAGTAACAGCCTGTAGTAAAAGTCTTTACCAATCGGCCCCGTGATGGGTTTGTTATGGAGGTAGCAAAAGAGCATGCAATTTATGTGATTTTGAGGATTATGGTTACATTAGAGAAATATGCAAGCTAGTTGTTTTTAATATTTTGTTTAGCACATTGCCATTAGATTAAAAAGAAATAGGGTCTAAAATCTAAACGTAAACAAAAGAGGAATTAGTTGAATAGAATTAGATCAATGATATACTTTCGATTTTTTTTTTAAAGGACGAAGGAGATTTACTAGAACTTTCTGTTTTGGAAAATGGATCATATAAGAGAATGAGACAGTAAAATTGAAACTCTAGGTATGTAAAGAATAAACCATCAAGAATACGATATAGAAATAAAGTGAATATTAGCATAGAAATTAAACTAATTAAACGAGTGTATTAGTATAATTTGTTTCTTATGACTTAAGACTTAGTCATGTCAGCTTCAATTTCCAATGATGAATGAAATTAAGCATTATTGTTTTGACTTTCACTGGACAATCGACTCTTAGAATACGGAAAGGCCAGTTGTTATACAGTTATAGTTTAAATGTGATGAACGTTATTACCAGGACATTATGTTATCGTCAAAGCTTTGGTCCTCACTGTAACAACCATATATTGATATTTCTAACAATTGTCACATAAACTGGTTTTGGTTTTGCTAATATTCCGGAAAATTGCAGAAATGATGTTGATATTTTGTTTTTTCACAAATAAGAACAATTAACACACTTTAATGAAATAATATATATATATATATATATATATATGTATACCTCAGAACAATTTGCTTAATTTTTAGTTTTCAAATACACAACGTTAAATCAATGGTCCATATCAGTTAAAGTCATCAGTTTCTAACACTTGATTTTAACATCCAATTATGACTAATTTTTGTTTTCCCTTAGAATATACTACCAATACGAATTATATTTTTAAAATCTGATCTTATTACTCATTAGAACTTTATACATGGTCTTGATATTGTAAGTGACATACAACAAGTTGGAAGAAAGTTATTAAAAAGAAAGCATGAAGTCTGTCCTACGCGAACCAATTTGCCGTCTACGTTATTGCCCGTCCAGTATGTATCAACTAAGCAACTGCAAATTGATTGATCCAAATGATGTATATCATTGATCAAATTTGTAATCTTTGTGTCCGCTCGATGACCCTTGATCAAATTCACTAGTTGTTTGGGTTCTCCTTAGTTCCACAATTATCTATAACCAAAGACTCCGAAGAGTATATAGAAAACTGAATCTTTTCGGCTTTTAGAGCGTTTAGACTTTGTCCAAAATTTTATTGTTTTTACATGTTCAATTCTTTGATATATTTTTTAGTGGAATGTAGCAAAGGTTCTTTATAGAGTCTCTTACACCTAAATCTTAATATGTGGAAGGTTTTCACCATACATGAGATTTAAAACCGCACCGAACTGAGATTTGAGGGTTCAGTTAACCAGTCGTTAATAGGAGTGAACCGATCGACAATTTTTGAAATGGGTTTGAAATTCACTTTGGTTCATCGAACCGATCATTTAACCCTCTTTATAATTTTTCTAACCAATATAATCGAAATTTAAAAAATTATATCGAAATTCCTTTAAAATTTCTATCCAAACCGAATTAAATTGTTGTATGGATTTTAGACATGGAATTGAACTGAATTACTTAATACCCAAACTTGTCCAACCCAAAAAGTTTTTGGTTAAAATCGATAGCCTTGCCTCCTAACCAAATAACTAGTCGCAAGCTTATTTTTTACCATTTAATATATTCGAAAATTAGATCATCCATCACCAACCAAAGCTAATCATACGATCATTTTATCTAGTCGAACTTCTTCTTTTTTTTTTTGTCGCTGTTTTGCCAATAAACATTGCTATGTCCGTCGCTAATATAGCTATCAAATTTTGTAGGAGAGTCCGCAATATCTAGTGTCCGTGGGAAATGAATGAGCTCACACGTCTATAAGAAACCTATTCGGTGAAGGTGAAAAAGCTCACGCTTATAAAGCCCAGCCCAATTTACAGTATACCCTAAATGTAGAACTTAATGAAATTTAGGATCTTTTTTTTTTTTTTTTTTTGGTCAACATGAAATTTATTAGGATCTATCACTGAGGTTTAAGAATTTTACGGCTATAAATTTTCATCTTTTGGACCAAAACGCTCGTTGATCAATCTCAATGTGGGATATGAACTCCTGAAATGAATATTATAGTGACCAATATAACAATTTACCTAAATACAAGTGTTCTGAGATTTAATGTTATACATATATATGAGATGTGTGGGAGCTAGTGTCGGTCGATAAAGGATGTTTCCATATTTGGAGCCAGTAAAATGAACATAGTAAAGATATCATCATTAGCATTTATATATGTCCTACACCTTCATTCAATTGTATAATTATGAATATTACATGTAACTTATGATACACGAAAACAATAGTACGCATCCATTACAAACGCAAACTACAATACTAAATAAGTCTGTATGGCTGTCGAGAAAAGTTGTACATCAAATTTAATTAAGGCTTCCAGGAAATATAATGGTCCTGCTTTGCTCCATGCATGTTACCTATACGTCAGAGATTATGATTACACCACATTCCCTTTATTTTTTTTTATATATAACTTTTTATATATAATTTGAAAATCTCTCTTGTTAATTAATCAATTTGATTCTTACTGGACATATAATAACTATTTCTATGAATTATAGTGTGTTTATAATAAATGTGGTTAGTTTTTATATTTTTAAACTCTAAAGCTCGTTTAATTGTGAAATATTAGGTCAGCAATTAGTCAATGTAAGGATCCAAGAGATAGAGAATAACCCGAGTGATTTTGAGTAGCAGGTCAAGAGTTATGGCTATCCAAGAAAAAAAAGAACTGTGAAAGGGTCATGTATATTCCTTGATTGGTAGTAGCGAGTCCAGATATAAGTGTTTGAATGATTGATTGATTTCTCATTTGTTTGTTTATTTTCGACAAGTTGGTAATATTTTTGTGCATTTTTATATGTTAGGGTTGTAACATATTTTTGCGCATTTTTAATCCAAAAGATATAAGGAATATTAAGTTGCTCTGAAACTGCTTGTAGGATCTGAGTTAAGCCATTCAGGTCAAGTGCCTCGTTACTTTGAGAACTCGATCGAGTAAAGTTCTCGTGGGTGAAGTATCCCGGACGATGTAAGTGATGAATCATGGGAAATTAAGCATCACCCAAGATTAGGAAAGAATGAATTTTCATGTAGAGTAAATTTTCACGTGCATAATTATCAACCATTTCAGAGATTATAGCTAATAAAGAGAAGTAAATTTTGATATTTTAAGAAATCGTGTGGTATCAGTGTTAGAAATTCCAAAGGTAAAGTTAAGTGGTATTGAAATTTATAAAACTATTCCGGATTGATTATCAGGGGGTGGAGGCAATATATATGACACTAGGGGTGTCAATTGACACCCATGAGTTATAAAAGTATACGTAAAGTTTTGTTAATTTAAATTGACACTCTTTACAAAATACTATTGATCCCTATCAAATATATATTTAAGTATAACCCAACAAATAAACTGAAAATTACAACATATAAGTCCAATAGGCTCATTAAACTAGGTTAAAACTGATTATTAACTTTTAACACAAATACTAATTACTCATAGTTTTATCATATATTACATCCTTTGGTTTATCGACTCTTGAAGCTAACATTGGTTTTATCTGTCGTAACTGCGGTTGTTAAAATATGTTTTTCTTCCATGAATATTGTGAAGACGGTTTTGCCTAACCGTATGAGTGATGCATTTTCTAGTGACTGTTTAATTAGTTTTTTTTTTTTGAAAACAAGTACTTGATAATAATGTGAGAAATGAAATACTTACAAAAAATTTCCAGATTATGAGTAGAGTATGTCTTTAAAACAATTCTTTATGATGTTATTTTTTCTTTTTTTTCCAATAAATTTTTCATTTTTCGTAAAAGAAATATATTATAACTCCATATCCCAATATTCAGGTTCTAACTATATATTGAAAGGAATATTATGATATGTAGGCTAGTAGTTTGTGATCGTGTCTTGCTATGTCATATATATATATATATGTTTTTTGAATGACTAGTAGGTTTTAGGTCGAAACCAATAATCTTTCTAAGACGATGCCTAAACCATGTTAAATTAACTTTTTTTTAGAGAGTAGATCCCTCCCACGTTAATCAAACCCGTGAATATCATATGTATATTACATGACGTTACAAGTTTTTTTCTTTTTTTTTTTTAAATGAAATTTAAATAGCTTAAGTGGCTTAGATTTAGTTGGACATATTCAAAAATGAGGATTAAGCCACTTGTGAATTTGCATGAAGGTAGGTTAAATGGTGCTAAGATATCATTAAACTAACTCTAAACTAAACAAAGTAGACAACTACCCTAAGCTTCGTTTTTCTCATCATCTTCAACAATCCGACTTCCTTTACACATGCAATTTTCTTTCCTCTCTCTTAACTTAATTACAACTACACCTCAGCTGAGCTTGACCATTAATCCTCCACGTCTCAATTGTATATTAGATAAAACTCAATTTTTTTAAATATTTTATTAGGAAGTTCTCATATTGGAAATGAGATAGAATTAGGTCTACAAAATAACCGAAACCGAATAACCGAAAAAAACTGATTCAAAGAAATGAGAACTTGAATCGAACCAAAACTAACAAAATATTCGAATGGGTATTAAATTTTAATATCCAAAGAACCAGAACTGAACCGGAACCAAACCGAAACCGAACAGATGCCCGGAATACTCAAAATATATTTATATATCCAAAATATTAGTTATATTTAGATTCCAACTACCTAAAATTATAAATATAAACTAAAAAATATAAGTTATTTTACAGTAAATTAATAAAAATATTCAAAATAACTAATATATCTGAACTTGTTAGTTTTACTTGTCAAAATTTAAGTAAATTTTATTAAGGTTTAACAAAAAAAAATTCTAATATTTTGGGTTATCCGGAACCGAACCAAAAATATTCAGAACCGGAACCGAACCGAACCGAACCAAAATTTAAAAATTTCCGAATGGATATTAAATTTTTTTACCCGAAATACCCGGAACCAATGGTTTATATCCGGAACCAAACCGAATACCCGAATGCTCAAGACTAGATAGAATATTAAGTGATATACAATGGACGTAGATCAATATACTAATTACAAGGTGTTTGAGTTCAAACACACACAATTGAATTTTGTTTCAGCATATCTAACCTATAGTCAATTTTATGGGATTTTGTAAAGATAAATAAGATATTGAATGTATACGACATATATTCATTAAATGTATCACAGTTACAAAAAGACGAAGCCCAAAACAGAAAACCGCGGGAACTGAGATCTGCGAGTGGATGCTGACCAGAACACGAAATCTAATCTACTAAGACTGTTGCTGACAAGAACGACTCCTATGCAACTAAGAGGATGACTACCAGCTCTTGACCGGAATTAGCGGTTTTCGTCGCAAAATGAACCCGACAAGCAGCCAAACCAGGAGCTTTTCTCTCGGAATAAACAAGATCTTAGACGACCGGACCTCAACCCTCAATGTTAACCCTTATTTTTACCGATTTTTAACTATTGTTTTGATATACATTTTTAGTCTTTTCTTGAGTAGTTTAAATATGTTTTTAGTTGTCTTTTAGTGTTTTCTTCAGTCTTGACAGGTTTTAAGAAGCTTTGGAGTAAATGGAGAGTTTTTGGATCGTTTTGAGTAAATGGAGATGTAGGATTGTGCAGAAGCCTCAGAAGTTTGACCTCCGATGGAAGAATTTCCACCGTTGGATCTTCTTCATATTTTTACACAAGATGTTAGCTTTCATTTACAAGTGGTTCGAAAGAAATCTAACGGTGCGATCAAAAGTTATGGCTATTCAACCGACCGGTGCTCTCCCAAAACCGACCACTTATAAAGCTTAAGAAAACCTATCGGTTATGCATCAGAGCCGATCGTTGGCAGCACTTCCAGACGAGTATTCTGAAGCTCAAAAAAAGCCCAAGTCGTCCACAACTCATCCATTTCAAAAAACTTCCATTTTTCTCACTTTAGGGCTTTTGGAAGATTTCCATTTTGGCGTTCTGAAGATTTCTATATTGGCGCCTTGGAAAATGTACATTTTTCTCTCCTTCTCTTGTACTATAAATAGAGGGCTCGACCCTCAGTTGTAAATCATCCAAGCCAAGAGCAATAAACTCTCCGTAAATACTTTTCTCTAAGTTTTAATAATATGCTTCTTTTAGAGTTTTGTTTATGAGTTTTTATAAGTTTTGATTATCATAGTCCATAGTGTAGTCGTTTTGGTCCCTGTGGATTCGATCCCTAAGTACAATAGCGGTGTACTGTACACTTGCGATATTTATTAAGGGTAAAACTTAAACACAACAAGTTTTTGGTGCCGTTGCCGATGACCAAACACAAGCGCCTTTGGATTCGTAGTTAGAAATTCGTCTAGGATTTTATTTTCTTGTTTTGTATATAATCTTGTTTTTGTGTTTTCTTGTTTGTTTTGTATATAATTTTATCTTTTACTAACATGTATTTTCTTGTTTTGTTTTTTAATATTCAAAAAAAAAAATAGAACATGAGACTTCGGATGTCACATGTTAAGTCTCATGTTTTTTTTTTGGTCTTAAAAAGCTTTTGAATCAGGTGCTAAACGCAGCAAATGCGAATTCGAGGAAGGCCAACCGATCGGTGAAGCTGTTACACCGATTGGTTCTGAAGAACTTGTCGACCAATCGGTTGTTGGCCAGCCCCGATCGGTTGACGCCAGGTAATTTATCGAAAATCGGTTTAATCTAGTCAATTCACTCAAATTAAGACGGACTTAACTGATTTGATGCCTTACAAACTCACCCCTTCTTCTTCTTCCTGGTCCTACCACCGTTTTATATATCCCTAAACCTAAAAAAATTTCAAAACCTCTTTCGATTTCAAACCGTTTTCTTTTGATTTCCTTGCTTGTTGGCTTGGATGTTGGATGAATGGTGCATAGGTAGCTAGAAAATTGTTTTGATGGTTAGAATTTGGCAGTTTTGGATTTTTTGAGTGAAATTTTGAAATTTTTGAAAAACGGTGTGTGGTGGAATTTGAATTTTTGAGCTTGGGTGATATTTAGGATGATTGATTTTGAATTATCCATGATTTTAGAGGAAGAATTTGATGAGTTTGGTGATTATTTTCAATTAATTTGGATTTATTTTTAATTTAGAGCATTAATTTGTTTTAATTGAAAAATATTCATTTTAATTGATTTTAATTCATTTAGGGAGTTTTAAAAGTCCCATATTTTGTTGGATTGTCGGAGTGTAGTCCCCTATAAACTTTGCGTTAAGTCTGTAACCACCCAGTTTACTAAACTGGATGTGTAGCCCCATATAAAATATCATCTCGAGTTGTAACCCCACCGAAAGTTTGAATCGATGTAATACTTCATATTGTTGACTTTTTGGTAGACTAGGCGCCATTGCGCAGCTGACGTGACAAATAAAACTCCAAAAATTTGTAAAGAGCAGGACCGTATCTGGATGGGAAACCTTGATGGAAAAACACATTAACCACTGGGACACAATAATATTTTGTGTTACAAGAGACAAAACTTTAATATATCTTAGTCAATTTATTTTATTTTGTAACAAAAATAGAATTCATAATCCGAGACCTTTAAAAAATTAGTTCCATATAATTTTATTTTATTATAAAAATTATAAATATTAAATCTACACTACAAAAAATAGTCAGTTTCCAACGATCCAAAATCCGTCGGCTCTAAATCGTCGGACTATCGTTGGAAATTCCCAACGGATTACCGACGATAAAATTTTCAAAAAATCGGAGAATGGTCGGTAAAATTCATCGGAAATCCGTAGAAAAACGGGATTCATGATGGATTTCCGACGATCCAAAATCTGTCGGTTCTAAATTGTCAGAAATCCAAAATCCATCAGAAGTTCATTGAAAATTTCCGATGGATTATGAACGACAAAATTTCCAGAAAATCGGAGAATGGTCCAAAAATAACCAGTTTCCGATAGTAAAATTCGTCGTAAACTCGTCGAAAAACGTGATTCTCGATGGATTTTTGAAGATCCAAAATCTGTAGTTTATAAATTGTCGGAAATCCAAAATCAATCGGAAATTTGTTGGAAATTTCTAATGGATCATCAACGACAAAAGTTCCGGAGGCAGTTTTTGACGGTAAAATTTTTCGGAAATCCATCGAAAAACGCGATTTCTGATATGATTCAAAACCCATCGGTAATTAACGGAAATCCAAAATCGATTGGAAATTTGTTAGAAATTTCCGAAGGATTACCGACAAAAAAATTCTCGAAAATTTGAAATTGATCAGAAAATGGTCAGAAATATTCGTCGGAAAATAATTTCCGAAAAATGATCATAAATTTATTCAACAATATCCCATAAATTTTCTGAAAATTTTGTCGTCAATAATCTGTTGAAAATTTCCAACGAATTTCCGACGATTTAGAACCGACAGATTTTGGATCGTAGGAAATCAAAATTTCCTACTTGTTTCCGACGAATTTTACCGTCGGAAACTGGTTTTTTTTTGTAGTGTATATTTTATATTCATAATTTTAATAATTAAATTAAATTATATGGAGCTAACTTTTTTGAGGTCTCGGATTATGAATTATTTTTTGTTACAAAAGAAAACAAATTGACTAAGATATATTAAAGTTTTGTCCTTTGTAACACAAATATTAACGTGTTCTTGTGGTTAATGTGTTTTCCCATCAAGGTTTTCCATCCAGGTTTGAATCCTGTTCTTTACAAGTTTTTGGGGTTTTATTTGCCATGTTAGCTGCACACTGACGTCTGGTCAACCAAAAAGTCAACAAGATAGGGTCTTAGATCGATTCAATCTTTCTGTGGGGTTACAACTTGAGATGATACTTTAGACGGGGCTACACACCTGGTTTAGTAAACCGGGAGCTTACAGACTTAACACAAAGTTTATAATGGGCTACACCCCGATGAACCTATTTTGTTATAATTATTTTGGGAATTTCGACGCGATTCATGTTTCTGAAATTTTTCTGTAAAATTTCTGTAATCCCGACGAGGTTCATGCTTTTCTTTGCTTTTGCAGATATGACTCCAAAAACATGAGGGGAGAGCTCGCGACAAGCTAGGCCTCACACCCAAGGAGTAGGGATTCTCCTAACATATGAGGTGAGTTATTTTGACGTCACATACAGAGAACGGACGGAGAGCTGCCAAGTCCATCCCACGAGATTTCTTCACAATCAGATCCTTGAGGACTTGGGCTTTAAGGAAGATGTCCACAAGATACTTGGGATGATTCAATTTGGTACGTTTCACACCAAATCGTGGGATCTGTACGAGAATCCGACGAACGATTTCTGGTTTCTGTAGAGGTACCTTACCCTACTGGCCTCTAGAGTAATTGGAAACATTCCTAAGTTTTTTGTAGCTGCTGGAGGTGATAACAAGGACATAAACGTTGCTAAGTACGTTTGTCAACCAATCGGTGTTGGAAACAAATCGATCAGTTTTGGAGCTATTAGAGAACCGATCGGTTATGGATCTGTTGACAACCGATCGGTTACCCCAACTAACATTTCGGTCGACGACTAATTGCTGAGTCTGCTTGAGCTATTTTAGGAGATCTCAATGCTCCTAATCGGTTCTATGCTGGGAAACAAGGTGGTTTCAGAGGCTACAATTTCTGCCAAAGCCCCAATCCAACAACGGGGAAAGCGGTTTCAAAGAACCACTTAACAAAACCCTCCGGGGAGCTAACTTGAGAGGATGATGTTTCGGCTTATGGAGAGTCATAAGAAAAGTGTTGAGATCATCAATGCCAAGATAGACGGGATGTAGACTTCTCTTAATGGGAAGATTGAAGCGAAGTCCTCATGTCCGGGTTTTGGACAAACAAATTGTCCAAGTTGTTTATAGTGCTAAGGTACCTCCAGGGCTGCTTCCAAGAAACCAGAAAGAAACCCAAGAGAACAATTCAACATTGTGGAAGTTGATTCGGAACAGAGTTCAGACTGGTCAACCATTCGGTGCAATTCCGTCACCGATTGGTTCACAAAGACTACATAACCGATCGGTTTTATGCTATCACCGATCGGTTGGATTCCTATATTTAAGATAACACGGTCCAGCCTGATTCAGAGTGTTCAGGGGGTGCTTCAAAGGGCGATTCAGATGGTGTTCAGAAGGTTCAAAGTGTTCTTGAGCGTCCACCACATCTCCACAAAGCTTTATTTAGAACCTAGATGTTCGAGTTGGGAATTGATGGGTTCCTACCGATTTTCATGTTGTGGAGATGAGCAAAGGTTCTTATATGCCTTTGCTTCTTAAGAGATCTTTCCTCTCAACAGTTGGTGTAGTTGTAGATTTGCCTAATCAGAGGATCCCCTTATCCAATGTCGATAAACGAATGTTCTACAACACGATCCCTACTCATAAAGTCGTTGAACATGCTTCATGTCTCACTGTTAACAATGGGAAGAACTTTAATGTCATAACAAAGGAAGAAATCAGTAGTAAGAATGAGATCAAAGAAGTCTCGGATGGAGATACTCATTCTTCTGTAATAGATATCCAAAAAGATCAAGAGAAGAGACAAGGCGAAGATTGAGAAGGTGATAGATGACAAAGGCCAATAGATGACATGATGAACAAACTCTGGTGGCCATCAATAGCAGTCAAACCTCAAATTGGAGCTAGTTATACTGCTCAAACAAGTGAGTCATTGAGACGAAAACCGATCGGTGCTTGGGTCACACCGATTGGTTGGAAAATCATTATGAACCCCTTATCCTTTGTATTATATTTCCTTTTCATTTTTCTTTTGCTATTTTGTTTTCTTTGAAAATTTTCACCCGCCTTCCTTCATTTTTTAACACTGGGACGTTATAATTCAAGTCTGGGGGAGGGTATTTTTCATTATTAATTAGTATTTGGTGAAAGTTTCCGAATTTTTAATTAGTATTTTGCAGTAAATTTAGGGGATTATGAGCTTTATCGAGGGACTTGCTTTGGGATGACCTTCCAACAACCTATTCATAATCAAGTCAGAAGTTGAACAGAAATTTGGAACAACCATGTGAGACACAAAATCTAGGAAAGTCCTTATCACTTTGAAACTTGGATGTTCTAAACTTAGCCTTATCTAGTGAAACATTGAACATGGACTTAGTTTATCTCACTTAGGGGCTTGGTAATCATGTTATGCATGGATACTCGGAGTTGCCTTGTTTTTACCACTTTTTTTACTTCCGAATAGCTAAGCTCATCTTTAGTCTAGTACCACACCTTGCATCCTAAAAACCCTTTTGTTCATAGCCCATGCATTCTTTTGATCATCGCCATATGTGCATTCATGTGCATACACTATGGACTATACATACCGACATAGCTAACTTTTCACTAGGATTAGGGATGCTAGACGTAGGATTTTGAGATGAATAGTAAACTTTTGTAAGATTAGGTCTTGTTGACATATTTTTAGGGCTTGCTAGAGAATGCTAGAAAATATTGGGATTATCGTTTTGATGCTTAATTTTGTATGATATAACCAGTTCCACATTTCCTCTAATATTAGAAAAAAAAAATGAAAAAGAAAAAAGAAAAAAAACATATATATAGAAGAAGGAACCGGAAAAAGTCAAAGTTTCATTATAAAAAGTATCAAGGGAATTCTTTAGTATTTCTTTGGGATTTCATCGGGTTTCGAGATAAATAAGGTAGTCTTGGTGAAAGGAAAGCTATGTATGCATAATCTCCTCAGCTTGAAAAGGGCTTGAGGCACAAACAAACCCATATTAGCCGAAAAACGAGACTAGCCCTCTAGGATCCAAACAGATCCACGATTGATTGCCTTGGCAAGCAGAGTAACCCCACATATCTGCTCCTCAACTTCCGCCGCACGTCACAACAACCACCACAATCAGACGAGCTGAGAAAAGATCCATTACGAAACCTCCGACGTACTCTACTAGAAGATGAATCGACAAGGGCAACTCTCACTGCCGTAATTTCGCCACAAATGCATCAAGGAGCAGATATCAACGATTCAACTCTGTCAGAGAAGAAGAAGATACACGCTTTTTCGATTGATCTCTCTTAACTGTTATGAGGGATCAGAGGTGAAAGGAAAAAGAAGAAAACTCTAGTTCTACTTTAGTCTTTAAAGAAAGAGAAAAGAAGAAAAAGAGAACAGAACCATAATATTTATAATTTTAATTAGCATATAGAATTAGTTGGAATAAGCTATTGAGTTTTAAATATTGTCCGTATCATTTCCATTAGAGTAGTCCATTAGGTTATTGACATCAATTTTATTGTGATAGTTGAAATAATTTATTATAATCTCAAATTTATGAATATTGTTAGCACAAGTAGATTCATCTTTTTTTTACATTACATCCCCTTAACATATTTTGCACTTATGACAAAAATTTGTTATTGTTTTGACCAATCATCGTTGTCCTAATTAACCAACATTATAAGAATAATATAATCCAAACCATTATTCTCAAAAAAATTATCGAAACAAAAAATAGAAAAAACGTTAGAAGCTCACAGATTTTCCATAATACTGCCAATATAGTTTAAGTTTCTATGATTGAAGATATTTTCGGTTGATCATGAATGGCGTAACAATTAATCCGGATAGTTTAGTATTGTTAAACATTATTTATACGGATAACACAAATAGGAAAAAAAACACTATACACATAAAATGATGAATAAAAAAATTATTTATAGTATCATATAGAGTCTAGAGTATCTCAAAAGCATGCTCAAATATATTTTGAATTTATTTGTGCTCATTTGATTTTTTTTTAGTTCTATGTTTTAAAATCATACCCAAAAACTATAAAAAATTTACTATAATCAAAAGACGGGAAAACGGTCAAAATAAACTCGAGCTTTTTGCATATATTTTTTTCATATGTAAATTACAACAAAATTCATTTTCTGACTCAAACCATTGTAAAATTCAAATTTTAAACTTGAACAAATATATGTTATGCAAAAATCAACATTGACATTGATGGTACTAGTCAACCGTTAAATACTGATGACTAGTACGCCACTGTGCGGTTGACGTGGCAAGTAACTCGTTCAATACGACGTCGTATTGATTAAATAGAACTAATATAAATTGTAAACAAGAGGGAGGATTCGAACCAGAATAACCAAAATCGAAGGACCTTTTATACCCGTCTCCTTAACCACTCGAATATATTAATTTCTTGTGTTCATTAAATTTTTAACAAAATTGTGAGGATGGACATTCCACACAATATATCATCTCTTTAAGGAGACGGATTTGTAAGACTATGTTGATTTATAAACCCTAGAGGATTTAATTCACCCTTGCAACACATTGGTGAACAGAAGAAGTAGATTCATCTATCTTAGTAATTTTGCATGACTTCGTCTCACTATTTTCTTACTCATACTTCGTAGTATTTGTTCTATGTCAGATAGGTAAAACCGATAAAGAAATTGGCTTCGTGAGCAAAAAATTCAATGAACATTAGAACGTTCATTTTGATGATTGTGATAATGACTTCAAAACTGCTCCAAACATTTTCCATTATGATCTGCCTCTCAAAAATTGCAACTTTGGGAATAACGATATTTGCAGAAGCTTTGAGCTGTCCAACGAACACACATGTATTGTATGCAATTTTCAAGACGGTTATGTAGTGCCTTGTTCTAGAAACGATTGCCCTCTCACTGTTCACCAGAAATGTGTTGAGCTTGATTGTAAAGATCCTGCAACCTTATATAGTCCCTATTGTTGGTTTAAATATCAAGTGACCAGATCCATGACGTTATGAACAATGGTTGTTGCAGCTGCGAAGGCACTTTTTCGATATGGATTTACTAACCTAAAAAATGGAGATTTAGTCAAGGCAAGAGAAAACATTCAACTAGAAAACGATGCTGATAAATCATTACCAATGCAACTACATGAGAACCTCCATCAATTACGGAAAGTTGTCGAACAACTAAAGGCTCAAAATTTCTTGTTAGACGAATCAATTGATCAGTTCATTGATATAAAAAAGCTTGCAGAAAAGCTTCTGTTGTTGTTAATGATCAACCAATAAGGTTACTATAAACAGTCAATGAAGAAAACATGTTGAGGGTAAAACCACCACACTACCTCCACTTGTTCTTACAATCTACTTTTAGCTTTAAATTCATAGTATATGTTTATTTTGGATAGGTGGGAGTGGAGACATTTTCAACTACAATCAACATAAATATGCCATGGGAGAAAATTTTAGAGATGTGAAAAGGTGTATTCTACAAGACTCAGTAATTCATCCGATATTAAGAACAAGTTTAGAAACATGGTACATATGTGATTAGTAAGTCCTTTCACTATAGAATCTTTAGAAGTATTAAATGACACGTTTGATATCAAATGATAAGACAAATGCTAGTGACCTTTTGAAGTGGCAACATAGTAGTGTGAAGAAAATAGGAGACTTTGATGATAGTCTTTCCTTGTAATTGCAGTTTCAGATTCCTGTATGTAGATCTTTTGGTAACAATAGTCTTTCCTTTTAGCACTCTAGTGAACTTGTATTGAAGTATAGATGATGTTCGTTTCGTATGTCTTATGTAGTAGCTGCCCCAGTCCGTTTGATTTCTATACAGCTTTTGTGTGAGATCCCTCTTTAAACAAAACAGCGGAGGGAGACACAGAGAATCATATGGATAAACTTAGAAAAATTTACAAACATGTTTCTGAATATTAATAGGAATACCAATATGTTGTGTGAATAAGAGAATGGCAATCTTAATCGCTCTTTGATGAGCGTGACTGGTTTGTTTTGCTATCTTTTTTTGTGGTTAACTATATTAGTAATTTTGCGTGTCTCTATCTCACTATTTTCTTAGTCATACTTCGTTGTGTCTGTTCTATGTCAGCTAGGTTAAATTGTTGAACAATTTGGCTCCGCAAGCGAAAAGTTCAATGAACATTGTAACGTTCAGTCTGATGATGGTGATAGTGATAGTGATTTCATATCTGCTCCTAACATTTTCCAACATAATTTGCCTCTCAAGAAGCGTAACTTTGGAAATAATGATATTTGCAAAAGCTTTGAGCTGTCGAACGAACACACTTGTATTGTATGTGATCTTGAAGATGGTTATGTAACGACTTGTTCTGGGAACAACTGCCCTCTCGATGTTCACCGGTAATGTGTTGAGCTTGATTCTGAAGATCCTAAAACATCATATAGTCCCTATTGTTTGTTTAAGTATCAAGCAACTAGATCCATTACGTTAAGAATAATAGTTGTTGGAGCTGCGAAGGAACGTGTTCGATATGGATGCACTAACCAGAAGAGAGGAGATTCAGTCATGGCGAAAGAAAAAATTCAACTAGAGAATGATTCTAATAAATCACTACCAATGCAACTACATGCGAACCTCCATTAATTACGAAAATTTGTAGAGAAACTTAAGGCTAGAAATTTCTAGTTAGACGAATATATTGATTAGTTCGTTGATATGGACAAAGCTTGCGGAGAAGCATATGTTTTTGTTAATAATCAGCCAAAAAGGGTACTATGGACAGTCAAAGAAGAAAACATGTTAAGGGTAAAACCACCACACAACCTCCACTTGTTCTTACAATATACTTTTAGCCTTTATTCATAGTATATATTTATTTTGGATAGGTGGGAGTGGAGAATTTTTCAACTACAATCAACAAAAATAAGCCAAGGAAGAAGATTTTGGAGATGGGAAACGGTGTATTCCACAAGACTTGTAATTTATCCGATTTTAAGGACAAGTGGAGAAACATAGTACATATGTGATTAGTAAATCTTTTTACTATAGAATCTTTAGAAGTATTAAATGATGCATTTGATAACAAGCGATTAGACAAATGCTAGCGACCTTTTGAAGTGACAACATAGTAATGTGAAGAAAATAAGAGACTTTGATGATAGTATTTCCTTGTAATTGCAGTTTCAGATTCTTGTATGTAGATCTTTTGGTAAAAATAGTCTTTCCTTTTAGCAATCTAAGGAACTTGTATTGAGATATAGATGATGTTCGTTTCCTATGCCTTTTGTAGTAGGTGGCTCAGTCCGTCTGTATCTCTATACAACTTTTGTGTGAGATCCTTCTTTGAACAAAACAGAGGAGAGAAACACAGAGAATCATATGGATAAACTTTGAAGAATTTACAAACAGGTTTTTGAATTTTAATAGGAATAACAATATGTTGAGTGAATAAGAGAATGGCAATCTTAATTGCCGGAAATGTGTTGAGCTTGATTGTTAAGATCTTGCATTCTTATATTGTCCCTATTATTGGTTTAAATATCAAACAACTAGATCCACGGTGTTAAGAACAAGGATTGTTACAACTGCGAAGACACTTGTTCGATATGGATGTACTAACCTGTAGAGTGGAGATTTTTTCATGGAGAGATAAAACATTCAACTAAAGAATGATTCTAATAAATCATTACCAAGGCAACTACATGAGAACCTCCATCAGTTACGGGAAGTTGTCGAGCAACTTAAGGCTCAAAAATTTCCAGTTAGACGAATAAATTGATATGTTCATTGATATGGAGAAAGCTTGCGGAGAAGCTTATGTTGTTGTTAATGATCAACCAAAAAAAGATACTACAGACAGTCAAAGCAGAAAACATGTTAAGGGTAATACTAGCACACTCCCTCTACTTGTTCTAACAATATACTTATAGTTTTCAATTCATAATATATGTTTATTTTGGATAGGTAGGAGTGGAGACATTTTCAACTACAATCAACAAAAATATACCATGAAGGAAGATTTTGGAGATGGAAAAGGGTTAATTCCACAAGACTCGTAATTCATCTGATCTTAAGAACAATTGGAGAAACATGATACATATGTGATTAGAAAGTCTTTTCACTATAGAATCTTTAGAAGTATTAAATAATGCATTTGATAACAAGCTATAAGACAAATGCTAGTGACATTTTGAAGTGGCAACATAGTATTGTGAAAAAAATAGTAGACATTGATGATAGTCTTTCCTTGTAATTATAGTTTTAGATTCATGTATCTAGATCTTTTGGTAACAATGCTTTTTCCTTTAAGCACTCTAGTAAACTTGTACTGAGATATAGATGATGTTCGTTTTGTATGCCTTATGTAGTATTTGGCCCAGTCCGTTTGATTTCTATACAACTTTTGTGTGAGATCCTTCTTTGAACAAAACAGCGGAGGGGGACACAGAGAATCATATAGATATATTTGAAGAATTTACAAAATTAACATGTTTCTGAATATTATTAGGAATACTGATTGTCAGAGTTTTTTACGCTCTTGCACATCAATTAAAACCCGATGTGCGAAACTACCTCAATCATAAGGTATGTCATTGAAGCACTTAGGGTATCGAATCCACATGGACTAAGGACTACGCACCAAAGATACGAGATTCAAACTAATCTAGAGCTAAACATTTTTATGGTTTTTATGTTTTTATCGAAATGTAAAAGAAATGCAAGAAAGAAAACAAAAGACAAAGCTCTGGATCATGGATTAAACTATCAAAGAGATGATTAACAATCAAACAATGAATCAATTGGAAGCATTAAACACTATCCTAGAACATGGAACACACATAAATAGATTAATCCACTCCCGTGGTATCAATCCCTACATCAATCATCGAATTGACAAGAACTCCCGTTCGCAATTCAATAATCAATGAGCATGAATATCAAGTCCAATTAGTTCACTAATCACCCTACTCATCAACTCCCGTTGGATAGGATGTGAGAAGCTCACAAAAGGTTTGGTTCAAGCAATTCATCTAACTCCTCCCGGGTGTGAAATGCCTAAGCTCAAGAATCGAATGAACAAACCTAATCTAGTACCAACACCGCTTACTCGAATCTCATCCCTAATGCATGGGATGAGACCAAAACTCTAACTACTCTAAGGTGTAGCTCTAATTCGGTTTGTCATGCCAAACTAGAACTACCTAATCTAGGTGTAGTTCTAAACTTTGATTTGTCATGTCAAGTCTAGCATTAAGAATCAACCTAAGTGAAGGATTTCTTCAAGATCATCCTAAATCACCATTATCTAACCATCAACCAACCAAATTAAGCCTAAACATGATCCAACAAAAATCTATTCACTAGAACACCAAGAACAAGAAAAACCCAGAAAAGTCAACTCACAAAAACAAGAAAAATCACAAAAGTAAACCATAGAAAAGAAAGAAGAAGAATCAACAATACATAATATATAATAAAAGTAAAGAAATCTTCCCTTATGTGGCATATACATGAAGATCCATTCAAGAACACCAAGGGGTGTTCTTGAGCTCTCCCAAGAGAGACTTTTGTTTTTAGGAAAGAAGACTTAATGAAAAAAATAGGTCTATGAGCTATTTATACAAAGGGATTCGGACTGGTCAACTCTGGTCAACTCTGTTTCTGGGTGCACGTATCGACCTGTATGCGGTCGATACCTGGGTCGGTAAGGACGTATCGACCTGGTTTTGGTCGATACATGGGTCGGTATGACTCTCGGGAATACCCAGTTTTGGTCTTCAGAATTATCGACCCGTTTGGGGTCGATATGCCGGTCGATACACAGCACTAAAACGCCCATATCTTTTGAACCACAACTCCAAATGCTCTGAAACCACCTCCATTGGAAAGCTAACTCAATTTCCTATGACTTTCTTGAAGAGCTCATAAGCTAAATCCAAAGGAAAGGCATTCGTCTGACTCGATCTTTCAAGCATGTTGGATTGAATCTGCATTTGATATTTCCTAGCTTTGGTCCAAAATTTGCATCCTTCATTTTCCTTCCATTTCTATGCATATCCTTTGACCCAATCCACTCCTAAACACCTGAATAAACACAAAAATAACAAAAAGAAGACACAAAACAACCTAGGACATCTAAAATGCAAGATGAGACCCAATGAGACTCAAATGTATGAAAATATCTCAAAACTTTACAAAATGAGATTAAAACATATGAAAATAAAGACTTAAAAACGTGTAAAATATGGTGTTATCAAATACCAATATGTTGTGTGAATAAGAGAATGACAATCTTAATCGCTCTTCGATGAGCGTGACTGGTCTATTTTGCTAACTCTTTTTGTTGTTAACTATATTAGTAATTGTGCGTGTCTCTGTCTCACTATTGTCTTAGTCATACTTCTTTCGTCTGTTCTTTGTCAGCTAGGTAAAAGTGTTGAAGAAATTGGGTCTTTGAGCAAAAAGTTCAATGAACATTGCAACGTTCAGTCTGATGATGGTGATAATAACTTAAAATTTGCTTCAAACATTTTCCATTATGATCTACCTCTCAAGAAACATAACTTTGGGAATAATGATATTTGTAAAAGCTTTGAGCTATAGAACTAACGAACATGTATTGTATACGATCTTGAAGACAGTTATATAGTGTCTTGTTCTGGGAACGACCGCCCTCTCGCTATTCATTGGAAATGTGTTGAGCTTAATTGTGAAGATCGTGTAACCTCATATTGTCCCTATTGTTGGTTTAAATATCAAGAAACTAGATACATGATGTTAGGAACAATGGTTGTTACAGATGCGAAGGCACTTGTTCGATATGGATGTACTAACCTGAAGAGTGAAGATTTAGTCATGGCGAGAGAAAACATTCATATAGAGAATGATTTTGATAAATCATTATCAATACAACTACATGAAAACCTCCATCAATTACAGAAAGATGTCGAGCAACTTAAAGCTTAAAATTTCCAGTTAGACGAATCAATTGATCAGTTTGTTGATATGGAGAAAGCTAGTGGAGAAACTTCTATTGTTGTCAATGATCTGCCAAAAAGGGTACTATCGACAGTGGAAGAATAAAACATGTTAAGAGTAAAACCACAACACTAACTCCACTTGTTCTTACAATCTACTTTTAGCTTTAATTCATAGTATATGTTTATTTTGGGTAGGTTGGAGTGGAGACATTTTCAACTACAATCAACAAAAATATGTCATGGAAGAAGATTTTTGAGATGGGAAAGGGTGTATTCTACAAGACTCGTAATTTATCCGATCTTAAACAAGTGGAGAAACATAGTACATATGTGATTAGTAAGACTTTTTACTATAGAATCTTTAGAAGTATTAAATGATGCATTCGATAACAAGCGATAAGACAAATCTTGGTGACCTTTTGAAGTAGCAACAGAGTAGTTTGAAGAAAACAGGAGACTTTGATGATAGTCTTTCCTTGTAATTACAGTTTTAGATTCCTGTATGTAGATCTTTTGGTAACAATAGTCTTTCCTTTTAGCAATCTAGTGAACTTGTATTGAGATATAGTTGATGTTCGTTTCGTATGCCTTATGTAGTAGCTGGCTCAGTCCGTTTGTATCTCTATACAGCTTTTGTGTGAGATCCTTCTTTGAACAAAAGAGAGGAGGAAAATACAGAGAATCATATGGATAAACTTTGAAGAATTTACAAACAGGTTTTTGAATTTTAATAGAAATAGCAATATGTTGAGTGAATAAGAGAATGGCAATCTTAATTGCCGGAAATGTGTTGAGCTTGATTATGAAGATCTTGCATTCTTATATTGTCCCTATTATTGGTTTAAATATCAAACAACTAGATCCACGATATTAAGAACAAGGGTTGTTACAGCTGCGAAGGCACTTGTTCGATATGGATTTACTAACCCGAAGAGTGGAGATTTTTTCATGGAGAGATAAAACATTCAACTAGAAAAATATTCTGATAAATCATTACCAATGCAACGACATGTAAACCTCCATCAATTACGAAAATTTGTCGAGCAACATAAGGCTCGAAATTTCCAGTTAGAAAAATATATTGATTAGCTCGTTGATATGGAGAAAGGTTGCGGAGAAGCTTCTGTTTCTGTTAATGATCTGCCAAAAAAGACAGTTAAAGAAGAAAACATGTTAAGGGTAAACCTCTACCTCTACTTGTTCTTACAATCTACTTTTGCCTTTCAATTTAAAGTATAAGTTTATTTTGGATAGGTGGGAATGGAGACATTTTCAACTACATTTTACAAAATATGCCATGGAAGAAGATTTTGGAGATGGGAAAAGGTGTATTCCACAAGACTCGTAATTCTTCTAATCTTAAGGACATGTGGAGAAACATGGTAAATATGTGATTACTAAGTCCTTTTACTATAGAATCTTTAGAAGTATTAAATGATGCATTTGGTAACAAACGATAAGACAAACACTACAAGAAAACAGACGTTTTGCAACGTCCATATTCGTCGCTAAATCGTTGCAAAACGGCGTTTGCGTCAACTTTGCGACGAAATCCAAAACGTCGCAAACAGCGTGACGGAAAATAGAAATCGTCGCTAAATCGTCGCAAATTTGCGCCGCCACCAGAATTGTCGCAAAATCGAGGCAAAAAGACGTTGCTAAATCGTCGCAAATTTAGCGACGATTTAGCGACGAAAACACCACGATTTTCTGAAAAAACCTTAAACGTCGCTAAATCGTTGCAAAATTTGCATCGTTTGACTCTCGCCGCCAAATCGTCGCTAAAATTTCGACGCGAAAACGTCACTAATTCGATGCAAAAATTAGCGACGATTTTGCAACGATTTGGTTTTGTTCGATGCTAATTCGACGCAAAAATAGCGACGATTTTGCATCGAATATTTAGCAACGAATTATCATCGTTTTGTTTTTGCAACGATTTTTTAATAATTTTGTTTTTTATTAAATTTTTGATAATTAATAATTAATAAAAACGAAAATTGAAAATTAAAAATTTAAATAAAAATATTTTTATCAATATTAAAATATTAAAATATGTTTTAAGATTACAAAAAAAAACTAAATATCATCGTCGTTTCCAAGGTCGAACGCCGGTAGATCCGCATTGGCCGCTTCCGCTGCAGCCCGTTGCAATTCCGTCGATTGGTCCTCATTTGGAGGTGGTGGCTGGGCATGTCGTCTGTTGCGTAACGCCTCTGCTAAGATCGAGTTGTCAACTGCGATGATCTCAAACAGCTGATCTAACCCTGAGAGCTCACGTTCCGTCGATTCTTGTCGTCGTCGGATAACTTCTATTTCGTTGTTCGCGATGGATAACTGAGTCCGCAAGAGAGTAGGATCGTCATAAACACGAGTCCTAGATGATGAAGAACATGCCGCCGGAACATCTTCTATGGAACCAACTCCGAAAAACCGGTTCTTCTTCTTCGGAGCAACCGGAAATAAAAAAATAAAACTTCTAATTAACAATTTTATATTAAAGTAAACAATAATTTTTTAAACAAAATAGACATACCTCTTTATATATGGTATCCATCTCATCGACGGTTAAATCACAAGATTGGACGGAACTACCGCCTGGAGATGTCTGGGACAGATGGGTCTGACACTCAAGAACCCTGGCATTCACATCGTTGTAGACCTTCTCGGACCGCGAGTCTACAAATGTGATATCCTTCTTCTTGTGGGTCTCGACCATGACTTGCACAATAGGAGGTAGCTGACCTCCATTAGCCTAATTAGAAAATACAAAAAATATTAGATAAACAAATAAAATGTTTACCAATTATAATTACTATAATTTAATAATTAAATATTACCAATGTTATTCGTTTTGCGGCAAACGACGTCTGACCCGCAGTGTGCTTAGGTGGTCCGTAACCGTCAGGATCAAAGTTTCGTGCCTTCGAACATCCTGCGGCTACTGACTGCGAATGAGGATCTTCCCAATACTTAACCAAACCGCGCCAAACAGTAGGATCCATACTCCGCGGCATTGCGTCATCGCCCTTATTCTTCCACTCCTTCTTCCAGTTGGAAACCGTCCCAGCAATGCGTTTCAATGCCTTTGCCTCAAAAGCTCGGAGAACGTCTCCAGTTATACCTTCATCCCAATGCCATTTTTGCTACAAACAAAAATTAACAAATTAAATAGAATATCATAGTTAAATAAATTTAAAATTTAAAATATGAGAAAAATAAATTAAAACTTTTACCGCAAACATCTCGAACCAAATATCTTTGATATACCGAGGCGCCTGAGACCAATTGGCATGCGGCCCAACGAAGTAATTCTTGATGCAATTTGCGACGCTCCTATTAACACGATTATCTACGGTAAACCTGCATATAAAAAAATAATTAATAAAAATATATTATAAAATTATTTAAATTGTTTCAAATAATTATTAAATTACCAAAATGTGTTAGGAGGTCGATTTTTATCCAATCGATCAAGATCATTATGTCCCGGTTGTCGTAGAAGGTTGTTGACCCGAGCGATAAGTGTGTCATGGTTAGGTGGTGCAGGAACTGGTACATCAACTGATGGTGGTGGTGATGCCAGTGGTTGTGGAGGTGGTGGTGACATCTGTGAAGGCGCCCGTACGCTAGCGGACGTAGAAGATCCTAGATGAGATGCACCGGGAGATGATGACGGGCCCACTCGTGATCCCACAAAATCCGCATAATGTGGGGGATTATGTCGTCTACTCATCTAAAAAACAAAAATTAAAACATTAATTAATATAATAAAATATAACATTAATTAATTAGTCAAATATATTAAAATTATGTAAAATCAAAATTTAAACAATTCAATCCTACTCTAAATATTCCAATCTTTTTCTAAAATTCAATAAATAAAATTTCAAACTAAATATAAACATTCTAATCCTATTCTAAATATTTCAATCCTATACTACATATATTTCTATCCTAAAATAATAAAGTAATAAATGTTTAAAATTACAAAACATACCTTTGAAATGGTATGGTTGAGGAATTGGAGACTGGTTTGAGAGAGAGGAGAGGAATGGGAATGAGCAAAAGTGAGGAAAAGATTGGTGGCGTATATATAGATTTTGCTTCCGTCGCAAAATCGACGCAAAAACGTTGCTATTTTGCAGCCGAAATTTTGACCAATAGTGAAAAGGCGCCAATTTTGCGACGATTTTGCGACGATTCATCGCTAAATCGTCACAAAATTGGCGCCTTTATTTTGACCGTTTTCCAAAAATAATTTTAAATTTTTTGAAACTCAATTTTCTGCGCCAATTTTCAGTGTAACAGCAAAATTATTCAGAATTTTTAAATAATACACTTAACTTTCATGTCTTTGTGACAAAAATTTTGCAACGAAATAGCAACGAATCGTCGCTAATTCATTGCAACTTTGTGGCAAACTCTGAAAATATTGAATAATATATACAGTTTGCGACGATTTAGCGAGGAATCGTCGCTAAATCGTCGCAAACCGTAAATATTATTCAATATTTTCAGAGTTTGCCACAAAGTTGCAATGAATTAGCGACGATTCATTGCTATTTCGTTGCAAAATTTTTGTCACAAAGACATGAAAGTTAAGTGTATTATTTAAAAATTCTGAATAATTTTGCTGTTACACTGTAAAACTTTTATAAACTTAAGAAATTTCATTTCAAGAAATAAATTAAGTTTTCACAAAAATATTTAGAGTACAAATAATATTTAATAATAATACATCTCGAGTTGACGAAAAAAAAATTAGACATTTTCATCTGAGGAGTCTTCATCGGTAGCTTCATCACTTTCATCAAACTCATTGCCATCTTCGTCTTCAGTAATGTTGTCATCAACTAATTCTTCAACTTGAAAATTATGCGGATCGATAAGTAAGATGTCATCAGTAGTTTGATCTGGCGTTGACATGTCTCCGCAAAATTCTTGTTGCATTGGCGATTCACCATTAACACCAACAATACGACCTCTAGGATAAACTTTTATAGCTGATAACCATCGTATCCCTGTTTCTCGAACTCGAGGATATGGAATAAAGCTGACTTGTTCTGCCTGTGATCCAAGTATGAAAGGTTCAAACTTCCGGTATCACCGTGATGCATTGACATCGACTACGCCAAATTTGTTTAAGTGAACACCAACAACGGGATCAAACCAATCACATTTGAATAATGTGCATTTTAAGTTGATTGTTCCTGGGTATTCAACTTCAATTATGTCTGTCAATATCCCAAAAAAGTTTAAGTCACCCTTCACAAAAATCTCATAATTAGAGGTTGATCTATGGCTCCCGTGTTCTTGTGTATGAAACACATATCCTCGAGTAAAATACATAGGTGCAGTCGTGATCTTTCCAACCGGGCCTTGAATCAACTCTCGAAACCAAATTGGATATGATGTATCATCATATTCCACCTACAGATCATGTAAATCAAGTCGTTATATTGAATCCAACCAAACATCGATACTTCCATGTCTAATTTTTTTTTTATATATATAAATAAATTATATATATATATATATATATATATATATACGTACTTGTGCCTTTAACCATAGGGAAAAATTGCGATCTTTAAGCTTTTCAAATTGATCAGACGTTATATCAGGATATGCTTCTTCTACTTGACACTTGAATAAGCTGAAATGAAAATTTTAAAAAAATTTTAAAATAAATAAATCAGTACTAGCTAATATATATATCTCTATAACGTCTACCTTTCAAATGGTCTCACGAATTCGCAGTTTGTGAGAATATACGTATGTGCGCTATGACGATCTTTATCATTCGTCCACCAGACTTCTTGCAATCTTCCACTAAGTCGACCTATAGGTGAAAAGATATCTGGTACTCCCTCAACAGCGTAAGTTGGTGCAACACCACCGTCATCGTACCGTCTTGTTGCTCTTTTGCGTGTTCGAACCGTAGGTGCAAAGTAGTATGAAGAGAAGTGTGATGTTTCTTCAGTTAAACACCCAGCAACTATTGAGCCTTCAACCTTTGCAAGGTTTTTAGCCTTCCCTTTTAAATGTCCCGTGAAACGTTCAAAAGGATACATCCAGCAAAACTGAACAGGTCCTCCTAGTGCAGCTTCATAAGGGAGATGGATAGGGAGATGTTCCATAACATCAAAAAATGACGGAGGAAATATCTTCTCTGAGTTGCACAACAATATTGCAATGTTGTCATCCTGATGTTGAATTTCATCCTCTGTAAGAGTTCGTGCACATAAATCTCTAAAAAAATCTCATATTCCTGTAACCATGATAAATTAATAATTAGTCAACTAAAATTTCTATCAAAACTTAAATAAATTAAATAAAATTAATTTAAAATTAATTGTAATTACTAGCAATTGATTCATGTACATTTTTGGGTAGAAGCTCCGCAAAAGCGAAAGGTAGTAGTCGTTTCATAAACACATGACAATCATGACTTTTCATACCTGAAAACTTTTGACCTTGCTCAACGCATTTAGATAGTTTTGAAACGTACCCATCAGGAAAGTTGACGTCTGATGTTGCCCAATCGAACAACGCTGCCTTTGCATTTGCAGACAACCGATATGTCGGAATAGGGGCTTTCCCATTGTTTGTAAGGTGAAAATCACTTCTTGAACAAATATCAGGCAAGTCCTGTCTAGACTTTATGTTGTCTTTAGTTCTTCCTTGCACGTTTAGAACTGTGTGCATTATGTTCTCGAAAAAGTTTTTCTCGATATGCATCACATCAAGGTTATGTCTCAAAAGATGATCTTTCCAATAAGGAAGTTCCCAGAATATGCTTTTCTTATGCCAATTATGATGATCGCCATATCCGTCAGGCATGTTAGCTGGAATGTGCCAGTTACCCCCTCCCTCCCGATAAGCTGTTTCTTGGGCACCGTAATGATCAATTTGCGCAAACAAATCTTCTCCACTTAGATACGGTGGTGGTGGGGCACGTACAACTTTGTTCTTCCTGAACAACTTCTTGTTTCTCCTGTAAGGATGGTTGATTGGGAGAAACCGGCGGTGACAATCAAACCAACTTGTTTTCCGTCCATATTTCAATTGAAACGCATCCGTACGATTAAGACAATACGGACATGACAATCTTCCATGCGTAGTCCAACCCGATAGCATTCCATAAGCTGGAAAGTCACTTATGGTCCACATAAGCACTGCACGCATCGTAAAATTCTTTTTCCTTGAGATATCATATGTACGAACACCTGTATACCACAATTGCTTCAACTCATATATTAGTGGCTGCAAGAAAACATCAAGCGACCGCTTTGGATGTTTAGGACCAGGTACTAAAATACTCAAGAATAGAAATTCTCTTTCCATGCACATATCTGGGGGAAAGTTGTAAGGCGTTAAAATTACTGGCCACAAAGAGTATTGCCTTCCAGACATACCAAATGGACTAAATCCATCAGTGCAAAGACCAAGATACACATTCCGAATATTTCTAGCAAAAGATAAGTGTACCGTCTGAAAGTGTTTCCAAGCTTTAGCATCAGATGGATGAGTTATCTCCCCATTTGTGGATGAATGTTCTGCATGTCATCTCATCGATGCAACTGTCATTTCTGATTGATATAATCGCTTCAGCCTATATGTTATTGGGAGGTACCACATCCTTTGGTACGATACTTTATTTCGCCCAGTACCTTGCGGTTTGTATCTCAGCTTTTGGCAAAATATACATTCATGCAGCTTATCATCATCTTTCCAAAAAATCATACAATTATCAATGCAAACATCAATCATCTCTGATGGTAACCCTATACTGTAGACCAATTTCTGGATTTCATAGTAAGACTCTGCAGAATGATTATCTTCTGGCAAATATTCTTTGAAGACCTCTGCCACGCTATCCATGCAAATCTCAGATAAGTTATGATCAGTTTTAATGTTCATCAACCTAGATGCCAATGATAACTTAGACAACCCGTCTCTACATCCTTCGTAGATTGGTTGATTTGCAGAGTCTAACATTTCATAAAACTGTTTTGCATCTATGTTTGGTTCCTCATAATCATTATTTTCTGTTAATGATGTTATTGTCTCATGGAATGCATCTGTAACCATGTCATGAAACCTATTCTGATCTCCACCCATATTATGTTGACTACCGTATTGATGATACTTATCTTCATGATCATGCAAAATATTAGGTTCATCATCCACATCTACATAATTACTACTACTACCCCTTTCATAATTATAACACTGATCATAACCCTCTCCATGTTGAAACCAAATAAAATACTGCGGCATAAACCCTCTACTATAGACATGCTTTTCCACCGTCTCAGTATTAATATATGATTTATTTTTACACTTCCGACAAGGACAATACATCATACCGGTTTCCATGGTCGTCGGCATATTTCTCGCCTGATACATGAATATTTGAAGACTTTCCACGAATTTGTTTGTCACCACTCCTTCAGAATCTTTATGCATATACATCCATCTTCGGATTTCGTATATATCACCTCCATTAGACATCCTTCAAAATAAAAGTTTTTTTACTGTTTTATGTGTTTTTTTTTTTGATTTGTTGTTTTTTTTTTCTTATGAAATATAAGTGAAGGAAGGAGGCTTTATATAGGTAATTTTATAGAAATTTGCAAGGATTTTGCAATGATTTTGCAAGGATTACACCACTTTCTATTGCAACGAATTTGCAACATTAAAAATTTGTGACGTTTTAGCGTCGATTTACAGACGAATTTGCAACACTTTTTTCCGTCGCAAAAAACCAGTACAACAACCTTAAAACGTGTTTTTTAAGCACTTGAAATCGTCGCTAAATCGTTGCTATTTTGCAACAAAAAAATTCGTTGCTAAATCGTCGCAACTTTGCAACGATTTTGCGATGATTATATATGGTCTTGCTAAATCGTCGCAAATTAACGACGATTTTAATTTTTGTCGCAAAAATGTTGCTACGCCGACGTGTTTTAGCGACGGAATAAATTCGACGCAAAAAACGACGCAAATACCCTGTTTTCTTGTAGTGAAATGCTAGTGACCTTTTGAAGTGGCAACATAGTTGTGTGAAGAAAATAGGAGACTTTGATGATAGTCTTTCCTTGTAATTGCAGTTTCAAATTTTTGTATGTAGATTTTTTGGTAACAATAGCCTTTTCTTTTAGAAACTTAGTGAACTTGTATTGAGATATAGATGATGTTTGTTTCGTATGCCTTATGTCCGTTTGTATCTCTATACAGCTTTTGTGTGAGATCCTTCTTTGAACAAAACAGAGGAGGAAAACACAGAGAATCATATGGATAAACTTTGAAGAATTTTTCTAAAAATGACAATTTGTTGTTTGAATAAGAGAATGACAATCTTAATTGCTCTTTGATGAGCCTGCCTGGTCTATTTTGCTAACTTTTTATGAGGTCAATTATATTAGTAATTTTGCATGGCTCTGTCTTAATATTGTTTTAGTGGTCATACTTTATTATGTATATTCTCTATCAGCTAAGTGAAACTTTTGAAGAAATTAGCTCTCTGAGCGAAAAGTTTAATGAACATTACAATGTTTAGTCTGATGATTGTGATAATAACTTCAAATCTGCTCCAAACATTTTGCATTATGATCTGCCTCTCAAAAATCATAACTTAGGAAATAAAGATAATTGTAGAAGGTTTGAGTTGTTGAACGACCACACATGTATTGTATGCGATCTTATAGTTGGTTATGTAGTGCCTTTTTCTGGAACGACTGCCCTCTCGCTGTTCACAGAAATGTGTTGAGCTTGATTGTGAAGATCCGACAACCTCATAGTGTCTCTATTGTTGGTTTATATATCAAGCAACTAGATCCACGACGTTAAAAACAATGGTTGTTATAGTTGCGAAGGCACTTGTTTAATATAGATGTACTAACCTGAAAAGTAGAGATTTAGTCATAGTGAGAGAAAACATTGAAATAGAGAACGATTCTGATAAATCACTTCCAATGCAACACATGAGAACCTCTATCAATTACGGAAAGTTGTCGAGCAACTTAAAAACTCAAAATTTCCAGTTAGACGAATCAATTGATCAGTTCGTTGATATGGAGAAAGCTAGCGAAGACGCTTCTATTTTTGTTAATGATCTGCCAAAAGGGTACTATGGACAGTCAAAGAAGAAAACATGTTAAGGGTAAAACTACAACACTACCTCCACTTGTTCTTACAATCTACTTTTAGCCTTAATTCATAGTATATGTTTATTTTGGACAGCTGGGAGTGGAGACATTTTCAACTACAATCAACAAAAATATGCCATGGAAGAAGATTTTAGAAATGGGAAAGGGTGTATTTTACAAGACTCGTAATTCATCCGATCTTAAGCACAAGTGGAGACATGGTAAATATGTGATTTGTATGTTATTTCACTATATAATCTTTAATTGTCTTAAATGATGCATTTGATAACAAGCGATAATACAAATGATAGTGACTATTTGAAGTGGCAACATAGTGGTGTGAAGAAAATATGATACTGATGATAGTCTTTTATTTGTAATTGTCGTTTTAGATTCGTGTATGTAGATCTTTTGGTAACAATATTCTTTGCTTTTAGCACCTTAGTAAACTTGTATTAAGATGAAGATGATGTTTGTTTTGTATCCCTTATGTAGTGGCTGGCCCAATCCGTTTGTGTCTCTATACAGCTTTTGTATTAGATCCTTCTTTGAACATAACAGAGGAGGGAGACACAAGGAACCATATGGATAGGCTTTGAAGAATTTACAAACTGGTTTCTGAATTTTAATAGGAATGACAATCTGTTATGTGAATAAGATAATGATAATCTTAATTGCTCTTTGATGAGCCTGGATGGTTTATTTTGATAACTTATTATGGTTAACTATATTAGTAATTTTGCGTGACTCTGTCTCACTATTTTTTTAGTCATACTTTGTTGTGTCTGTTCTCTGTCTCCCCAGCAACGGCGCAAAAATTTGATATGCTCAAATATAATACCCTAAAAGTACTAAAGCATTAGCGGCAGTATATTAGGGGTCGAACCACGAAGACTCAAGACGTCACTCAATAGATTTCAGCATATGAATTAAGCTAATCAAAATCAATGTAATTAATTAAAAATGGCAAACGATCAAAAACGGGTTGTAAGATCAATGGAGGAAAACGCTAAGTCTAGGGAAATTCGCCGGTAAATCTGAATTGCAGGTTAAACAGATTGTCAGGAATATGTTCGGTACTGTTCTTGAAATTGAAACACGAATATAAAACCAACCAACTTTCGCTGTGAAGATTATCTATGTCTAAACCTAGAATTCCAAATTTCTTTGCAAATCTTATGAATTCAAACAAGCATTAATGATTAGGTTCAATTGTTCACAAAATCCTAAACCAAATTTCTTTGCGAATATATCTTTTGCTCACCCAACACTGATTCAGGAAATCAATCACACTTTCGTGCCAATTAATCAACCTAATATCAGATTCTAGGTCGCGAAGCTAGAATAAGCAATAATCACAAGTCTAGATGAAGAACTTTTATGGATTTTCCCTAACAATTCAATTCAACGTAACAATTCATCTAATACCTTTGAATAACCCTAAACCTAACAAAGAATCTACTCAGACATGGTGAATGAAACAAACATCATGAATAAAATAGATTGCATTAAAGAATAGAGTAAAGAGTAACAAGAGGGTTCTGAAATCTTCTCCCACAACTCTGCTACCAAAAATCTCTATCTCCGGGTATCCGTTCTTCAAAAGTGACTGAAAAATCTAATTATATCCTAAAACACGTTTTGGGCTTAATTGTAAATAATAAAGTCTTCTAGGCCAAAGAACAGATTCTTCAAACTTGCAGAGAGTCTCGTTCTTTTCCTTAGACGTCGGTGTCGACCGATACCATAAGTGGTATCGATCGATAGAGAAGCAGCGAGTTATGTTCCTTCCAAGTGTCAGTGTCGATCGACACTAGGTGGTGTCGGTCGATATTGAGGCTTCATATCGGCTCTCGAAATGCTTGATCAATGTTCAGCTCCAAAATGCTCCAGAAAGCTTCAGTAAGTCCAATTCAGCTCCAAACATACCTAAATCTTGAAAAAACTGTAAAAATGATAGAAAGACTCAATAAAAAAGACTTATATCATGGTTAAAAACAGGTAAAAACCATGATATATCACATATGGATAGGCTTTGAAGAATTTACAAACAGGTTTCTGAATTTTAATAGGAATAACAATTTGTTATGTGAATAAGAAAATGACAATCTTAATTGCTCTTTGATGAGCCTGGATGGTTTATTTTGATAACTTATTGTGGTTAACTATATTAGTAATTTTGTGTGACTCTGTCTCACTATTTTTTTAGTCATACTTTGTTGTGTCTGTTCTCTGTCAGCTAGGTAAAACTGTTGAAGAAATTGGCTCCGTGAGCGAAAAGTTCAATAACATTGCAACGTTCAGTCTGAAGATGGTGATAATGACTTCAAATTTGCTCCAAACATTTTCCATTATTATCTTCCTCTCAAGAAGCGCAACTTCAGAATAATGATATTTGCATAAGCTTAGAGCTATCGAACGAACACACATGTATTGTATGCGATCTTGTAGACGATTATGTAATGCCTTGTTCTGGGAACGACTGTCTTTTCGTTGTTCACCAGAAATGTGTTGAGCTTGATTGTGAATATCGTGCAACCTTATACCGTCCCTATTGTTGGTTTAAATATCAACAACTAGATCTATGACGTTAAGAACAATAGTTGTTGCAGCTGGGAAGGCACTTGTTCGATATGAATTGTACTAACCTGAAGAATGAAGATTTAGTCATGGTGAGATAAAACATTCAACTAGAGAATGATGTTGATAGATCATTACGAATGCAACTACATGAAAACCTCCATCAATTACAGAAAGTTGTCGAGCAACTTAAGACTCGAAATTTCTAGCTATACGAATGAATTGATTAGTTGATTGATATGGAGAAAGCTTGCGGAGCTACTTCTATTGTTGTTAATGATCACCAAAAAAGGGTACTACGGACAATCAAAGAAAAAAACATGTTAAGGGTAAAACCATCACAATACATCCACTTGTTCTTACAATATACTTTTAGCTATAAATTCATAGTATATGTTTATTTTGGATAGGTGGGAGTGGAGACATTTTCAACTACAATAAACAAAAAAATGCTATGAAAGAAGATTTTGGAGATAAGAAAGACTCGTAATTCATCCGATCTTAAGGACAACTAGAGAAACATGGTAAATATGTTATTAATAACTCCTTTCACAATAAAATCTTTAGATGTACTAAATGATACATTTGATAACAAGCGATAAGACAAATGCTAGTGACCTTTATGAAGTGGCAACATGGTAGTGTGAAGAAAATATGAGACGTTGATGATCGTCTTTCCTTGTGATTGCAGTTTCGGAATCCTGTATGTCGATTTTGTGGTAACAATAGTCTTTCCTTTTAGCACCTTAGTAAACTTGTATTGAGATATAGACGATGTTCGTTTTGTATCCCTTTTGTAGTAGCCGATCCAATCTGTTTGTGTCTTTATACAGCTTTTCTATCAGTTTTTTCTTTGAAAATAACAGAATAGGAAAATATATATAATTATACGGATAAACTTTAAAGAAATTACATAAAAGATTTCTGAATTTTAATAGATATGGACTCTCACATGATTAAAAGTTTGAAACTTTTTAAAGAACCAAGAGTTTGGAGATAACTAAATTTTTATTCACCCTTGCAACACATTTTTTCTAATAGGCAAGGTGAAACACAAATTTTATTTTATATTTACGGAAAAAAACACACACACAATAAAAGTATGAAAAACGACAGTGGTTAGAAAAATAAAAAAGAGGGTTGGGTCAAATCAGTTCACATAAAATAAATGCAAATAGAAAGAGGTCAGTAGTTGGGGATCCCTACTTTGTCATTTTAGACTAATAAAGTAGGGACAAATTCGTAAATGCACGCCGTATTTTTTACTGTTTGTTTATTCATCCAATCAATAATAATACTCCCTCCGTTTCAAAATATAGGTCGTTTTAGGACTAATTTTTTGTTTCACAATATAAGTCGTTTACCGTTTTCAATGTAACTTTTGTCAAAAAAATACCTATTCTAACCTCATATTAAATTAAGTTAATTTTATGTGAAATTGTTTAATAACCATTTGTTTGCCAATATCTGAAGAGTTTATTTTTTTATAAATAAGTTAATCTTTCTTTTTTCAATGTAGTCAACAATCGTACAACAACGGTTTATATTCTAAAAACCAACATTATTTTAATTATTCTAATTCATTTATTATAAACCTGCACTATTTCAATTCTCTACTTTGATAAATGAAAAGAAAATGGATTATCATGATCTCAAAGTCGTGTATGTTTTTGATCTGAACAAAATTTATGAAGAAGAAGAAGGACGTGCATGCTTTTGATCTGAACAAAATTTATGAAAAATGGATGATCATGATCTCAAAATTGTTAATTATGTATTAGATTGTGAGGAATGCTAAGAGACTATCGTAACATTTATGGAATAATAAAATAAAATAATTATGATAAATAGTTAGAATAAAACTGTAAATAAATTAGATTAACAAAGTTATTATAGACAAATTACAGAGTTTTTTAATATTTGTGCAAACCTCTAAAATGAGCTATATTATGAAACAGAGGGAATAACACTTTTTTTAATGTGTGCACAGTTTGTTGGGTTGCGTGCAAACTCCTTTCCCTGTCTCTCTTCACTATTCGATGTTCAGACCAGACACATATCACTTTTTCTCTCTCTTTCGTTTTCTCAGAGAACATTTGTATTTGTTTTGAAAAGAACCGTTCTTTTTAATGTGTTTTGCTGATATTCTTCTTCTTCTTCTTTGACTGGTTAAAGCTTCATCCATTGTTTGGTTTGTTTGTTTCAGTCCTAATAATGATTCAACTCTCTCTTCCATGTGAGAAAAATGTAAAATATGTGTTTCTCTTAAATGTTCTTGATTGATCTCTGTACTTGTAATTTATTCAAAGAATATTGTAACATTCTCAGATCTTCTTCCTTAAGCTTATTTTCTTACTAGTCTGAAAACTTATTTTTTTTGTCTCGGTTTCTTAATTTTTTTTTTCTTACAAAATTTGTGTTCCACTTGTCTTTGGTCTTTTCACTAGAAGCCACAACCAAAAAATCTTCTTTGTCTAAAAACAAGAACAAAACAACACATTTCACTTACGTTTCTCTTAAGAAACGACGGATTCTTCGAAGAAGTAAGATAAAGATAGAAGAAGAATCCAAAAAGTGAGAAAGAGAGAGAGAGAAGAAGAAGATACAAGAAGCTCGAATCCCAGTGATAAGTACTAAAAAGAAACTGTCGGAAAAGTTTGAAGGTTATAATAATAAAAGAAAAAAGAAAGATAAATGGCGATGGCGGTGGCGAACCACCATGAGAGTGGTGACAATATAAATCGACATTTGGATAGTAGTGGGAAGTATGTAAGGTACGCGGTGGAGCAAGTTGAAGCGCTTGAGCGTGTTTACTCTGAGTGTCCTAAACCCACTTCTCTCCGTCGTCAACAGCTTATTAGAGAATGTCCCATTTTGGCTCATATTGAACCTAAGCAGATCAAAGTCTGGTTCCAAAACCGGAGGTACACAAAAGATTTGTATTTTTTGTTGCGTGTTTGATGTGTAGATTTGTGGGTGTCTATTGTCTAGTGTTCTCGTCAAAGTTAGGATCTTTTCATTCGGTATATACTTATGTTGATTTCCATATATGGGAAGATTTGGTGGGTTTGATTCGATTGTTCTTAAAAGGGTCTTTAGAATCTGTGTGGTAGATTTAATGCGAAGGGGAAAATTGGGTTTTTGATTATGATGACTAGGGATTATGTGTGGTGATTGGGTTTGGTACGTTTTAGGTGTCGAGATAAACAGAGGAAAGAGGCTTCGAGGCTACAGAGTGTGAACCGGAAGCTTTCAGCTATGAATAAGTTGTTGATGGAGGAGAATGATAGGCTTCAAAAACAGGTTTCTCAGCTTGTTTGCGAAAATAAATACATGAAGCAGCAGCTGACCACAGTGGTATGTAATAAAGAAGAGAGAACTATGTTGATCCGTTCAGTATTTTGTAAGTTCTGATGTTTTTAGGGTTATTTACGGTGTTGTGAATTGCAGGTGACTGATGATTCAATTGACGTAACTCCTCAGCATTCTCTTAGAAATGCATATGTTCTGCAGGGTAAGCAAAGATGAGTTGATTCTACTTTATTCGAATCTTTCTCATTTGCCAGTAGAACTAAGATGCGTTGGTATTTGTTGGATTTTTCTGCAGATTGCTCGCGATTGCAGAGGAGACCTTGGCAGAGTTCCTATCAAAGGCTACAGGAACTGCTGTCGATTGGGTCCAGATGCCTGGGATGAAGGTAATATATGAGCTGTCTCAGTTTTTACTCATAGTTATTGATGGTGTGACATGTATAGTTAGATGTGAATGAATTATTAGTTGTGTTTCAGCCTGGTCCGGATTCAGTTGGCATTTTCGCCATTTTGCAAAGATGCAATGGCATGGCAGCTCGAGCTTGTGGTCTTGTTAGTTTAGAACCTATGAAGGTAAACTCCCACATTAAGCAAACTCAAGATTTGAAGTTTCCAATCTTATGTTGTTATCTTCTGATGTAAAGTTTTGGGGTTTGTTGTTGTAATATTTTGTAGATTGCTGAGATCCTCAAAGATCGACCATCTTGGTTCCGTGACTGCCGGAGCCTCAAAGTTTTCACAATGTTCCCTGCCGGTAATGGTGGAACTATTGAGCTTGTATATATGCAGGTGTAATTTTGTTTCTGTAGCTCTTCTTATCACTTAGTATTCTATTCCCACCAATCACATTTAATAATTCTAATTTGAGTAATGCTAATTGTCTCAGACATATGCACCAACGACTCTGGCTCCTGCCCGTGATTTCTGGACCCTGAGATACACTACAAGCCTTGACAATGGCAGTTTTGTGGTATACATATGTCACAATGTCCTAATGAGTAATATATATATTTATCCAAATGTTGATGATACAATCTCTCTATGTACTGTTATAAGGTTTGTGAGAGGTCTCTTTCCGGTTCTGGAGCTGGTCCTAATCCTTCTTCCGCTACTCAGTTTGTGAGTGCAGAAATGCTTCCTAGTGGCTATTTAATAAGGCCTTGTGAAGGTGGTGGTTCCATAATTCACATTGTAGATCACATTAATCTCGAGGTACAAAAGATATAAGCTTAATCATTATTATTCCTTCTGTACATTTTCTTCAACATACCCAACACGAATTGATTCCAAATCATTATTTTTACAGGGTTGGAGTGTCCCAGATGTGTTACGACCCCTTTATGAATCATCCAAAGTAGTTGCACAGAAAATGACAATTGCTATTATGAATTAATTTCCTTTAATGGTAACTCGTTTTACAAAATGATTATTGATTTGGTTTCGGGTTTAGGCGTTGCGACATATCAGGCAAATAGCGAATGAGACAAATGGGGAAGTATCATACGGATTAGGTAGACAGCCTGCGATTTTGAGAACCTTTAGCCAAAGATTGAGCAGGTTGAGTTTATTGACATTTAACATTGATGCAAATATTTTTTTGCTTAATTTGATTTGTTTCCTGTTTTTTTTCTTCTATTCTTATAGGGGTTTCAATGATGCGGTTAATGGGTTTATTGACGATGGGTGGTCCATAATGTCTTGTAATGGAGCAGAAGACATAACTGTTGCTGTTAACTCTACAAAGCACTTGAATAATATTTCTGATTCCCCCTCTTTTCTTGGAGGTGTGCTCTGTGCAAAGGTTTCAATGCTTCTTGAAGTAAGTTCTTATTCTATTTTTCTGAAATCATCTCTGTTGTGGCTTTATAATAAGTTGTAACACTTTTAGTTGCGGAAATTTTTCTTTGTGTACATAGAATGTTCCTCCTGCGGTTCTCATTCGATTTCTAAGAGAGCATCGGTCTGAGTGGGCAGATTTCAATGTTGATGCATATTCTGCTGCCACACTGAAAGCGGGTGCCTTTGCTCATCCGGGGATGAGGCCTACACGGTTTACCGGTAACCAAATCATAATGCCATTAGGGTATACAATCGAAAATGAAGAAGTAAGCACTCTGATTTGCAATGAGAGAATCTGATATAAATATCATTGGTGTTGTTCTTAAATATTATTTGGTTTGATGCTTCAGAGTCTTGAAGTTGTTAGATTAGAAGGGCATTCTCTTGTCCAAGAAGACGCATTTGTCTCTCAGGATGTACATCTTCTACAGGTACACTTCCTAACACCATGTGTCGGAGTTTTCTTTACCATAAATTCCAGAGGAAACACAATGGCTTCTTTAGTAGTTAAGTGATTTAAATGCATGGCAGATTTGTACCAGGATTGATGAGAATGCTGTTGGAGCTTGTTCAGAGCTAGTGTTTGCTCCAATTAATGACATGTTTTCGGATGATGCTCCACTTGTTCCTTCTGGTTTCCGTGTCATTCCCGTAGATGCTAAAACGGTATTATTACTTCCTTTTCCTAGACCGGTTGGTTGATAATGTTTCTTATCTACATTTGCTGCCTTGATACAGGGCGATGCTCAGGACTTGTTGGCTACCAACCACCGGAAACTGGACTTAACTTCCAGCCTTGATGTGGGTCTGGCATCAGAGCACGCTACTACTGGATAATTTTCTACTAACCATAGCTCACGGTGTATACTCACGATTGCTTTTCAGTTACCTTTTGAGAATAACTTGCAAGACAGTGTTGCCAATATGGCTTGCCAGTATGTACAGAGCATGATGTCCTCGGTTCAACGAGTTGCGATGGCGGTCTCACCGTCTGGTTTAAACTCGAGTTTTAATTCCAAGTTATCTCCAGGATCCCCAGAAGCTGTTACTCTTGCAATGTGGATTTGCCAAAGTTATAAGTGAGTTTCCTCTTTGTTTATGGCTCTAATCTTATGGTTTTAGTACCTTTGGATGATTCTTATGTTTCTTCCGCCTTACTCAGGCTTGTCAATGCCTATACAGTCAACACATAGGCTCCGATTTGCTGAGGATAGACTCACTTGGAGGCGATTCGTTATTAAGACAACTATGGGATTACCATGATGCTATATTGTGTTGCTCTTTGAAGGTATGTGATTCTAACAGAGTTTTTTTTTGGTCCCTGAATCGATTTTGGTTTCATTGGTAAACGAAAACACATTTTGGTTGGGTTTTGGTTTAAGCAATTCGGCTCGGATTCAGTTTGGTTTATATATCCATTCCAAACTAAACCAGAACCTCTCTCTTGGTTCAATGATTTTGCAACCACAGCCAGTGTTCATGTTTGCGAACCAGGCGGGTCTAGACATGTTGGAGACAACACTAGTCGCGTTGCAAGACATCACATTGGAAAAGATCTTCGACGAGTCAGGTCGTAAAGCCCTCTGGCCAGATTTTGCCAAGCTAACGCAACAGGTAAAAATAAAAAAAATAAACCATTCAGAAATTGGTTTAATAAAAACATGTTATGTCTAAGAATTGTTGTTGGTTTATTATTGTCACAGGGATTTGCTTGCTTACCATCTGGAATATGTGTGTCGACAATGGGGAGACAAGTTTCGTACGAGAAAGCTGTTTCATGGAAAGTGTTCGCTGACTCAGAAGACAACAACAACAACAACAATAGTACTCACTGTCTTGCTTTCTTGTTTGTGAACTGGTCTTTTCTGTGATATATATCATCTTCTTGTTGTCTTCTCATGGAGAGAAAGAGAAGTGACCAATTAAAATTCCGCCAAGAGTAATTTTTTACTCATTTTTCGTTGACTAGGTGTTTTGGTCTTTGTTTGTAATTTATTGTTATTATATATATAGTTTTCGAAATAACTTGGTTTGCATTGGCGAGAGGCGTGTGTTCTCTTGTGAATATTGTGTCGAGAACCCTAACAAAATGAGCATATATAAGCCTTGAAGTCTCCATAGGGCTTTTCCAAGTCGTTAAATGTAAAAGGAGGTGAAATGCTTGGGACGCAAGGGCTGGCCGCGGTCACGGGCTTACTGACCATAGGGAAGACATATTGCACGGGTACGGCCGTACGGGTTCCTTGACCACGGTGGACCTGCTTTTTGTCATGTATCTCTTCTGCACATACTTCTCTAACGAGCTGCCAGGACATGTCTTCACTGAAGTCGACATCTCTTCATCCGCTAAGGAGAATGACTAGAAATCATCACCTCTTGACACTACAAATACTTGAAGAAGACTTCAAAAGCACTAAAAGTCTAAAACCAAGTAAAACACTTTATTATAATTCTAACTAAAAATCTCATAAAAAACTTCTAAGTTGCAAATGATTCCCAACTTAAACCTTCAACTTTTTTTGTTCCAAATTAAAACCTTGAACTATTGAATATAACCAGAAAAAACATTCAACTCTTAATAATTGTGACCGAGGTTAAGTTGACTAACGGTCAACGATGAACAGTAACGTTGACCGTTAGTCAACTTTTTTTTTTTTTTTAACAACTTATCATTTTGATTGATTAGTGTAAGTAGGGTAAAAATATTTAGCTAGCCATGACGGGTTATCCGCTACAAATATTTAGGTCGTAAACAAATTTTCAGTGAAGCGGGTTATCCGCTATTGGAGTTAAAACATAATAAAAAAAATTTAATATAAATAAGAATTTTCTATATAATAGACTTATGCTCCAAATTAAGATAGAGTTGTTGCTTTATTAAAGAAAGAAAACTACAAAAAAAAATTAATTTTTTCTATTTTATTATATTAAATAAAAACAAGATTTTGGGCTGAATTTTAATGCTTTCGATTGACTTGGCCCGAATTTTGTTTTAATAGTGATGCGGGTTTATATAACCCTCTTTTTCAGATATCGCGACCCGCACCCGCATAACTCGCTTCACTCAAAATTTGTTTACGACCTATGTTTTACCACCGTCATGACTAACTAAATATTTTTACCCTACTTACACTAATCAATCAAAATGATAAGTTGTTAAAAAAAAAAAAAAAAAAAGTTGACTAACGGTCAACGTTACTGTTCATCGTTGACCGTTAGTCAACTTAACCTCGGGCACAAGTATTAAGAGTTGAAGGTTTTTTCTGGGAAAATTCAATAGTTCAAGGTTTAAACTGGGAACAAAAAAAGTTGAAGGTTTAAGTTGGGAATCATTTGCAACTTGGAGGTTTTTTATGGGATTTTTATAAAAACAGAAAAAAAAACACGAGTATATCAATTCTTCAAAGACTTTGATCACCAACATTAGTAGACTTTTTCGGTTTTCTTTTTTAATCAACATAAGTTTCATTTAACTTAACTTCATTTTCTTGATCAGTTTCCTATATTCTCATTGTCGTAGTCAAAATTTATTAGGTTTGTTTTATTTTGAATGAATTTCTACACCACAATACTAAGAAGCCATATTATGTTTATTTTGACTTTAACAAGAGCTTTCCCTTTTCCTACTCTTAAGTATCTAGAGCCATACTTCCTAGACTGATTTACACATACCATTTATAATTCCAACGATGTTTTATCATACTTGAAAGTATCTTTTGGCTTATTAGGTTGGTTTAAAAATTATATCAATGACAAGATAATATAATCTTTTAACCAAAAAAAAAAAAAAAAAAGATATGATCTTCATCTTATATTGCAACTTTGACACCACATCAAAGTATGCTAAATCAATACTGTGTTAAGCTTTGAAACCCAAATTGGTAGATATTGACTTTTGAAAAATATGGGACAACATTTTCACTAATTTGAATAACATATATAGTAATAAATATACCAAAAACGGTAATATATATAGTATATAAAGCAAAATATCTTTTATTATCATATTTCTTATCTAAATTTGGTTACTTTTTTTCAAAATTATTCAAAAATGTATTTACCAATTTTCATTGTAATTACAAAAGTAAATATCATATTAAAACATTATTTTCTCCATTTAGACAAAAAGAAAGAAAGAAAGAAAGAGGGTATGAGATAAAGAGAAAGGACACCATAAATAGGCCTTTTTGGTATATCATAAATATAATTTTGTTTATGTCCAAATGGAAAAACAATGCATTATTGCATACAGTGAATAGAGGCATGACAAAATCTTATTGACCAACTTAATTAAGAAAAAGTTTGGTGTCCACTTATAGTTAGACCCATATGTAGTAAGAATAATTTGCTAAAAAGTTTTATATATATAGATAAACCTATAAACTAAGTTTTTATTTTAGTCGTTAGAACTCAATGCAAATAGCTAACTAAACTAGAAAAGAATCTTGTTAGTGGGGCTGAGTTTTATCTTTGTATTTGTTATCCTAAATAACTTTAAAAAATGATTTTCTACAAAAAAATTCTCCAAATATCACTTTTTTGCAAGTTTATCTTTAACTTATAAAAAAATGTAAATCAAATTCACAAAATCTAATTTAACCTATAATATAAATCTTGTTTGCAACTTTCAATTTTTTAAAATTATGATAAATAATATATCAAATCGAATTTCTCACAATGAAAATATTAAATCTACTCATAGAATTTAAAACATTAATGAATATGACCGTACTAGATCTTAGAAAATACACATAAGGGTTGTATTGCAAATTAAATTCGACTTCATATGTTTGATATGCATTTTATCCAACTTAAGGGTAAATTGCAAAAAAAATTGTTATTTCGCATAAATCTTTAAAATAAATACGAGCATTTTATGTGTATAAAACGAGACGATTAGATAATAACAATACATTCCAACAATTGATAGATTGCTTTCATGTTCTCCAATTTTTCTACAATCAAATTCGATTATGTCGTCCCCTCTCAATGCAGAACAACTAAATGTTTTTCATGCCCAAGATAGAGAGATATTCTCTAAATTGGTCCTAAAATTCTCAAGACCTCCAGCTGAGTCACTTCTTGTCATGGCCACATGGTTTTGGCTTGAGGACTTTGGCTTTGAAAACATTTTCTCAATCATCATAGCTCTCACAGATCCATTCATTGCGGCTCTTGCTGATGAGGCTGTCTCATGCTTTCAGTGCCTTGATTTTACTGACCCTCCAAATGGCTTTACCAAAATCCCTCTCACCGCAAAATACATGAAAAATAACATATCACTCCAACTAATCTACAAAAATCGGTACAGTGCCATCGTAGGAATCAAGAACTTCTTAAACACCGTTTGTTCAAGAATCTTTTCTGATATTCTTCAACGAGTTCTTCCATCTTCTTCATCGTCTTCTTTCGGCACAAGACTTCGCCAACCTCTTAGCATCCCTGGTTTCCCCCATCCAACTTTTGGTAGCATCAATGTGATGTTTGATGGGAATAATCAGATCTCCAACAACAACAACTTATTTTTCATCCCTCATGGTTTATGGGGATGGAATGCAAACTGCATCGCGACTGAGAATGACCGCACCTTATTTCTAACATTTTCCCGTGGGTTTCCTGTGACTCATGCCGAGGTGATTGAACTCTTTACTAAAAGATTCGGAGAAGATTGTGTTGAGAGCGTTCAGATGCAACAAGACAACACATATTTTCCTAATGAAAACATGCAACAATCACTATTCGCGAGGCTTGTCTTGGACTCGGTTGCTAATGTGGACCGCGTACTCAATGGTGAGAAGAAAAGAAGGTTTGAGGTGTATGGGAAACACATTTGGGCTCGTAAGTATGAGAAGCGGGACAAACCAACCTAATTGTTTTTTTGTTTTGTTACTTTTGTGATGCCAAAAGTGTTTTATCTATGTTGTAATCTAATAATTAAATAACACATGTAACGCCAAAACCACGTTTGGCTTCTTCATTTTAAACATTTTGAAACACAATAGTAAAAATGTTTTTAATAAATGTGAATTTAATGGTATTTTCCAAATCAATACTTCAATAAGATTAGATTTTTTTTTGGTCACCACTTTAATAAGATTAGATTTTAATAGATATTAACAAATAACACTAGATTTTATAAACTTTTGAAAATTTATAATTAAACAACATAATAAATTTTATCACTATAGCACAAATCATTCTGTACGATTCAATACACAGTGTATTATACACCCTATACATTCTTTTTTTTTTTCATAATAATAATAAAAACGACTTGTTAAAAAAATCGATTTAACACTAAACCAAGCTGTTAATATGTCGTAACACAAAGTACGAAACAACCTTGCAACTACTAGTTGCAATTTTGTACCAAGACGAATCAAAATTTTTGATATTCGGTTTGGTTTATATTCTCTCGGCTGAATCAATTTAACTCGAAAATTTTCTTTGGACTATTATTTTTTTATTAAATAACCGGATCATACCAAAATTATATAGCAAATTTAACTAAATCGAATTACTCGAGTTCAATCGAACGTATCCAAATTTAACTGAAATCAACCGAGTTTTAGCCAATTTCGGTTTTAAACCGAACCAAACTAAATAGATTTTTTTCTGTTGCTTTATGTAACACTCTAAAAATACCGGCATAGTCACAAAACTAGCATCATAGTCTAAACAATTTATGCGATGAGCCACTAAACAATAATATATTTTCTAAAATGTTTTATTATTATTGTTGTTATTATTATAATTATTTTTTTGCTGAACTCTGTCTCCCAGAGATTAGTTTTTTTTTTTTTTTTTTTGGATGCTTTCTAAAATTATGTGATTTCTCATTTGTGCCTCTCCTTCTTCACCACCACCATCAAATTAGGGTTTTTTCAGGCGAGTGCCCTAAGATTTAGTAATCGAGTTTGGCTCTGAGAAGAAGAGATCTAATTAGCTCGTCTTCTTCTTCGTATTCTTCGCCTTCATCATCCTCTTGTTTCTTTCACCATGTTTTGGAAGTTGACTGCTCTCTCTGCTGCTTCACCGGTGAGTCCAAGTCTCTCCACACATGAATTCTGAATTATTATCTTCTTATTCTGAATCGATTGTTTCTTTATGAATCTGCTTTGTTCGTACGCAAAGTGAAGAAAATTGTTTTGAGATTTCCTTTGGTTTCCTTAACTAATTGATGTTCGTTAATTTATACTGCTTCGAATTTGTTGATTTCATAGTCATGGTGATGTGTGATGTGGGTTTTCAATGTTTCTATATAGTGGTGGAAGCTAGAATTTTTCGATGTTTGTTTTTGTATCTGTTGCATATTACTTCATAATGATTCATTTCTATTTAGGTTCTGAGGGAAATAGTTCTTGGAAGCTGGTAATGTAGTTTAGAGTAGAGAGAAATCGTAATAGGGAACACTGTAGTTGCGGTGAATGTGCTGTTCTTATCCATTTTAGTCTTTTGTTTTCCTTATCTTTTACTTGCGATTGACAGGTCGAATCCATATTAGACAAGGAAGATTTCACTTTGGAAGAACTCTTGGATGAGGAAGACATAATCCAGGAATGCAGAGCTTTGAACAGCCGGCTCATAAATTTGTAATACATTTTTAGGCGTCCTCCTTTTTAACCTTGTTGTAGTTTATGTTTAGATTTGTTATATTTTTAGTTTGTATTATGACATGTGTCTTCTGTTTATATTAACCATTTCTTAAAAAGATTGAAGAGGGTATGCAATCCAGCAGATATTGCACAAAAAGTAGATAGAATCACTGCATACTTCCTTATGTTTTCTTTGCTGGACCACCCTGGTACTATGGAAGTTTTAGTTTCTCATAGTAGTAGCAAGGGTTGCAATGTTGGCTTTTTATGCATTTAATTTATATGCTTATTTGCAGTCTGAGAGAAAGAGCCCAAGTGGAACAGTTATTACGTTTTATTGTTGAAGAATCTCCTGAAGATGCTGATAGCAAGCGCGCTTTCAAGTATGTGCATTGTGGTTTGTTAGAGATAACTTCCCTTGCTTTTGCTGATTAATTTTTTATCCAGATGTACAGTTGACTTGATTTAGAATATTTCTGCGATCTTGAACTAAGATTGATTAACTTGAAAGCATGTTTTTCTATTAGGTTTCCTTTCATCTCCTCTGAAGTTTTGACCTGTGAAATTGATGTTATTCTTAAGACTTTAGTGGATGAGGAGGAGGTATTGTACTAATTTTCTTCGTCCTTACTTATGATGAATGCAGAACCTTGTTAGTTTGAGTTTGATATTGCTTTTTCTCTGATCTCATTTTATGGTTTATACTTCCTGTTGCAGCTAATGAACCTACTTTTCTCCTTTTTGGAACCAAATCGTTCCCACAGCGTGATGCTAGCTGGGTATTTCAGCAAGGTAATGTTTTCATAGTACACTTCAATAGTTCATAAGAATAATAGTTCTTAAATGATTTTTAGATTTGATGTCTCCACATGTTTATTACTTACTAACAATGTATCTTGTCTCATTCGGATATAGGTTGTCATATGCCTCATGTTGAGGAAGACAGTCCCGCTGATGAACTACGTAAAAGTGAGTTTTATTTGATGTTTATTTGAAAATCTTGCAATTAGCAAAATCAGATTTTGTGGCAGAAAGCATATTAAGTGGGATGTTCCCTGTCCTTGTATTTTCTGTGCTCAATAATTCTTTTACGACTTACCGTTAATCATAACTATACTGAGTCAATATAAAATTATATTGTGATCTAGGTAGAAAATCCTTAAATAGATTGACATATCATTGAGATGGAAATTTTCTTTGAAACTTGTTACTGTGTGAATTATGTGGTGTACAGTCGATATTGAAATAGCAAATAATGTTTTAAAATACCATATACAGGCCCATCAGAATGTTTTCCAGCAACTGGTTGATTTGATAGGGATTACGTCCATTATGGAGGTAAACCGTCCTTCTCCTCCTATCCTTATATTTGATTCTGGTAATCACTTTTAAGCTAATGTTCATGTGATATGTGTAGGTTCTAATCCGGTTGGTTGGTGCGGACGATCATGTGTATCCCAACCACCTAGATGTGATGCAATGGTTAGCTGATAGCAATCTGCTTGAAATGATTGTGGATAAGCTTAGCCCATCAGTAAGTATACTTTGTTAAAGTGTGTATGCATCCCCTTCTTATTGCTCCAAATGATTGAAATATAGGAAGCATGGACATTTTTAAGCTACGTCTGATTTCCTCTCTTTATTATTGTTTAAATAAGAAGTGGGATCTGTTGGTTCTTCATGTGACTGCTACTGCAGAGCTACTAAAAAAGCACATTGGTTTTTACCTTTATAAAACAATATAGAATTGTTGGAGGGACTCTTTTGCACTTGCAAATCTCTGTTTTATCTTATTGGTGCGGTTGTTGATTTCCTACTTCCAAATCCCTAAATGCACTATAGAGAGCCTTCTCTGCATGTGTGGTTATTGTTTCTTGAAATAACAAGACTTGCATTTTCTAATTTTTATTAGTTTGAATATGAATATCCTGAAAGTTTTGTCTTCATTTTCTGATGGGTCAGAACTCTCTTGAAGTTCATGCAAATGCTGCTGAAACACTGTGCACTATCGCTCAGAATGCACCATCACCGTTGGCTACCAAACTCTCTAGTTCAAGGTTTGTAAGATATCTTGTTCTCTTGAATATGCTGAAACATGTTTAGTATTTAAGTTAATTCAGTGACCTTTTGTCTGCAGTTTTGTTGCAAGGATATTTGGTCATGCTTTCGGAGATCCCCAGTCCAAATCTAGCCTTGTCCACACACTTTCAGTGTGCATTTCGTTGTTGAGCCCTAGAAGATCTGTAGTTTCTTCCCCCTTTATGTATTCATTCAGGGGCCAACAAATCTTTGAGTCTCCGATTTCTGTGAATCCGGAGACTATTGCCACCATGCTACCTAGACTTGGTTAGTGTAACACAAATGATCCATTGTGTTCTGTACATGATCGTTTCTTTTGTTCCCTGCTGAATACTTTTCATCATAACATTTATATTAGCTCTTTTACTGATTGCTGGGATCTGATTCTATCTTTTTGGTCATCCTAACATCTGCTATCATCTCATTCTGTTTCTAGTGACAATATGTGTTTGCAAAGCAATGATAATCTTCTTATTTTATAATTTTATTGCTGTAATTTCGTGCTTTATTCCATTTTCTTAATTGTAGCTTCTGCGTATATGCTTTCATCTTTCTAGCTGGATATATTTGAGCTCTCATTCTTGTTGAACGTATATGCTAAATTTTGACTCAAGTTCTTATGTGTTTGGACCACTTATATGAATTTTCATATATGGCTCTCATTTCTGGTACAGGTGACTTTGTCGCACTTTTAAATGTGACCTCTGATGAAAAAATTTTACCTACAACCTATGGGCAGTTGAAGCCTCCTCTTGGCAGTCATCGTCTGAAGGTCAGATTTCATTGTGAAATTTTAGTTATTGTCAACCGGAAGATGGTTTATTTATAAGATGGATCTGGTATCAGATCTTGGAGCTACACATGTACTCCTGTTTGTGTTTTCTGTGTAATATTTATCCCATTTCATTTGGTTTCCTGATGGCTTGTCCTAGATTGTGGAGTTCATTGCTGTCTTGTTGAAAACTCGAAGTGAAGCAACAGGAAAAGAACTAGCCAGCTCAGGAGCTATTAGAAGAGTCCTTGATCTGTTCTTTGAGTAAATACTTCTCCCTGGGTCGATTACAAAATTTGAAATTGTTCGGTTCTCTGCACGTCTTGCTTGGCTAAATTATTTTCAACTGTTTATTCCAACTATGCAGGTACCCGTATAATAATGCACTACACCATCAGGTGGAGAGTATAATAGTATCATGTTTGGAAAGCAAAAACGAGGAGATTGTTGACCATCTTCTCCAAGAGTGTGATTTGATTGGAAAAATTCTTAAAACAGAGAAACAGCCAATTCTTTCTGGTGATAAGCAGGTATGAATTGTTTCGCACATGCTTATTGGTAGGCAAAGTTTTAAGAGAGAGAGAAAGAGAGAGAATACACAATTTCCTCAGTTTTGTGAGACAAAATGTGGAAATTCTGCCATCGGTTCTGTGAGGCAAGATGTGAAACATCAGATTGTGTGGTTTGCCAAACAATTATAGTTACTATTATACCTCTTTTTTTTTATCAGATTAAATCTGGCCCGTTATATTCACTTCTCCACTTTTTTAATGAATAAGGTGTACTGAGTTATAGTAATGATTGATTCTGCTTTCATTCAGCCAACATTAGCTGCTGCTGGAAAGCAAGCACCAAGGGTGGGAAATGTTGGTCATATCTCAAGAATTTCAAACAAGCTTGTTCAGCTGTCAACTAACAGTAACCAGATAAAGACTTTACTTGAGGTTCGTTTTTCAGCAACAGTAACGTTTTTTTTGTAACAGTGATTGCTGTTTTACTGTTGTATGGAGTGTATCGTCTTTCTACATATGACAATTTGAATTGTTAAATAACTGTGCTAATTGGTGTTTGTAAATACCTATTGGCGTGCATCTATTGTATCACTCTGGTTTCAGTCCTCGTGAAAGTCAACCAATGTAAATTACTTGGATTCTCTCTTCAGAAATCTATTAAGATGTGTCCATAATAAATTATCCCACGTATAGTTACTATTTTTGTATTTAGGCATTCTTTTACGTCAAATTTGTGTAGAAATAGTTGCATTTTGTTTGGTAGATACAACTTTTTGACATGTACTGTTTTTCTTTGCTAGGAAAATAATGAATGGGGCGAGTGGGAGGCGAATACGTTGCATGATCGAAACGCTGTTGAAAATGTTTATCGCTGGGTTTGCGGGTATGCCTCTTCTCAAACCTTTACGGCTTCTTGTCACACCTATTTATGCAATGATCAGTGATGCAGATTTACTTCCCAGAATTTGCATGCAATGTTGTCTTAGTAAAAACATAGAAATATCATAGGAAACTTGGTCCAACACCTTTTGGTTTAAAGATAGATGACACAGTATTTAATCGTGCTAGTGTTGAATTTGTCTCATGATAACCATCATTTCACCTCCTTCGCATACAGACGCCCAACTGCATTACATGATAGGACTAGGGACAGTGACGATGACGAAGTTCATGACAGAGATTATGATCTTGCTGGTTTAGCTAATAACTTGAACCAGTTCAGATACAACATGCAAGAGAACAATGGTGCCGGGGAGGTAGTTGTTAATCCCTCTGAATAGTATTTCTTAAAATATTGGCTGAATCTGAAATTCGTGTTTATTGTTTTAGGAGCATGGTTCCAATGACAGAGATGAAGAGGTATTCATTACAGTTATCTAATGTTCTACATTCAAAGAAATTATTGCTTCTTTACAATAGGCTTGACTGTAAGATTCTCTGTAGGATGTCTATTTTGATGATGAATCTGCTGAAGTTGTTATATCATCTCTAAGGCTTGGTGATGAACAGACGAAGTAAGCTTCCAAATCTGATTTATAGAATCCATGTGTCAGATAGAGAAGAACAATCGTTTCTAAAAAAAATGAAATGGTTTTTTCTTGATGCAGCAATTTATTCACAAACTCGAACTGGTTCACGTTCCAAGGAGATGAACTGGGCGAAAATACAGGAACAGGAGCAATATCTTCGGAGGAATCAATGGAAGATGTAAGCTTGAATGAAACTTCCCGTGGTGGAGATGAAGAAGACGAAGACTGTTTGATTACAGAAAGCAAGAACCCTTTCGTTGACTCTGCTGCAGCTACAGCCTCAACCTCAGAAGCAGTCACTGTAGAAGCCGATATCGAGATTGATGAAGATGGAGGTTCAGATGAACTGTCGCCCGAATGGGTTCAACGTGGTGATTCCTCTACATCTGCTACACCGGACACAGTAGATCCGTTCCCAGAAGATGATGTGAAGATGCCTGATGTGAGAATCCCAAACGGTTCATCATCCTCGGAAGGTGATATTAGCCCGAGATCACCGCCTGTGCCTTCATTGTTTGGAAAGGACGTTGAGTTTGTGGGAGTTGAGCCAGAAGGAACTGAAAGGGCAATGGATCAAGCTCTCAAGGAAGGCATAGTGGGAGAGGCAGGGCCAATGAAGAGGAACACCGCCACAGCTTCCCCGGGAAAGGAGAGCCCCGATGATAGTATGCAGGAGTACAACGACACTAACTACTGGAAGGTTGATCAGGAAGTGACTGTAGTTGAATGACGTGGCACAATCGTTGTCTGAAGGATTGATGACGTGGGACATCATTGTCTGAAGGATCCCAGACAGACTGGGAAGGGAAGGTACGTGTGAATGTACAGTACTACTAAGTCTAAGTCAAAGTCTAAGTCTAAGTCTAAGCTAAGTCATCTTTTGTTTTCTGCATATTTTACCAAGTGACTGCTATGTTCGTTTAGGTTTTTACAAATTTGGATGCTTTTGCTATGCGTATCAAGGATTTATTTTACTCAGTTTACGTGTTACGTTTGAATATTTGATTATTGGGACTCTTGTTGTAAAGACTTTCGTGAGGGTTGCACGTTCTTGGATAATAAAAACTCTGAATTTAATGTCTACGGATATGGGGTTGAAGCTATAGTTACTCGTCTAAATGTCATCTCCTTTGGTAAAAGAATCATATGTTTGATTTTCTAATGGGTACCATTTGTCTGGGTGCTCGTTTATTTGGGTTGGGTATGTATATTAAAAATCTATTACCCAAAAGGGTTGAGTCGGGTAATGGTATTATGAAATTCAAGGGTTCTCATACCGTGCTCATCCTAAACATGCTGTTTTTACTCATGCTTGGATATTTGCCTATCATCCAAAATTAAAAGGCTCTATAGTTATATTCTCTGTTGTAAAATTTGTGAAAAAGAAAACAGAACAAAAGGGCTCACAGTATGGAGAAAGTGTTAAGAAAAAATGTTCAAACAAAAGTAATAACTAGAGAAAATCAATCGTCGTTGTCGGTACTTTTCCCCATTACTTAGAAAAAGTGAGCCATCCGTTCAGGTACAAGATATTATCATTACCGCCTGGACAATTAGACTTTTACTTTTTGTGATTCACTCAGATCATGATCAAAATCACAAGCCCTCTAACGAATCACAAAACATAAAAAATTTATTATATTTTATTGACATTTTATTTTAAAATAAAAGGTCCATTTTTGGTGTTTTGCCTGTCATGTGTTAGTCTAAACATTAGAAGTGTAGCATGTTTAAGCATCCCATTAATGGTCAATCATGTTGCACATAACAATTTATAAAAAACCACTCGTTCCATGTGTTTGTTGATACTTTTTTTTCTTCTTTGTAATGATTTTTGGTGATGCTGATCTTTATCATTGCATTCTTATTTTTCATCACAACGTCCAAGTTTATTACATATAATTTTACTAGTCTCCAGTGACGTGCTTATTCTTTGTAAGGTTTGAGACGAAAAATAAAACCTTAAATATAAAGAGAAGAAAAATTATGAGCTAAATATACAAAGTTGAGAGTCCAAAAATTATAACTTTAAAACGCGTTAAGTCACCTGCCTCTAAATCTTATATACTCATAAACGTAATAAAGAAAATTTCTCTTAAAAACTTCTTTAACTTGTGTACTATTAATGTAAGAGGACGTTGATCAGCTAACGTTTCATGTACTCGAAACATTTCCGAGACGAAGATTTGGTGGGGACGGTGCATAAACGTTTCCAAAATATTTCGGATTTGATGGGGAATCAATTCTAAGGGAGACGGCATGACTTAATTATTGGGGACGTTTTCATTTCGGCGCATTAACGTTTCCGAAATGTTTTGAATTTGACGGGGACATCGACTCTAAGGAAGATGGCATGACTGTTGTGCTTTCTTACCAATTAGAGCTGAGAAATGGTTCAATCAAACTCTGATAGAACTTGTAAATGGATCAAAATGAGAAATAAAGAAATAAAACTAGATCACCACATTTAACGAGTTCAGGATTCCAAATTAGAATCCCTACGTCTCGCCGGAGATAACACTCCGAAAATCCACTAGAACCTTGTGAAAAAAGTTTACAATCACACACCCCAAGCACTCTTCTTCCTCACTGGTACAATCTCACAACTTCTCTCTCGATTACAAAATCAGAAGGATCCCCAAAATTGAAAATCACCCCAGAGTAAAGTCAAACGTCAAAATATATATCGTGAGATTAAACCACCTCAATTGTTTGTTATAACCTCCTGAACCGTATGGTTACAACGACCTTAACCGAACCACGTGCTCCTCACGTGAACTGTCTTGAGCTTTGAAGTAAACCCTCTCATTCACTCATTCACCGAGAGTGTTCTTCACACTTAGACATATCTTGAAGATAATAAGCTTCACATCCTTCAAATTCCACCTTGAAGCTAATTGTCTTCCTTGTCTTTGCTTGTTCTAGTTTATGGACCTCCCCTCCGGATCTTGAGCTCTACTGCTCAATCTTCAGTAACTCGGAGCATCTCCAATGCTCCTTTAAACTTGTTTATTGGTAACACTTTAGTAAAAATATCAGCCGGATTACACTCACTTGCAATCTTCACAACTTTGACTAAACCAACACATATGACATCTCTGGTAATCTCTATCCCTAAGTTTTTTTTTTTTGCATCACGTAAATCTTTCATTTCAAACTCATTACTAAGCAGATTCTTTAACTCATTAACCTGAGCCTTATTTACTGATGCAATCAGCATGTCATCGAAATATAGCAGTAAGTATACATACGACCCATCTCCTAATTTCTTCTAGTATACAAAACTATCATATAGGCTCCTTACGTAGCCTATCTCTCTCATACACTCATCAAATCTTAAGTTCCATTGCCTAGGAGACTGTTTAAGGCCATAGAGGGGTCTTTTGAGCAAACATACCTTGTGAGGGAATCTCTTATCCTCAAAACCTTCAGCCTGGGCCATGACTATCTCTTCATCAAGAAAGCCGTGTAGAAAAGCTATCTTTACATTCATCTGTTGTAACTCCATGTCAAAATGGGCCACCATTGACATGATGTACCTGATTGACACATGTTTAACAACATGTGAGAATATATCTGTATAATCTATACCTTCCTTTTGAGTGAACCCCTTTGCGACCAGCCTAGCTTTAAATCTTGGTGCTTCTACACCAGGTATTCCAGCCTTTTTGGTGTAAATCCATCTGCACCCAATTACTTTAAGCTTCTCAGGCTTATATATCAAAACCCAGGTATGATTCTTCTTCATAGAAACCATTACATCCTTCATAGATTCATTCCAATACTCCTAATCTGGATCTATCAAAGCCTCATGATAAGAACTTGGTTCTGATTTTTCCCCATCTTCTGTGTAATATGCAAACCCCACTAGGTTGGATTCACTATACTTTTTGTTTGTTTTGATAGTCCTTCGAATTTTGTCTCTTACAAGCTGATAATTTCTCAGGTCGTCTTCTTCTTCACACTCAGGTTCTTCTATCTGTTCTTGAGGTGAGTGCTGAACTTGATTCTGGTTTGGTGAATTCTCTACTGTATTTTTATCTGGAAGAGCTCCACCTTGAGAATTAGAATCCTGATCAACTCCACCTTGATTTAATTTCTCTGAGCTTATTCCAAAATCTCCTAGCTCTACCTCATAAGTACCAGTCTGAGTCTCTTTCTTCAAATCTTTGTACATGACTTCTTCTCTGAGAACTACATTTCTGCTTATGACACGCTTGTGCTCATCCAACAACCAAATCTTATATCCCTTGACTCCTTATGGATAGCTTGTGAAAATCCCCTTCTTTGCCCTGGGATTTAACTTCCCCTGATCTGCATGGACATATTCCAAACATCCAAACTTTCTTAAACCGCTTAAATCTGGTACTGCAGATGTCCATCTCTCTTCAGGTAAATCAAACTCAATTGCTGTTGAAGGAGACTTGTTAATCAAGTACACGACTGTAGATGCTGCTTCAGCCTAGAATCTCTTATCCATTCCACTCTCACTTAACATACATCTAAATTTCTCCGTTATTGTTCTATTTAGTCTTACGGCAATGCTGTTTTTCTGAGGTGTATAAGCACAAGTCTTGTGCCTTACTATTCCTTCTTCTTTGCAGAACTTCTCAAAATATTGATTACAATACTCCAGGCCGTTGTCTGTCCTTAGCTTCTTCACCTTCTTATTAGACTGATTCTCGACCATCTTCTTCCATTCAATAAATTTGTCGAATGCTTCATCTTTCTTCTTTTGAAAATATATCCATACTTTCCTGGAGAAATCATCAACGAATGAGATAAAGTAATGACAATTACCTAAAGATGGTGGATTATGAGAAGACCCCCACAAATCTGAATGAGCATATCCGAGTTTCTCTTTGGTTACATGATGAGCTGGTGCAAAACTGACCCTGTGATAAACACAGTTTTCACAAAACTCCAATACGTTGATCACTTATTTTCTTAAACAACCTTTCTTCACTAGAACCTTCATTCCTTTCTAACTCATAAGGCCTAACCTACTGTGCCATAAAACAATTTCATCTTCAGAGTCTTCAGATGCATTTGACTCTACAATCTCAGCCTCACCTTGTAAGATATACAGTTTATCTCTCTTCTGTCCCTTAAGAATGGTTGAACATCCTTTTACAATTTTCAGAATCCCATGTTGTGATTTAAACCAACATCCTTTGTCTTTTAACTAATGTTCCCAAGGATATTAGGTTGAATCAAACTCTAATAGAACTTGTAAATGGATCAAAATGAGAAATAAAGAAAGAAAACTAGAACACCACAAATTTAACGAGTTCACGATTCCAAATCGGAATCCCTACGTCTCGCCGGAGATAACACTTCGGAAATCCACTAGAACGTTGTGAAAAGTTTACAATCACACACCCAAAGCACTCTTCTTCCTAACTGATACAATCTCACAACTTCTCTCTCTCGATTACAAAATCAGAAGAATCCCCAAAATTGAAAATCACCCCAGAGTAAAGTCAAACGTCAAAATATATATCTTGAGATTAAACCACCTCAATTATTCGTTAAACCTCCTGAACCGTATGGTTACAACGACCTTAACCGAACCACGTGCTCCTCACGTGAACTATCTTGAGCTTTGAGGTAAACCCTCTCATTCACCGAAAGTGTTCTTCACACTTAGACATATCTTGAAGATAATAAGCTTCACATCCTTCAATGACTTAATTATTGGGGACGTTTTCATTAATTTTTTCGTTTTTTTTAAATTAAAAAATGTAAAATGAAAGAGTTAAAAGAAATTTGGATTAAAGTAGGATTTTAACCTTAAACCATCTACTCTCACGTCTCACGATTGAGTTTGCCTCTTCATCTTCGTCACCATTCACCAAAACACGAAAAGCAAACACTTTCTAGTTTCGACCAATTCAATTGCTTGATTCATGAAAAGTGGTTCTTTTGAGGATTGAACATGCATTTCGGTGATGTTAATATGGAATCCGAAATTGGTGGGCTAACTTTGGTGCCCAAACTCCTCTCAAGTGCTGAGGTTGCTTGGACAATCTAGTTCATCTTCAGGTGCTGAGCGCAATTGAAAAACTTACACGTTCATTCATTCACTGAAAATGAACATGTTGAACCAAGTCGTGTTCAAAACCTAGTCCTCATCCCCAACAATTTATGTTTTTTTATCAAGAATTCCGACCAATATGAGAATGAAAATATGTAGATGTGGGATATTGGTGAAGATGATTTTGATTCTCTGGAACATTTGAGATTTTTGAAAATGGCTAGCCTTTCGCCAAATTAGCTAGATTTTGAGTATAAATTGCTTAATGATTAATTTTTTTCTTTATTTTATTTAAGATATTAAATTAAAATATTTTTTATAATAAGATTTATGATTTGATTTTCTTATATTTTAAATTTATAGATATTTATATATATATATATATTTTATAAACGTATTTATGGCGTATCCATATCTATAAAACTTTTAGTTTTGTCGTTTTCCATCCATGTTCCCGTTTTCATCTCAAAACATGATATACACAATGTGGGATCGTCGGAATGTAGCTCGCCAACAAACTTTGCGTTAAGTCTTTGTACACGGTTTTATAAACTCATTATTTAGTCGGTTTACTAACGGAATCAGTAAACCATTAACAGAAAATCAATTTAGTTAAAAATTAAAATTTATACCGAACCGATTAATTCCAAAATTCCCAAATTGATCTTCTTCTCTCATCTCCGATAAGCCTGGATCCGTCGCTTCTGTTGCCGTCACTCCTTTCTCCGCCATCTTTCGTCTCATGTTCAAGCCTTGACACAGTTCCTTAAACGCTCAGGATCTTCGTCTTCTTCTCGACTTCTCCCTCTTCGTTGTTGATCAGTGGTGGTGGAGATGATGGTGAGATTGAACAAGGAGGTGTATCGCATCATTCTCCCACTCAGGTATTGAAAAAATTTAATCAACCCAAATGACTCCAGATTTCTCCTAGAAACGTCTTTGCCGCATCAAGACTCGGGAAACACGAGTCTGACTCAGTGAGTCACACAACTCTTGACTCGCCGTCACGTTCGTCTCCGCCGCAAGCTGCCTATATGCGAAGAAGAAACTCTTCGCCGCAGCTTCCACCGCTTGCGTCCCCTGAATCAAATGAATCTTGTCACACTCTCTCTGAAGAAGATCGAGGCTTATCGGAGATGAGAGAATAAGATCAATTTGGGAATTTTGGGATTAATCGGTTCGGTTTAATGGGTCTAAACCGATAAATTTTAGTTTTAGTTTTAGTTTTAATTTTAATTTTGGTTAAACTAAATCCGATTTGATTTACTGATTCCGTTAATTAAGTCAACACAAAGTCAACTAGTAGAAGCTAAATCTCTATTAATTGGGGTTACAGATGGCTAGATATTTTATATAATTGGCTAAATAATAAATTTTAAAAAGGCTATGTATAGGGATTTAAAGTAAAGTTTGCAGGCGCAATGTGTATTTATTCGAAGTCACCCGAACCTAAAGATAAAAAGAAACATTCTCGACGAATATTTGTGTAGGTGATTGTAGAAGAAGAATCGTGAAGATGATTGAGGTGGTGCTTAACGATCGGCTTGGGAAGAAGGTGAGGGTGAAGTGTAACGAGGACGACACCATCGGAGATCTCAAGAAACTTGTGGCGGCGCAAACTGGAACCCGACCCGAAAAAATTCGGATCCAAAAATGGTATAACATCTACAAGGATCATATCACTCTTAAGGATTACGAAATCCATGACGGCATGGGTCTCGAGCTCTACTACAACTGAATCATCCGGTAAGCGTTTTTTATATATGTTATGAGACTTGAGATCTAGGGCTTGATGCTTTCGGAATTTGAGATTATCTGAGTTATATGTTATTTATATAAAGGATAATAAAGGGTTCTAAGATTGGTTTGCCAAAAAAAATGGATACTGAAATTGATTCTTCTCGTTTTTAAAAATAGGATTTATTGTTTTTATTAAATTGTTTCTTCATGTGAAATGTTATGGCTGAAATTGTAGGTTTTTACATCTATAAAAAGGAAAATAATAGAAGCATGAATGCAGAGGTGAAGATTGCAGAGCAGAACAAGTCTATGACTCTAGTTAAAGCATAATTTGTATTCAATAATGAATCAACAATTACGAAAAAGTGCATGATAATGGTTCTTCAACCTTGTGGTCTGGTGTTTTTGTCTATTGTTAGAAACAGAGCAAAAAGTTTGAAATACTAATTTCCTAGTTGAAGATGATACGAGTTTTAATGCTGAAAAACCTTGAGAACTGAAACTATTCAGAGGTGAGTGAGTCTCAATGCTGAAAAACCCTGACAACCGAAGCTATTGGGTGCGAGGTAAGTTCCTCTCCCTTCTGATTTCCATGACTTTTCGATGAAAGTTCGAGTGAATGTTAGGTATGAAATCGGGACTTGAAGCAGGGCGGTACTCGGGAAGTAGCCGACCTGTTCTGTATCGCATCCCGCAAGCGTTACATAGCGTACTGGCTCCTCTAGGTCCTTCCCTCCATAATGGAGTCTTTCTCGTCCCACAATGTGAACAACTCTTTTCTGTAATGTCAACGAAATTAGAATCAAAGCGACTTGCTGCATTCTTGAAGCATTGTCTTTTTGGTGGTCTTCCTCGCTTGTTTCTAGATGGTTTTGGTACACAAAGACGACCTCTTGTCACGGTTGGCGGATTCATGGAGTTTCCAAACAGTTTGGAATCATCGAAAGATTTGTTGTGGTTACGATCGTCAAACTCTTGAGTATCTTCAAACTAAATGGTAAAAACGAACATTCATGAGTTTTATTTTCATTCGAAACCGAAACATGTCTTGGAGAGTTGTGAGAAACTTACAAATAAATTGAAATCTTCTATGATCTCTTTTACATCATCTGGGAAACCGTGAACAGAATCGATGGGTAATTGATCGAGTTCGTTGAAAGGGATTGGTATATTCTGCATGGCAGTTCCAAGATCTTCTTCTTCGTCTTCGTGTACAACTTCATCGTCACGAGGCATGGTTTCTTGTTTGATAAGAAAGTCGACTTTTTATATAATATTCTGTGTAAAAATTTATGCATAAATCTCTTATATATATCCGAAACTACTTAGGGTTTTGATTTAATCAAATTTTATCCGCTTAGGTCCTACGCAGATTGGATAAGGAAAATACGAACAACATTATTCTACATTCTATATTATCCTTTTCAAAAACACAATTTACATAATTATTCAGAAAAAAATCTTGTAGTAATACTGTCCTGAAAAAAATAAAAAAGTGGAAACTGATTAGCAATGAAAGTCGAATCAAGTCTACATGTAAATTGGAGAAGTACTTGGTGATGCCAATATTTCAGAAACAAACTAATAAGGAGATTTTTGGTGAGTGAAAGAAAACAAAATTTACATAATTATTCAGAAAAAAAATCTTGTAGTAATACTGTCCTAGAGAAAAAAAAAAATTGAAAATTTGTAACGCTCCAACTGCCACTTTTAATGGGTTTCATATCCGTTCTCGGTCTATTGGGTCCATTTTCGTCCGACCGCCGGTCCGCTATGTCCGAGAAGTTTTAAAGACTTGTTACCAACCTTATAAATCACCACGTGATCGTTACTCTTGTTTTGCCTACACTCACACGGTACCAAAATTCACTTCCAGTATGTCACCTATCCTGAAATTGCTCTAACCCAACCACGCTTAACTGTAGAGTTCTCTCATGATGGTTGACCGAAAAATAAGTGCACTTTAGTGACATAGGTGGCCAAATCAATTCTTTTAAACCTCTCCGCATGTACCACCATATTCCTAAAACCGAGATCTTACAAAACTGATCAACGATGAAAGTGGAATCAAGTCTACACGTGAATTGGGGAAGAACCTGGGGATGCCAATACTTTAGAAACATATTAATAAGGAGACTTTTGGTGATGTGCTAGAGAGAGTCCCGTTAAGATTATCAGGCTGGAAAGGAAGGTGTCTGAGTATGGTCGGACGGATAACGCTCAGCAAAGTCATATTGACATCGACCCCAATTCACACGATGAGAACGATATCTTTACCTACATCTATCATGAATAGCTTGGATAGAGTCTCAATATCGTTCATATGGGGAGCACAACAGAGAGGAGGAAACAACACTTAATTGCTTGGGATCGAGTTTGTTCACCAAAATTGGAAGGAGGATTAGGTATACGATCAGCAAAGGCCATGTATAAGGCTCTTTTGGCTAAATTGGGACGGAGGGTATTACAAGATAAAGATAGCCTTTGGGCGTGAGTGCTAAGGAATAAATATCGGATTGGAAATGTTCATACCTTAGATTGGGTAGTGGTAAAGAGCAACTGGTCCTCTACTTGGAGAAGTATCGGGATTGGACTACGAGAAATGGTAATACCAAGAATTAGTTGGGTACCTAGTGATGGTAAAGAGATCCGGTTTTGGGAGGATAGATGGGTTTCTAAGTGTCCGCTTCTAGAATTGACAACAATGGATCCGCCGGCAGAGGAGAAGGCGGTGTGTGCTCGTGACTTGTGGAGTAATGGGAACGGGTGTAATTTGTCAAGAATTACGCCATATGTTTCGGAAAATACATGGCTGAAGCTAGCGACGGTGGTTCTCGATACAGTCACACGAGCCTTAGATAGGCTTTCTTGGAGTGGGAATTTGGATGGGAAGTTTATAGTTAAATCGGCCTACTCCTTCTTAACAAATGATAGCTCGCCGCGACAGAACATGGGGGGGGGGGGTTATTTGATAGAGTGGCAATTAAAGTACCAAAACGGGGATGTGTTTTCCTCTGGGTCGTGGTCCATCAAGTGTTGATGAAAAATTTAGAGCGATATCGCATACATCTAAGTGATACAAGCTTATGTCAAGTGTGTAAAGGTGGAGCGGAGAGTCTTTTACATGTCCTCCGAAATTGTCCGGCACTGCCTGGTATTTGGCAACGTCTGGTTCCCCCAACAAAAGTTGGTCACTTTTTTTGCAACATCTTTGGTAGAGTGGATTTATGGAACTTGGGTGATAAGGGTGTTTGGATGTGATGTGTGATAGCTAATGGGTGATACTCTTTGCCATGTCAATATGGTGGGGATGGAAGTTGAGGTGTATGAACATTTTTGGTGAGAAAAGAAAATGTCGAGATAAAGAGAGATTCCTCAAAGATTTGGCTAAGGAGGTGTGCTCGGCATAAGTGGTAGCATGACAGAATAATCAAGTGAGGAGAGAAGTACGACTGGTTTAGTGGAAGGTATCGGGAGAAGGATGGGCTAAATTAAACACTGATGGTGCTTCACGGGGAAACATAGGTTTGGCAGGAGCGGAGGTGTGCTGAAGGATGGAGACGGGAATTGGTGCGACAGTTTCCCCCTCAACCTCGGAATCTATGGTGGTGGATTCGGAGATGGTGGTGGGTTTTCTGAAGACAGGGAATAGTGATCACTCACATCCGCTATCTTTCCTAGTACGACTGTGTTATGACTTTTTTCGAGAGACTGGATAGTCCGTATCACACACGTTTATAGGGAGGCAAACCGTCTAGCGAATGGTTTGGCGAAATCTACTTATTCTTTACTTTTAGGTATCATTTGTTTGATTCGATTCCAGATGTTGTTAGGTAGATTATGTTGGAGAACTTGACCGGACATGCGTGTTCACGGTTTGTTCAATTGTTGTTTTTTGTTTATGTCTTAATAATAATTGGGAGAGGCTTTCGTCTCCTTCCACCCACTAAAAAAGAAAGAAAAAAAATTTGGATAAAATGAATAATATGAAAAATTAGATTCTAAATTTTCATAGATATGAATTTGAAATTTGATCCAATGTGTATGTAATATAAACAGAATTATTGCTCTGTTATTAAATGAACTTATATGCAAAGAAAGAGGTAATATTTGTTTTTTTTACTGAAAGAGACAATGATATATTGGTAAGTAGGTACCTACTCCATATGTTCCAAAATATAGGATGTTTTAGAGGAAAACTTTTGTTCCAAAATATAAGATTTTTTCATTTCTATGCATAATTTATATCGATTTAATAGTTTACTATTTTAATTTTACAGTATTTTTCAAGGGACATTTTAGTAAATACTCTAAATTTTATAAGAAATTTGAAACATATACTCAATGTTGCAATAATTTGAAAACTACATTTAAAGTGACCATAATGCCTTTTTTTTTATCTAATCATTGTTTGATTTAAAATAATATATATTTATTTTTAATTAAATTTGAAATAATATAATTTAAATAATATAATTCGTAATTAATATTTTTACACTAAAAATAATAAAATTTATTTTATATATTTAAAATAACCATTATATGATATTTTACTAAATAACAAATTATATTTTTGATAATATAATAAGATTTATACTTTCTTGAAAAAAAGAAATTATAATTATATAATTATAAAAAATAAAATAATGATTTATACATGTTATTATTTTTGATAGGCTTATTTTATTATATCTTGATTTATTAATAAAGTAGAATTTTTGAACTATCCACTTATATTTCACTTGTGTTGACTTAATTTTCTTCTTCATTGACTTATTTTAACGCAGTCAATTTATTTTATTTTTAATCGATTTATAATTTTTTTGTGTTGACTTGTTTATTCATAGTAGATTTAATTCATTCTATGTTGACATATTAATCAGTCGATCTTTTGAACTATTGATTTATATTTCATTTTTGTCGACTAAATTTATTTTCTATCGACTTATTTTAAAAGAGTTTACTAATATTTTGTTTGATTGATTTTTTTACATAGTCATTTTTTTAAAACTGTTGACTTATTTTTCTTGTTTGTTGATTTATTTATTGTTTTGTCGATTTGTTTATTCTCGATAGACATATTTTATTTTATGTTGACTTATTAATGAAGTTGATTTTTTTGAACTATCGACTTTTATTGTATTTTGGTCGACTTCATTTTTTTCTATTGAATAATTTTTAATAGTCGACTTATATTTTGGTTAGTTGATTTGTTACATTGTCGATTTTTTTTGTACTATTGATTATATTCTTTTAAATCGATATAATTAATGTTGTAATATTTAAATTAATTATTTTCTTTGAAAAAATAATTTTAAATTGTATATTATATTTTCATAATTAGTTTAAAAATGAATATAGTGTAGTTAAAATAGCCATTAATATAGAGTTTAAAGTAGCAAACCTCATCAAAATCTGGATTTGAGAAAGTTAGAGACTCTCGAAAACCCAATCTCTCTTGTTTCAAGAGCAATGCCCAGAAGAAAACTAGAAAATAATTTTTTGTTTTTTTATCGATTGAGTGAGATAATTCTTAATTTTTTAGTTAAAATTTAATTTTCTTCTAATCTGAATTTTAATTTTATTATTGATTTATATTAAGCATTCTCAAAACATATAATCATTACTAAATATATTTCTTTTAATTTCATTATTATCTAAAATTTGAATTAAAAACTATCAAATAACAGTTTAATTTCAATTTGAAAAAATCTTTGTAAAAATTAATTAATTAAATTTATTTTTTTGAATTTCTAATTATTAACTAAGGGCAAAACTGTCATTTCACATAAAATAAAGTAGATTTCAAATACATTAAAATGATAGTATACTTTTCAAATTTCATGCATAAATTAGGATATACACTCAAATTATTTGGTTGTATTTTGATAAATGGAAAAACAATTATTGATTCTTATACTCAGCGCTTTTAGTTAAAACATCCTATGTTTTGGGACCGATGCAGTATTATTTCTTATAATATTTTAGTTTTACTTTAGATGAACTTCCCAAGGATAATGTTGTGATCTAAAATTTATATCGTAAAAGAATAAATTAAATGTCATTCTGAAAAAATATAAGGTATATATATTAAATATTTTAAAATTATGGGCTTCTTAATAAACTAGACCCTTATTTGAAGTCAATTCCAAAAAACTAGACCCCTCTTCCTTTTCTTTTCAAAATGCCTTAAAATACCCTTCCGAGCATCTTTTTTTCACAAAAATACGTAACGCAGACTTCTCAGGAGAAGTCTGGTAGTTGAGTTTTAAAAAAAAATAACCCAAAGATTCTCACGTAATAACGAAAATGTCATCGTCTTCAATAGTTCCCAACCACCCTTACCAAACAAAATTGAACTCTCAATGCTTCAAACAACCGAATTAAGTGATGTTAATGCTTTAAAACTGAGTTAAAAGCTCCATTTTTGTTGATCTCCTCTCTCATTTCAACCATTTAACTCTATAATATCGTTTTCAATATTTACCATCCATATATCTTGCGATTTACTAAGATTCGAGCAGAATAACGCTTGGGTTGCTTGGGTATTATTGGCGTGATCAGTTCTTGGCCGTTTAAGAAGCTAAACACAAGCTCAAACCGAATCTTGATAATTTTTGCAACATTTTCTCCGATTTTCCAGAAGGCAGACTTCATGGGTGAAGTCTCAATAGTCAACTGGGGGTTAGTTTTGCAATTGACTTTTTGGGTCTCAGACTTCACGATTGAACCACGATGAAATCTGAAGTTCTCCTTTGAAAACAAAAAACGGTGTTTAGACTTCACCGTCGAAGTCTGCTTACAAGGGGTATAGTTTTGCAATTGACCGTTAAGTCTGACTTTGTACAAAGACTTCTCCTATGAAGTCTGCGAAAAAAGGTGGTTAGTTTTGCAATTGACCGGAACGAAGACTTTTTACCGAGACTTCATCTGAGAATTCTGTGTGAAAAAGGGTTAGTTTTGCATTTGACCGAAATTCCAAAACATTGACTATTGGTAGACTTCTCGTATGAAGTCTACAACCATCGGTAACTCTAGAATTTAAAAAATAATTTTTTTTGGTCAATTGCAAAAGTAACCCTTTTCTACATAGACTTCTCAGACGAAGTCTCATGTAAAAGTCAAACTCTGGTCAATTGCAAAACTATACCCTACTTTATGGGTAGACTTCGCCGAAGAAGTCTCTGAAGGCAAAAAGACTTCATCGAGAAAGTCTAATTACGTAATAGACTTCACAGGCACAGTCTATTACCAAAAAGACTTCCTAGATGAAGTCTACTAAAAAAATCAAAACTGTGGTCAATTGCAAAACTAGACCCCAAACTGGTATAGACTTCTCTGACGAAGTCTCCTTGTGTAGCAGACTTCGCCTGTGAAGCCTGCTCAAAAAGTCAAAATCTGGTCAATTGCAAAATTAGACCCGTGCTTCAGACTTCACGGGCGAAGTCTGCTGTACAGATAGCAAAAGCAGCTTCATCGAAGAAGTCTACTAAGAGACTTCGCCTGTGAAGTCTTATGATAATTTCAAGTAAAAAATGCAATTTAGCCTATTTGTAATTAGTTTTTTTTTTCTTGTCCTAACATGTGTGGTTACGTATGGCTTTTGATTGTTTTAGAAATTTGAATTATTTTAATCGCATAATTATTTTTCTAATATTTTTCTTAACTTATTAGGTGTTTAGGTTATAAATTTAGACTTCACAGAGGATGTCTGTGCGTAGACTTCGTTTGAGAAGTCTCTTGCACTTATCTTTTTAAAAATTGGATTTGTATCAATATATAATTTGCATTTTCGAGATTTTAATTTTTTTACATGTGTATATATTTGTTGTTGTTTATGTATGAATTTCACATCTCAATGTCTTTATTCTCATCTTAAATCGATATTAGAATTTCTGATAATTATTTTTCAACATACTTCACCTTTGAAGTCTATCTGGTCAAAAAACTAACAGTTTGCATTTGTGTTGTTTCAAATGTTTTCAGAAATGCGTTCACTACCTGCTGTCTATGGAGAATGGGTGATGAGAGACTGGTAAAGTGGCATTTTGAAGATGGATATATCCCAAAGGAGGGATAATGTTTTTCTTGAGTGATTCTTGTACACAACCGTGAACTCATTGAGATAACACTAGCAGACTATGATAGCTGGACAAGAACGACTTCGTCGAGTTAATTACTCGTTGCGAATTCAATGTTGCCAACTTAAAACAGACACGGATTGTCCTACACACTTATGCATGTGTCAAATGATAGACAAGTGCGGTCCTTGGTTGAGTTATGTAAAACGCATGTTGTACGCGCTTTGCGTCTCGAGTCATTTTGGGTATGGCTAGTGGCAATGAGGTTGCTGGTGAAAGTGTTGACGAAGACTTTGAGGATGTAGAAGAGTTTGAAGACGAAGATATGGATATATCTGATGGTGGTGAGGTTAACGCGTCAAACGACGATTGGTGATGATGATGATCCGCGGAAGAATCTCATGCTGGTGAGGTTAAAGACGAATACCTTGAGGATTATACTGGTAGTGGGAAGTTAAGGATGAGGATGGTAGTGAAAATGATGATGATGATAATACATGTCTTGTTGCGGAAGTGGGCTTTGTTGGTGAAGGCAAGAAGTCTCTCGTAGAAGTCTGCTGTGAAGTCTGGTCATGAGTCTATAGTTCTGGCATTTTCAGACTTCATTTGGAGACTTCGCTTATAGACTTTCGTATATTTACAGCTGTAAATTGTTTATGCCAAACCGGTAAATGTACATTTTACAGCTGATAATTGTTTAGTAATTTTTTAAATTTTTTTTCCCCAAAATTAGATAAATCGTGACTTACAGAGGAAGTCGGTTGCTAACTTCGCCAAAGAAGTCTCTCGGTGAAGTCTGCGTGTGAAGACTAGCTCTCATGAAGTCTTATACAAAGTCTTCTCATGAAGTCTATACAGACATTACTTGAATGAAGTCTTGTAACCCTTAAAACAAAACATTAAAAGAACCAGAAACGCTGAAATTTCTTTTTTTAAAGTCACGTCCTTAAGATAAGATACATCGTCTTTTCAGTTTCCCATCTATTAATCATTCAGCTCCATAGAGGAATTCATTTCTTCTGCTTTTATCTCAGCAACACAAAACTCACACAGAAAAAACAAAACCTGTAGTATGCTTAACACCTTCTAGCCGAAGCAAATGAAAGAGACAATAGAAGCAAAACAGATTGGTGTTTTAAAGTCAAGATTCTCTGCACCTACTCTTACTCCTTCGCGCGTAATCGTGGTGCTTAAATTATGGAGGATAAATCCTTAAACAGGAAGGGTGGAGTGGGTGATCGTGGTGCTTAAATTATGGGGATAAATCCGTTCGCTGGTAAGTGTGTTATTCCTACAGTTTAACATATCGTTATTGATCTCGACAATACCAATCTAATTCCCACAGGTGGTGATGATGACACTTGGCTGGAAACTGAAGAAGGCTTATCGGACATTTTGTTCATTCCAGCGATGGAAAGAGTTTGAAGATTTGAGAGACGACTTCTTGATGTTTGATATGAATAACAAGATACGGGCCAATTGTCCCTAGATAGGAAATTTATCTATCTATAATCTCTGTTTAAGAAATAAAGAGTTTATTTTATAATATTAAACTTTGTTTTGGATTTATTTGAATTTCATACGATAACAAAATCTTACAGACTTCACATGCAAAGTCTACCGTGAGACTTCACCCGAAACTCGAGAAGTCTATAAGCCCTAAACTCTAAAATTTGAATGTTTATTTCACTCTTTGTTAACAAATACTAACATTTGACACCAAAATAGTATAATATATTCAAAATCTAACAACTATACGAATGATCGCCATTTTATATCAAACACATATCAAACTAAGTCTAACCCTAAAGATATATGCATGGATTCTTACCCATTGGCAACCTCTAACCTATATGCTTCACATGGTTTACATCAAATGGCTGAGTTTTATGAAATTTTATTTTTAAACCTATTCGATTTGATTTAAAATAATTTATCTTACAAAAATATAGATCAAAATTTTTTTTTATCATTTTTTAATTAAAATTTCACAATTAATTACAGTTTCAGACTTCATGGTCGAAGTCTGAACCGTAATTAAACCTTAGATTTAAATTAGGAAAATAATAAAAAATAATTTCAATGCAATTTCTTTTAAAGAAAATAAGATTATCCCAAATATGAACTTTATAAATTAAAATTTCAGAAACTTTCATAAAATTAAGGTTGATTATTTTATAGAAAACTATTAACAGTCGCTTCAGACTTCTACAAAGAAGTCTACGATAACAAAATCTTACAGACTTCTACAAAGAAGTCTACCAAATGGGGAACAATCGATGGAGTACCGCCGAAGATGATTAGATCTGCAATGAAGAATAAATATGGGTATGCAAATGATTATACCACTTCCTATAGAGGAAGTATGTGCTGGAAGTCTCCTGGAGATGTCTCTAATTGGGTGTTCTGTATGAATACAAAGTCTCTTGGTGAAGTCTAATCGTGAAGTCTACTTTTAGATGTCTCTAGGTGTTCTGTATGACCAGTTCTTTTTGTATTTTTGCGGTTTTCAAACTTTGTATTTGATTTACAAAATCAAGGTTCCAATAATAATTAACATAATAAGAGAAATTAAAGATAATTAACATAATAAGAAATCAAAGGTTCCGAAAGATAATTAACATAAAACTTAAGAAATAAAGTTCCAATCTATTTCAAAAGAAATTAAAAATAAACAAATAAAGGTTCATAGAAATCCAAAGGATCAGGTGCTCTTTGATCTTCCGGCACGAAAAGATTGTGTTTTGTTGTCTAAGAGGAAGATGATGATGAGGATGAAGATGAAGATGAAACTCACACTTACTAACCCTGACCCTAAGATGTCAATGCAAAATTTTGTTAACCTGGTGAAGAAGGAGTACTACAATGCACGAAAAGATTGTGTTAAGCCAAATCTAAGAGGACGCGGGTTGATTGGAACTCGGGTGGAGAGTTGAGTTATGTAGACTTGAGCAATGCCTTTCATCTTTTCACCATTTGACTCAAGATAAAACTTTCCACCCGAGTTCCAATCAACCCTCATCCTCTTAAACAACAAAACACAATCTTTTCGTGCATCACATTGACAAAATTTTGCATTGACATCTCAGGGTCTGGGTTAAAGTGCGAGTTTCATCTTCGTCTTCATCTTCATCTTCGTCTTCATCTTCATCTTCGTCTTCATCTTCATCTTTATCTTCATCTTCATCTTCATCCCCATCTAGAATCATTGCTCTCTTCACCGACTGCTTGCTACTCATCTGAAATGCGAAGACAGAAACTGAATAGCTTTGAATTTGTAGATGAATAAAGATTGAAGATGTGAATAGACGGTTGCGATTCAAAGATCTGTGAATCAAATAAAAAATGGGATTAGAGTTTGGGGTATTCCCGCAGAGAAGAAGAATATCGATAACTTACGGCGAAAGAGGAGAAAGAGTGTCGAGTGTCGACGTTTAGAGATTTCCGTCGACGTTTGGCGATGGAGATTTTTTTACCCAGATTTTTTATCAGACATTTTTCCCCCAAAATTTTTCGCGAAACATTTCAAAATTTTGGATTTATTTGAATTTCAGACTTTTACAAAGAAGTCTATGATAACAAAATCTTACAGACTTCACATGCGAAGTCTACCGTGAGACTTCACCCGAAACTCGAGAAGTCTGTAAGGCCTAAACTCTAAAATTCGAATGTTTATTTCACTCTTTATTAACAAATACTAACATTTGACATCAAAATAGTATAATATATTCAAAATCTAACAACTATACGAAGGATCGTCATTTTATATCAAAAACATATCAAAAACATATCAAACTAAGTCTAACCCTAAAGATATATGCATGGATTCTTACCCATTGGCAATCTCTAACCTATATGCCTCATATGGTTAACATCAAATGGCTTAGTTTTATGAATTTTTTTTTTAAACATATTCGGTTTGATTTAAAATAATTTATCTTTCAAAATTTTTTATCGAAATAACTTGTTATCATTTTTTTATTAAAATTTCACATTTAATAACGGTTCCAGACTTCATGGTCGAAGTCTGCGACTGTTTATGGTATTTTAGAACATAATCAACCTTACATGCTTAAAATTTATGAAAGTTTTGGAAATTTTAATTTATAAAGTTCTTATTTTAGATAATCTTATTTTCTTTAGAAGAAATTGCATTGAAAATATTTTTTATTATTTGCCTAATTTAATCTAAGGTTTAATTACGGTTCAGACTTTATGTATGTCATGAACGAAGTCTACTGTGAGACTTCGTTCAAAAAGTCTACGCCGCTCGGAGGTTAGAACTGTAATTGCATTTTTTTTTTTTTTTTTTGTAAATAAGGAGGTTAATGTAATTTTTATACTCCAAGTGTTTAGTTTTGCATTTGTTTCAATTTGAGGTCTAGTTTTGCATTAAAACTCAAGTTTTGGTCTAATTTTAGCAATTCCCCCTAAAATTATAGTATATATTTCACATTCCCTACAAAATTTTGAGGTATATATTTAAATTATTCCTCATGATATTTTTATAATTTCCTAAATTATATAAGATATTTGAAAATTACACGCAATATTATAGTAATTTGAACACTACATTTTTTTCATTGAAAATTTACCATAATGCTGTTTTATATGTTTAAAAAAGATTCTCTCCCGCCTAGGCGATCAATCCAAAGAAACCGTTTCACACAAGCTTTCCGTTTAACTCTTATTCCGGCCGGCGTCGGCTTCTCTGGCGTCGGTCGGTCGGCCTCTTCTTTCTACGTAGCAAAATAGAATTAGTTAATTGATAGTTAGCGCTGTTTCTCTCGGCGTTTTTAGGGTGATGGGTTTCTCCTCCATCATCGTCTCTTTTCTCCTTCTCGGAGTGCTTTTCCGGCAGAATCACTTTGCATCCATGTTTCTTTAAGGCGGTGTTTGTCTGCTACAATTTCATAGCATGGTTTTTGATGAATCACGGTTATTTCAACCGTCTCAGGATAACCGATTTCAAAAACCGCCATGGATGGAAAACTACAAATCTGATTTGGATCTCGATCTTGAAGAGGCACCTGTTGATTTGCCTCCGGAAGTTTGTGCACAAGCAGCCTCTACATATCGTTCTGCTCTGGTACCGATAATCATTCCAAGGAAGCAAAATCTCAGGGCTCTGCTTGCCCAAATGCTTCGTGTGTGGGGGTTCGCCGGCCTTGTTATTGGTTACAGAGAAAGTTTGGAGATCTGGGTTTCGTTGTTTATAGAGGATTTTGTGAACCACCACAGTTATATTTCTCGGGATCTCTTAAACTTAGGGAATTTAGTTCCCTAGTTGCGTCTTCACCAACCGAGCCAATTAGAGACCTTGGTGCTCGTTCGATCTCTATTTCATCACCGATTCGTCGGATTCAGACCTTTTCTCATGCAAAACCAGTTGGGTTTCCGTCTAATAAGACCCTTAATTGCAATCTTGCGGAAAACAGAGATAAGAACCCAGATTCGTATTTTTATTCTCGTCTACTTAGGAGACACATCACGGAAACTGACTACCGAAGCGACGACGATGACTTCAATAAGATCGAGCCCACAAAATCGCTACAGTTCTCATGGTGGTATTCACAAATTAAACCTACTGGTGACGTTGCTCTCGTTTCCTCCAACGGTGGTTGGCCGTTTTTACGTTACGTTTTAACGGCATCCTTATGGAAACTACTACCATGGATACCACTGTGGCAAAGCTTACAAGATTCTGGATTTGGAGTTATCGAGGATACAATCAACATAGACCTACAAACAATTATTTCTAGTTTCCCATTCGAGATTTTTTTCAAAGATATATAGAGTCTATATTTGATAAAAAGTCCTCGGTACAGAAGTTTTGGTACAATTTATGTCGACCTTTCAGAATTAGATATGAACACATTCAGGTTTAACATGTGTTTTGTAAAAAGAAAGTTCAGCCCAACGAGGCTCCATACAAATTGCATAAGAGAAGAATCAAATATGAAGTTGGACAATAACCTTCATTTTATGAGCTAGCGCGTAAGACTTCTACAAACAATATAAAAGAATGATTACAGAGATATTACAGAATTACATAACACAAATTATTACATAAGCAGTTATATGTGCCAGAAAAAAATATAAAAGATATTTACAACATCGTCAAACTCCCTTCTGCTATATTTTTCTCAGCATATGGCACATACAACTGCGTATGTAATAATTTGTGTTATGTAATACTGTAATATTTCTGTAATCATTCTTTTATATTGTTTGTATTTTATTTACTGCCTTGTAATTGCAACCAGATATTGTACTTGTCAAAATATAGTTAAGATTTCGTTGGAAAAAATGCATTTAAAATAATATATCTAATTTATGATTATGTTTTAAATTATTAAATGAAAAATAAAAAATAATTTGTAATTAATTTAAAAAAATGAAAAAACTGAGAATTATTTGCAATGTTTAGCGTAATCTTTATCTCAAATTTTAAATAAATAAAAATATTGTTGATAATATTATTAGATTTCAAATTTATTCTAAAATAAGTAAATAGAAGTAACCCTAAATTAACAGTCTCTCTCATCATCGGCTGCGGCTCGTAACACAGTCGAAAGCATGTCGAGATTTCTCCCGGCGGCCACCAGTAAAAAAGCATAGGTAAGAGATTGCTGGAAATTGCTTGTCTATGGTCTGGGTTGGGTTAGATTATTCATTTCATCTGATCAGATCTCTTTGTCATTAGTGAAATTTTAATCTGATTTTTGTAATTGTTAATTCTCGATCGTTCTCTGACGGATATGGGCTAAATCCCTTAGCCCAATTCTAAGCCTGACAAGAAAAAAAGAAATCATAAATGTTTAGCCCGGCTTGTTAAGGCTAAAAGGACAAAAGGAGAATTTGCGCAAAGGAAGCCTTATGCCACTTATCCCTTGAAATACAAGGGGTCTTCATTGGGAAGAGAATCTAGATTTGGAGAGAAATAATTATTACTAGTTTTCTCTGTTGAATTTGACTTAGTACCGGTTTACAAAAACCTCGTTGTAATTCTTCGTTCCCGATCTAATAAGAGAGATTACTTCGTCTGGCCACTTTACTATTTTCGTATATCCCCGTTATTATTTTATATCGTTGTAGTCGTAGCACTAACAATTGACGCCCACCGTGGGGCAGATCGAAGCATTTCTCTCTTTCAACAAGATCTAGCGATGGAACCAGCACTCGACGAGCTCCACGACAACCAGACTGATACCTCGAGCGAGTTAGGAGTCAGCGACGACGAGTTGCATCAAACCATTGCAATCGCGAATCCTAACGAACCTGCTGAGCAACAAGACCAACGACATGCTCCACCGCCAGCCGAGCCGCGAGCCACTGCCGACCTTTGATGGGCTGCCCGCCGATAACGTGGAGGTCTCCCTGGCAACTCCGCTTCCCCTGCAGGCCCTCAAACTCGCACCAATCTACCAACTCCCACAAATGCTGCATTTCGTGAAGCTAGACTAACCATGAATGTGGAACCTAACAGAGTTGCAGACAATAGAGCCAGCCTTGAAGGTTTGATGCAGACCATCCTTGATCGACTTGACCGATATGAGGAGAAGATGAATGAAAGACTTGATGCCATCAAGGCAGCACATGAAGTCTCCCAAACCCGGCATAGAACTTCAACGGGTCAAAGTACGCGGCGGTGCAACACCAAACCCGCCATCCGACTGCGGTAAGCTCCGAACCCGGAGCGAACAAGAAACCGTCGACCATGATCAATCATTGTCGGATCAATCGACGAATGCGCGCAGAGAAGACAGTTGAGTGAAGACAATCCTGATGACATGCGCGTTCGTGAACTTAAGCAGATGAAGACGACGCTTCCTGATGACATGATCAGTTCGACGCCAGAATTAGAGAAGGTATTAGAAGAAACCCGACAATCACCCTTTACCTCATGCATATCCAGCCTCCGCGTTAAGCATAACGGGAAGGTGAAGCTGGAAAGTTACGAAAGAAACTCCGATCCATCAAGATTCCTGACAACCTTCAACCACGCAGCAGGTAGCTGCCAGTTATTCGTCGAACACCTAAGTGGTCATGCAGTAAACTGGTTCTCCAAGGCGTTCTTGAAGCATTACTCAATGTACATTGAAAAGGGAACGTCAAATGCTGAATTGTGGACCATGGCACAAGGCGCTAAAGAACTCCTACGCACCTTCATCAAACGTTTCAAAGCGTCATCTCCGACGTGGTCATACCCGACGATGCTGCTGTCGCTGCTTTACAGAATGCCCCATGGCACGACTCTCGGTTCCACGAAGATCTAATGCTTAACCAACCAGCAACGCTGGGAAGACGCACTTCACTGTGCTAGCAGGCACATCGCGATCGAAGAAGACAAAGCAGTCTACGCGAAACGTCACACGGCCCCCAAACCGACGATCCCGAAGGAAAAATCGAAGGACGAGTACATCGAACCTCGTCAACACTACGACCAAGAGTACAAAGAAACCATCGAAAAGAAGGCGTCAGCTTACCAAGTCAGTAGCTCAGACGCCTGACCTAAAGGATGGAACAAGTATTATTGCAATGATGAAGTCAAGGACTCCGAGCTATTTTGCGATTTCCACAAATGCCATGGCCACACTACCAACGATTTTTGTTCACTTCAGGCTATGTTTCTCACAAAATACAAAAAAGGCGACGTAAGAGTTGATCCGCCCAAGTTCGTTACTTGTGATTGTCATTCTAACAATTTTCAAAGTCGTAACAATGACAGTTATCGATCCAAATACACTCGAGATGGCAAACCAAAACGCTCCCGGGACAAGCCTAGGGAGGAAGATGTCGTAGTATCTCCAAGATGCTAAATCAACATGAGAATGAGAGGCTTAACTTCGTGTCGCGATTATGTGCGATCAATCAAGGACTACATGCACCAAGCAAAGATGCAAAAGATTTACCCAAGGAGAGATACATCAGCACGTCCAAACTCGAAAGAAATCGTATTCACCGAAGATGATGCCATCGGACTTCCGGAAGTCCATAATGATCCACTTGTGGTTGAGGTAATAATTGAAGAAAACGCGGTGACGCGAGTGTTGATTGACATCGAGAGCTCCGTAAATGTTTTGTTAAAAGACGTTCTGCAGAAGATGCAAATCAATCTCTGCATCGTAAAACCCAAGACTCAAGAGCTGACCGACTTTGATGGGGAGTCGCTTATAACCGTTGGCAACATCACGCTGCCGATCTATGCATGGGGCGTTATAGCATGGGTGAACTTCGTGGTTGTCGACAGGCCCGTGGTTTACAATGCCATCCTCAAAACCCCATGGTTGCACAAGATGAAAGCAGACATGTCAACTTATCACCAGTGTGTAAATTTTCCTTCACCCAGAGGATACAAACGATACGCGGTAACCAACACGCAGCTCGTACATGTTTCCTTGTCGAACAAAAAATGCGAAGTGCTAAAAACTTATAGCAACTAAAGAAGGGAGATGTAGAGCTCGACAACGTATGACATCACTCCCAAAAGTTGCAACACCATTCAAGTCAAACATTGACGAGAATAATCCCGAGCGTTGTATCAATATCAGTGCCGATTTAACTCAAAACATGAAGGACAAGCTCGTCCAATTCCTCCGTCAAAATGTGGCCACTTTCGCGTGGTCGATTGAAGACATGACCGAAATCAATCTAGTAATTGCTAGCCATGAACTAAACATTGACCCGACTTACAAACCAATTAAGCAGAAACGTCGCAAGCTTGGTCCCGATCGAGCAACCGCTATAAACGAAGAAGTCGACAAACTTCTTGACGCTGGTTTAATAGTTGAAGTGAAGTACCCTGACTGGTTAGTCAATCTAGTGGTGGTCAAGAAAAAGAACGGGAAATGGCGGATGTGCATAGACTTTACTGATCTCAATAAGGTGTGCCCTAAAGATAGTTTTCCTCTTCCGCATATCGATTAGCTCGTCTCCTTTTAAGAAGTTGACGTCGATATCCGCACCAATGTCAGCAGTCAGAATCGTAACGCTCACCGCATTACAGTAAGCTGCAAGATAGCAATCTTCCGACGAAGGCAATATCACGTCAAAAAGTTGGGGAGCAGGAAGCGAAGCCCACACTTAGTAAAAAACGATTTGTACAGATATATGTACCCCTCGGGGGAGTCCAAGGGCGACGGTTCCTCCTAGCAACCATGAACTCAAGCCCATTCCGCTTCTAAAGAACACATTCTCTAACAACTCTGAGGAAACCTTCGAAGGTCAACAATCCGGTGGAAAGACGAACCTAGCAGATTCTGCCCAAAGTCCTAGAACGATTCCCTGATTCTCGATAAGGTCATTATTCACCGTCTCATCCACTTCCTCCACCAAAGAACCAGCTTCTACATGCATAGAATTTGACGACTCGATGTCGTGACTCGCTGTCGTGACTCTCCGACTCACTGCCACGACTCTCCGACTCACTGTCACGACTCTCCGACACTCCATAAGACTCCAAACCGCTCACGAGAGGCTTGTCGCTCAAATAATCTGGAGAACTCGCCATCATAAACACCGACCCGCCTCGCCGAGCACGCCGGCTAAATTGCTGCACCGAATCACCGAGTCACCGAGTCGCCAAGAACACCGCACTGTTCACCAAGTACCGCGTCGAACCAAGTTTGCCACACCAAAGATTGTCGTGTCTAACCGAGTATGTCGCCGCGCCGGACCAGACCGAGTGAACACCAACTGCCTCGCCGTCTTCCCAAACACCAACCAATCACCAAGAACCACTCACTGAACTCTAGCTTCTCCCCAAAACTCAAGCCTCCCGATAAACTTAAATCAGCCAGGCTTCACATGCACGTGAACCGGATGCACGAGATAAAGAGAAAGATGGCAAAAAAAAAAAAAAGGATTTTAAAAATAAATAAAAGGAGAATAAAAATACCTACTTTTTCTTCCTTCTTCTCAATACTACAAAAAAAATCGAAAAAGAAGAGAAAGCGACGGCGCAAGAGAGAAGAAAGGGGACCAATACCTTTTTATTATGATTTTCTATTTTCTCTCTTCTTTGGAATGTGAACAATCACCAAAGTAAGAAGTCATATATATATATATAAGGTGGTCTAAGAAGGTTTATGGATTATTTGCAAAGAATATTTCCTGAAGATAATTTCTGAAGATAAACCCTGAAGATTCACAAAATATTTTTGGATATACACGGAAGATTTTCAGATTTTCAAAAAAACTTATAGAAGATTTGTAGAAGTCTCCTATTGGGCCAGCCCGGTATATTTAAAGCAATGTCTCCTCCGCCGTTCTCGAGCACACTCTTGCCTACCGGACCAAGAGGGGGGGCTACTGATGGATATGGACTAAATCCCTTAGCCCACTTCTTAGCCCGACAAGAAAAAAAAAGTCATAAATGCTCGGCTCGGCTTGTTATGCCCAAAAGAACAAAAAGGGAATTTGCACAAGAGAAACCCTAGGCCACTTCTCTCTATAAATAAAAGGGGTCTCCATTGAGAAGGGGATCCAGATTTGGAGAGAAAGAATTATTACTAGTTTTCTCTGTCGAATTTGACTTAGTACCGGTTTACGAAAACCTCGTTGTAATTCCGCGTTCCCGATCTAATACGAGAGATTGCTTTGTCTGCCCACTTTACTATTTTCGTATATCTCTGTTATTATTTTATATTGTTGTAGTCGTAGCACTAACATTCTCCGTTTTGTCAAATCCTCGTACTAGTCGTATGGGTCATTGATGATTTCAGACAAATCCCATCAATTTCCAAGTTTTGTGAGATTTATCGGAAACTCGAAGAAGTTCTTGACAACGATGGTTATAAAAGGGTTACACACTGGGTTATCATTGTTGATCCGAATCCGCATATCCACGGATCTTTCAATGATTTATGTAAAGAATATTTGGAATACGATATCATACTCGATATAGATGAATCCGAAAGTAATTATCTTTTATTTAAAACCCACTTTTCTTGATAATATTATTATCTACATTTCATCTCCGTTTGTATACTATTACAGGGGATGAAGTCGCAACCTTTAACCGTATGTTACAGAGAATTCTTGCCTGATCGCTTATATGGGCCCATTCTGGTGATGCAACAAATGTGTTGCTACTCTCAAGTAACGAAAACTTTGGACAAGGTACCAAGTTCTTTAGTGTTCATGACGCTTTGTTGAAAAAAGGTTTCAGTTTTGTTGTAGCAAATCCTGATACTTTTCTCAAAACAGATGGTTGATGTTCTACTTTTATGATCGGAGTATTAAGTACCTGATGAAACAAATCGTATGTTATTTGCTTTTACCTGGTTTTTATGATCCGGGTATAATTATCAAATAGTCTTTTGCTTTTACAATGCGTGAAAACATAAAATAATAAGTAAATATAAAATCATTATATTATATAATCTAATTTATTCAAAAAAAAGTAATTAAAATTATTAATGTTGAATTTTTATTATTTTCTGTAGACTTACTTCATTCTATGTTGATTTATTGATAAGATCGATTTTTTGCGCAATCAACTTATGTTTTACTTATGTCGACTTAATTTTCTTCTCCATCGACTTACTTTAAAACATTTGACTTATGTTTTGGGTGATTGATTTATAACATAATCATTTTTTAAAATGTTGACCAATTTATTTGTTCATCAATTTTAATCTATACTTTCGACTTGTTTATTTTACTTCATTATACTTTAACATATTAATATGGTCAATTTTTTTAATATTAATGAATAATTTTTTGAACTATCGAATTATATTTTATTTTTGTCAATTTAATTTTCTTCTCTACTGACTTATATTAGAACAGTTGACATATATTTGATTAATTGATTTTTTACATTGTCAATTTTTTTTACTTTTGATTTATTTTCTTTTTAATCGAGATAATTATTCTTGGTTGTAATATTTAAATTAATTAATTATTTTAAAATAAATGAATTAAAAAAATTATATAATTTATATTCGTAATTAATTTAAAAAGAAAATAGTGGATTATATATATATATCTAAAATGTTGATTAAATGAAAAAATGTTTTAGAATTATATATATATATATATATATATATATATTTGAAATTCATAATTAATAGAAAATCAATAATTATCCAAAATACTTATCAAATCAACCCAAAAACTAAATAAATTTTTATTATATAATTAAAATTCAGAATTTCTTTTATTTTTTTAATTATATATTTTCAATATGTAATTAATTTTAAAAAACTTAATATGTTTAAACTAGTTATTATATAAAATCTTGACAAATTAACTTATTTGTTTCTCAACAAAAAGAGGACAATATATGGACTTTTGTGTTTTTCTTTTGTCGTATATGTTTTACTTTTATATTATTTGAAATTTTTCATGAATTTGAATTTGAATTTTAATTATTGATTAATATTAAACATAGCAAATTAATTTATCAATATTATAACTATTTGTTTTAGATTCATCATTATCTAAAATGAACCAAAAAATCTCAAAAATAATAGTTTAAATTTTAATTTTAAAATAATATTTGTAAAAACTAATTAATCATATTACTTTATTTTTGTTTTCTGAATTTTTATTCATTGATTGACGGCAAAAATTTGGATAACTTTCTGTCTTTTCTATATCAATATATAATTGATATAGTTGATAATTTTTTGGGGGGGGCCGGGGCTGAAACAAGTCCAGACTTCTAAGTACTTTGCCTGCTAAGACGTGACAAACAATCGCTGATTCTTTACTAACGAGCCCAGTAGCCACTAAGGCGATCCGAATGAGGAAACGCCGGAGTGACCGAGTGTCTTCAAAAACATACGCACAACCCGGAAGCCTTCGATACCGGAAATCGGTTTGAGCATATTTCATCTATGAACAGGTTCATTACTAGCATGGGGCACTGCCAAGGGAGTGAGGGCTTGAGCACTTGCTGAAGTGCCGGTCGAACCCGCCCAATCCAACTAAGAAGAACCGAACCTGACAAACACATCTTTTTCCTTTTGGGAGGGTACTCCGAGTATAGTGGGTACCTCGTAGGACCATTTCCAAGATAGGCATTGTTAGCCTTGCGCTTGAACCTACAAGGAGGAAGAGATAGCAAAGTCTTATCTTATAGGGGGCCTCGAAATCAGAATAAGTTGAGGGGAGGGAATTCAATGAAGTTTGAACAAAAAAAAAAATATATATATATATAATATATCTCAAATACTTTAAAATTCTAGTATATATTTCAAATTTCATACAAAAAAATAAGGTATACAAATCAAATTTTTCATAAATTAAATATGTCCATTAAAACTAAGATTTCGTTACGGCTTTTGCTATATCTCATTTTGCAATAGTGGATGTTTGTAAAGATTATCCAAACTAACACCTGATGCATGTTGATGTTTTGGGTTGATTGGTTGTCTCCACTGTCTTGTAAGTATATCCAAATAGAGATATTATATATTAAACATCAAACGACATCTCATTCAATATTAAATTGTTGATTATTTTTCTACCCTTAATGAATCTATCTAATTAAACAGTTTGTCATTTAGTTTTTTTTTTAAATCTAAAATACATATGAAAATGTGCAGGTTGTTAAGAAAAATTATACGTACTTATAATTTTCAAGATAAGTTTGTATATATTCCTAATATCTTTTAAAAAAATGTTAAATTTATATTTTTATTGGGATGGATAGATGTGATCTACGGAGTTATATGTGTTTTTAACATTTGTTTTATTAATCTTAAATATGTATGTTCTATACAAAATTTGTTAGGATACATATGAAATTTTTTTGATAGTTTCGAATTAAGCAATAACCAAAACTAGATAAATATTTAAATAATTGTTTTTACAGTCGTTTTTTCCTATAAAGTGTCTATTAAATTAATTTCTATATAAACGTTAGTCATCCCGTTCTATGTCATATCTAAGCATATTTTTTCTTGATAAATCTTTAGACATTATGGCTAAAATCATTTCTAGTAAAGATACTGATAACCGACAAATACAAAATATATATTTATACATAAAAAACCATGAATATGATGTACAAGAAAGTCTTTCAAAACATTTTGATTGTCTTTGTTTCTTTTATTTTAAGTGTTCGTATCTTTTGATGTATTCGTTTAGACATTGTTTTGCCTATTCATGTTTGACTAACGTATTTTATAATTTATCATACTTTATAACTAAATTGTTTTCATTCACTTTTTCTCCATGGTATGAGTAACTACGTAGTTCTGATTATGACAAAACCAAATTATTGACATCGTTCTTATTTTATTTTTTTTGTGTTAATCGAAATATTTTCATCAAAATCAAAATATTTTCCAAACAAGATTCGAACCTTTAGAAACCGCACAAGCAACAATCTTCTTCCGATCCTGTGGAAAGAGAGAAACAGTCGGCTCCACAACAACACTGCTACTTCTCACTCCCAATTGTTCAAGCAAATTGACTGATGCATAAGAGACATCATCCTTGCCCGCATTCAACAGAGAAGAATCTTCTCTCCTTTATAGTTCTCTTTTGAGTAATTGGTTAAGTGATTATGATTATTGTTTTTCTTAATTCGGTTAGGCTTTTTTACTCTCTTCTGGTCTTTTACAAACCACAATTTTTATTCAAAATAATAAGTTAAAGTCACACTACCACGAATTTTTGTCGTGTTGACTAAAATTTGGTGAATTGACCGCATTTGTGTAGCCACCGTACCATATAATCCATGTTCAGTTTTGATAGACTGCTTGCATCATTGCATGAATTGTTAACCAAAACGGTTATTTATCTACAAGTAAGAAAAGTCGTCTAAATGATTGAGAAATGTTTTAATTCTCTTTTAGTCTTCCTTCCAGGGACCTTGGCCTAAACTTCTTTGTTAATCATAAATGAAATTTGAACAAAATTAAATAAATAACATAATTAGAAACGCTGTCAAACATTTAGAAGTCAATAAACCGTCACACTTGGCGAATTGGAGAGTTGATATAATTATTTGTATGCGTATCTAAATATATAGATTTCAGATGATTTGGATTTTATCCGTATTATATAATTTTATCCGAAGGTGGCAAGAGCATTATGAAGTTTGATGATTGATTCTACCATATCCACTTTGTTATTTCAAAAGTTAAATAGAATCCTGAAATGATGACAAATGGTGATATTTTTACAGCAAGGTCGAATTATATACTGTCCTACGGATTTAAATTAATTAAATGTAAGTTGCTACCCATTGATACTAACTAAAAGCCAGAAAACTGTAACTTTATAATTTAATCCTTAAGGGTTATTAATGAATTTGATTCCAACTTTTAGTAGTGGAAGAAAGTTCACAGTGCTAACATTTATTTTTGCTTTGCATCAAAACAAAGTAAACTTTATCGTTATTATTATATAATGGTCATTTTCATTTTACAAAATCTAGCGGCAACAATATGCCCAAACGATTAATACTCACAACTCACAAAGATGCATGTTCATGCCTTACTTATGAGGTTTGGAGTTCCCTACCTTTAACCAAAACCTCTGGTAGAACTCCAGCTCGCTTGACCACACTTGCGCCAAGAAATGCTTAATCCGCCTTCGGAAAGACCATTTTTCTATCCTAAAACTCTCATGATATAAAAAATGAACTTCCGATGATCTCTTGAAAAACAAAAAACTTAGAATCATCTCTCAAACGTTCTGAAATGTTCACTAGTCATATGGTTTATTTATCTTTTGTCTTGGGCGTCAGATACCCCATCAAGAATAACACAATTTGTTTGCTCACCTCATTGCCATTCGACATCCTTATTTGTCAGAGAAAACATTTTGTAACACCCATGTCCGTTGATTCTATCCGAGTGTGGTCCCTGTAGGATTACTTGGGTCAAAATGTTTCACATATCCCATATGCCATTTCCCAAGAACAGATTGTCTTTGTTTCCGGTCATCGGACAATAACATTCCCAGTTTGTTCTCTAGTTGATCGAAACTCTACCCTAATTGGTTCACAAAGATCCAAAAAAGTTGACATTTTCGTCGACCACCACCACTATCTAACCATGAGACGTATCTCAAAGATTCAATCCGAAGAGTATCCTATGCACAAATCTTAATTACTCAGGTGTTTTAGAAAAATCTTAATTACTTTTGGAAAGCACCACTTGATATATTGCTAATCCATAAAGTAACGTGGGTTTTCCCTATTCGTAGTGCCAATATAATAGACTACAATTTTTCAACCAACTTCATCATTTTGTCATCACAATTCTTTCCTTCTTAAGAAAATTAAATTCTCCAATAAGGGGCCTCTCCCACTTGTGATTGCCTCACCACTAACACCGTCACATCACAACCAAATCGTATAATTTTAAAATATATCTCAAATAGTCAACCCACCACAACAAAAACCATAATCTCTCATGCATGTATATATATCAATGTTTCTAAACTATCCATCTTATTCCTCTTAAGGGTGCTGAACTAAGCACATCAACGCTTGTCTTAATTAGTTGCAAAGGTAATTAAGTTCTTCTATATTCATATCAATATTATAAGATCTTGAACGTTCTTTATATGTAAGGACTACTCTTTATTTCTTTTGCAGCTCATAATATAAAACCGAGATGGGGATAATAGCAAAGCATATTGTGGTTGTTAGCATAGTGATGATGATCATGATAAGCTCATCATGTTTGGCTGCGAGGAATATAATTCCCAGGGAAAATAATCAAGAAAACGAAAAAATATCCCGAGAGATATCAGGGAAAGAAGAAGAGTCAGCTGAGAAAATAGAGCACCCAAGAAGCAGCGTGGAGAATCACCATTACATCCCAAGACAAGATTTCAACAACTATGGACCTGGAGGCGATAACAACGGAGGTGGTGGTGGTGGTGGATAACTCAAAAGAAATCGTGAAAAAAGATGTCGATATGAATATATAGACATGATAGTAAAGATAAATATATATTATAAAATAAAACGTATGGTATATGAGGCAATACTTATATAAATATGAATCCTTTTATGTTTTATTAAGAATGTCTAATTATGATCCTCTATACTGATGTTCGATTATTGTATTGTCTTTGTTTTCCCTATGTATATATAGGGAAAAAAAATCCTATTTAAAAAAAAAAACAAATCTTCTAGCATTTATTGCTATCAATGATGATCGGACTATAAGAATCACTTAGAACTTGAAACTGAATCCAGGGTTCTCTAAACAAAACAGAAAACTACAGTATTATCTTACACAAAGATGGAATATTGTACATATGCTACAAAAAGAATTTTTTTTTGTTATTCTTGAAATAAGTAACGAAATTGGCATGGCCAAGATACAGTAAAACCTGTATAAATTAATAATATTAGGATCTCCAAAATTAATTATCTTATAGAGGTTTTAATTTATCGATATTAATTTATGATGATAAATTATTAATTAAAAGAGATAAAAAATTTCACTTCATAATCTTTTAATTTTTATTTTATTTGAACTTTCTTATGGATTATTGTCAATATTATATATATATTCTGTTAATATTCTATTTTTTTTTGTATTTACTTATTTTTTTTTGCCTTCTACGACATTTTTTTGCTTTAATAACTCTTTTTGGTAATTCATTAAGCATTTTCACGTCATTTTATGTTTTTTTACACCAAACTTAGCAATGACTCCTCATCTAAAAGATGTTGCCAAATCAACCATGACGGATTAAATACGCAAAAAAATTATGTGAATACAGTACCAGAATTTGTGGATGCAATAAAGAAAATTAGAGATGAACTCCACCAAGATTCTAATTTTTAGAATAAACAAACAACAACATATTTATATTTTACAAAATTGTCTTAGGTATGTATGCATAAAATTTATAATTATTAATTTATCCTATTGTTGGAACCATATATTTACATAGAAGTTTTTAAAAAATTATTATTTTATTATCTTATCGAATTGTGTTAAATTTTATACTGGTCCGATTCAGGATCAAAAGAATTTATTAATTTATAGTGATTATTAATTTATAGAGTATTAATTTATACCATAGGGAATCTTCTCAAGAGCCCCGAATGAAATCGGTGGTGTTTGATGAGCTCTGTCAGGCTATCTGATTCGTGGCCTTAGCATAGAATAGGAATAATATAATAATAAAAATTATATTCATATGTAAAAGTTAAGCATTGTAAGTTCTGTTCTGTAATAGAGATAGCGTCTTTTATGACTAAAAATTATAGTCATTTTAGTCACTATCTAGATACAAAACTGAGACGAAAAGATATGAAATAATGTAGTTGCAATTCGTCACAATAGAGTGACAAAAAATTGATATACAAATATTGTCACTTTTTGGTTGACTTAGTTTGAAATTCCTAAACCTTATTTTTTTTCGAAATTGGTTTAATGTGTTGTTTGGTTAGATTTAGACCTGAATCGATTTAAATTTTGACCGGTTTTTAGGATTAACCATTAAGCTGAAATATTAATCAATCATTGTTTCGGTTAGTCAACTTCAACTTCTTAATTAGTACTAATAAAATATAAGGAGAAGTTAACCAAAGGGTCATTGGTGAATCCTAATGAGTGATGTGTGTAAGGAAATCAGGAAATCATCAATCCTCGATCAAATGCCAAACCAACCGCACAGACAAGTTCCGCCTCAGTGACCATTTAAATGGGCTGCACCAATTTAGACCCATTTGTTATATGGGTTTTAACACAAATAAAAGGGTCAGAATATGTTTTAAATGGGTAGAGTTAAATGAGTTTTAAATTTAAATGAATATAAATAGATCTATAGTGAAATGGACTGAGCTTAAGGGCCTTTATTGGTTCATTGATTTGTAAATCCATATAGAATTTGAAAATTCTTATGGAATTTGAAATTAATACATATAGATTTTAAAATAACATGTTTTAACCACGGATTTGAATCATTTTATTATTCATTTTCAAATCCATTCGAATCCATTAAAAGTATAACATGGATTTTGAAATCCAACAATAAATCATTAAACGAATAACACATGATTTTAATTAGTATTTACAAATGATAGAAACAATAACACATGATTTAAAAATCTTTTTTAAAATCAATGATTGAATAACACATGATTTTACTTGGATTTCCAAATCCACTAAAATCCTTGAACCAATAAACCCCCCTAAGTGATGTGGGTTTTAATGGGGTGTGTTTAATTAAGATGGTTTAAGATGGTTTACCCATTTTAGGGGGTTTTATTGATTCATTGATTTGTAAATTCATATAGGATTTAAAAATTCTTATGGAAATCGATACATATGAATTTTGAAATAACGTGTTTTAACTACGGATTTGAATCCTTCTATTCTTCACTTTCAAATCCATTCAAATCCATCAAAAATATAATGTGGATTTTGAAATCCAACAATAAATCATTAAATGAATAACACATTATTTTAATTAGTATTTACAAATGATTGAACCAATAACACATGATTTACAAATCTTTTTTTAAATCAATGATTGAATAACACATGATTTTACTTAGATTTCCAAATCCATTAAAATCTTTGAACCAATAAACCCCTTAATATCTCTACGTATAGCTCTAGAAATCAAAAGACTGAAAATGTTAAGTATTAATCATAAATTATATGTTATATGAATAACTCGAATGTGGAGTATTAACAAACTATATGTCTGTTTGAGGAAGCTGTTAGAAACCTTCTCCCCGGCGCCGGTAGAGCTATGGCTCGCCGGCGTCGGGAAATCTGTTCCCATCTTCGATCTCTTTGCAATCTCTATCGACCTTTATGCAATCCCTTTTTTCTTCTCGTCTTTTCTTCTCTTTTTTGTTCCCCTCTCGAACCCTCCTCCTCTATTCAGACCTTCGAGATTCCAGAGATCTGTGATAGTCCATGGTTGTGGCTCCCGGCGAACCACCCATCCGATATGCTCAAACCTCTGGTTTTGAAGTGGGCGAAAGAGAAATCTCTCGAAAAGTGTCTTCAATCCTCATCTAAACCCTTGGCTTTTAGATGTCTCGTGACCCTCGGCGTTCAATATCCTCACCGGCGCTCTCAGATGGCCTTACCGGAACAAGTGGTGAAGATGACGGCGGAAGGGTTTACCCTTACCCTAACCCTAATTCAAGCTTTGCCTCCCTATGATGGGCTGGACTCAAAAAGATTTCTATCAGGCCCAAGAAACCTCCAATCTCGGCCCAACTTCTCAAATGTTGACTCAGCCCATTTATCAAATTGGCTCAGGTTTGATTCACTTAATCCCTTTACAAGTCTAATAAAATCGGATTGTCGATGCTATGCTTGGAATGAACGAAGACTTCTTCCTATCATTGTGGCTTCAAATCCTTTAGTTAGACTCTGTATTTTTCGAAACCTTAACCTGATTTTAAGTTCTTCTCGAGCAACATTGAAGATCTCATCTCGGCATTTGTCCGAAGAACCTTATTTTTGGAAGAAATCTATTATTCCGTCTCTGATTTTGCAACAACCTTCCTCCTTTATGGAGAGAACTATGGGTATCCAAACCGAGGCCTTGGATTCTTTATCAAAGTCCCAATGTCAATCGACTAAGACTATTCTTCACCTTCTCGATTCGCTCGTGGATGTGTTTTCGACTCACCAAATCCCCGTTGGTGGCAAGATGCTTTATCGCTCATGTCTCCTAGATTTGGATCTTCGGTCGAAGTATTCTATCTATCTTTCTTTTGGTATTGTCAATGTCTGCTTTCTTGTTGTATTAATCCTTATGTTGGATGAACTTCTACTCTTTGTAATCCCGCTTATCGGTTGAATGAAAATCTAACTCTTTGCACAAAAAAAAAAAATGAATAACTCGAATGTTTGAGAATTGATCCGTATGTCATGAGAATTGAAACATGTGATTGTGAAGCGATGATTGATGAATGATGATGCATGAAACTATATATTTGTAAGTATATCATATAGGAGTTTCACCCCTAAAGATCACAAAATTTAAATGTATATATTAAAATCTTACATAGTTTAATGAAACAAAGATTCCTATATAGTGGGTTCTATTTTGCAATTCAAGCTATAAGAATAAAACATTTTAACGCAGTTATTGTCTAAAACACTTTAAAGTGTGAGCAATAATTTTCCTGGAAAGTAAAAACCATATATAACACGAGTTTCATGATGTTATTTAACGTTATTATTATTTTTAAATATGTCTTTAATGCAAATTATTTGTTTTTATTCAACATTAGAACTAAATCACATGGGCTAATCCAGTAGTTCAAATCCCACAAGAGGGAACCTGTCAACTAATTTTCGCAATTTGGAGAACATCACGTTCGAACCCAGATTTAGTGTAATAACAAGATAGATAGAAAACCACTAACCCACTTATTCTTTATTCAAATTAACTATTTTATAAAGTATAAGAATCTTAGAGAAAAGAAAAATAATAAAAGTTTTAACATTTAAAGTAAATTTTAAGCACTAGATTTTCTTCCTTTTTTTTTTCTTTTATTGCATTATTTATTTAGTTATAGGTAAAGAAATATTAGCATAAACGTATGAAGCTAAATAAAGAAAAATATCTTTAGAAGATTTATTGTCCAGCAAAAAATGAGCTGGAAATTTCTTTAAGATATTTTCCTTACTCAAGTTTTCCTTTTAATCCTTCTTTATCTATTTTAAATAGTAATTATATATTTTTCTCGATAGTTGATTTTTCAAAACCCTTGGAAACTTGTATTCGAAAGACCACCTGATTTTAACAAAGTAAAAAACGAAAACAAGTTCTAGATAAAAGTTTGTTTCAGGAATATTTTGAAAGATTTTAGTTTACTCTGGACAACGGTATTCATCTAACAATTTTCAATTTTTCATCTTTCCTAAAAAAAGTAAAAAAAAAAATTCATCTTTCCTGTTTCATGGACTAAAAATAAAAAATTACATCTGAACTGAAAATTGGAATAGTTTGATTTTTAGTTATTATTTTGATTCATCTTAACTGAAAAACATGAGAATACAACCAACGAAAAACCGAACTAAGCCAAACCCTAGTTCAACACTCCAAACTGAAAAACATGAAGGGAAAAAAAAAACGCAAACAGCAACCAACCATAACCGAACCAAGTCTCCAATCATTACTCACTCCAATCATTACTCACTCCAATCATTACTCACTCCAATCATATGCTTTCTCATCCGCCGCCATCTCCACCTTACCAAGCTCAAACTGTGGTTGTGGCTGTTGTTCCTGCTGCTGCTGATTCTGACTCGACACATATTCTTTTTCTTTCGCCGGAAAAGTAGATGAAGCGGCATATTCTGTTATTGTATTGATGGGAAAGACCATCTCACGATGACCACCAGATTTTACGCAAGTATAAAAGTTACTGAAACAACTAATATTATAACCATTAGTGGTGATAATATTATCACCAGTAGTGTTACCACAGGTCTGAAAACTCTTATTTGAGTGGATAACATCATTGGGGGTGGTGTTGATACCGTGGCCGGTGGTGGCGAAAATGGCGGGCTCGGCATTTCGAAGGAGCCAACCGACGGTTTCACCATCGGTTTGGAAGCCGAGTTCTTTTGTCAAGTTAAAGAGTTGGGGAGCAACACTCGCCGGAAGCCGGATGCGACGATCACGGCCCCCAACTCTCACATGGCGGTCTTTAGGAGTCCTTTTTGCCTTTTGCTTGTGGTTCATTTCCTTTCTCGAATCCATTGTTTTCTCTGTTTTCTCTTTTGTAAATTTGTCAGTGAAAAATAAGTTTCTTTCAATTGGTTTATATAGAAGATTTACATAAGTACAATGTACTCAAATTTTTCTGATATGTATATATATGGAAAACAATAATGGTGTAACTAACTCATAAACAAATAATAATTATATCAAAGTTGTATATAGAAAAATAGTTCTAAGTTATATAGGAATCACTAAATGATAGATCCACTTAAAAAAAGGAAAATAAAATTTTCAACTGGTCAGTTTTGAGAAATTAATGATACAGCTTTACAAGTGTAATCTTATTTTTTCCATTTTTAATAAAGTTGAAGTATCACTAATTTTTAAATAAAAATTTACAACTTTGGTTTTTTCCATTTTTATTTTATTTTAAATTAAAGTTGTAGACTTTTATTTAGAAATTAGTGATTTTTCAACTTTTTCTATACAATAATGTCTTTTTTTTAACTATGTCACTACAAAAAATGTGTGTTTTGTATCATTTTTTTTGAATATTTGTATCAGTTATAAGTAATACAAATGAGTTTTATATCATTTATATAAGTGATTCCGGAAGTGGTGATGCAAATATTTTGCATCGTTTGACATAAATATTTGCATCGGTTGTTATAATCGATGTTAATATGTATCGGTTGTAACAAATAATGTTAATTATACATCACTTAATTTAAATGATGTTAATATTAGTATCACTTGTAATAAGTGATGTTAAATATTTATATCAGTTATAAATAAGTGATGTAAATATTAGTGTCAGTTTTATTTAAGTGATACTAAATATTGTGAAACTTACAAAAAATACGATGTTAAATATTTATATCAGTTATGCTTAATCGACGTCAGTATTAGTGTTAGATTTTATAAATGATTCTAATCATTGTAGCATTTGTAATAGACCTGTAACGGATCCGGATATCCGGATTTTTTGCGATATTCACATCCATATCCGCCGAATATATGTTTCCCCTATCCGTATTTGGAACCAGTGGATTCCAGATACTCGAAAATTGGATATTCGCCCAAAATTTTAAAACCCGCTGGATATCCGGATCTGTCTTAAGATCCAAAACATTCATTTAGTTTTGAACTTTATTGGACTTTTAAAAATAAAAGTCGAATGAGTTTAGAAAATGAAAGCCCACAAACATGTTTATTTTGAAAGTAAGTTTTATTAATAGTGCACTCAAGTTAAAAAAATATATGTTTAACGTCAATGTGGGACAAATGACAAAGTTTGAAATACATCATTTGTTTAAGTGATGTAAATTTTATATCATTTTTTAAGTGATGTTAGTAACATTTAGTAGATACATCATTTGTTTAAGTGATGTAAATTTATAATTTTGTATCAATATTTTTAAAGTGATACAAACTGATATAGATTTGCATCAATTATGATTAATTGATGTTAAACAATCTAATATTACCATCAATTATTGAAACTGATGTTAAACTATATTTTTCTATCAATTACTAATAAGTAATTAAAAATAATATCACTTTATTTTCTGATACAATTTAAATGATGCAACTATCTCTTTTTTTTGTAGTGTGTGGTAAGAAACAAGTGGGCTAGTGGTTATCCACCTCATGCCAATACATCAAACCCAGGTTCGAACTTGGTGCTCTTCATAATGTGAGAATTATTTGACCAGTGGGCCACTATTCTCTCTTGTGTGGTATTGGGCCACTGGATCGGTCCATTGTGATATAGTTCTAATGTTGAAAAACAAATTGTGTGTTCGGGTCGGAACTTTCATCTTATGGACGGTTGAATTTATTTCTCTCTGCAAAACCTCATTTGATTGTAATAGCCGGCGAGCGTGCAAGGTTAGAAAATCATATGTTGTATAATGAACTCCACTCAAGAAAACATAGGACCATATTCCGATGAAATTCCGAGGGAAGAATAAATAGTAGGAAAGTTTAAAAATTTTGACTAGAAATATATCGTTGGAATTTAATAGGTAAACTTCGTCGAAAACATATCGAAAACTTCCAACAAAAACTTGTTGGAAATTTGTAGAAATATAGTCGAAAAATTGTCCAAATTTTTTAAAGAAATGTTTCATATATTTCTTTATTGACCAAATTTTGACCACAAAGTTGGTCACAAGATGGTCAGACATTTGTGGGACATATATCAGTCCACATTCCAACAAATGTAGTCGTCAATATTTTACAGGGAAAACGGTCAATTCTCCCATAAACTTAGTTGATTTGGTAAAAACACCCCTAACACTTTGCTCTGTGCCTAAAACCACATAAACTAACATTAATTTTGAAACTCATACATGAACAAAACAAATCCAGCCCAAACCCACAAATCGCTAAACGGTGTTACTCTTCCATTAAGTGCGTGCTGATTAGGTCGCCACGTCATGAGTGACTAGGATGTCACATCATCAGATCGATCTGACTAGGCGCTTAAAAAAGTCGAAAAGAATCAATTTAAAAAAAAAAAACATATGAAAATACTAAAATTAGAACTAGTATTTAAAAAATTATATTTTCTAAAACAAATCCAAAAACTTCCAAAAATATCTATAATATTTCAAAAATATTTTTAAAAAATCCAGAAAAAAATCTAAAATTATAGAAAAAATATTAAAATATAAAACTTAAAATTTATAATTTAAAAAAATATTAAAATTTATGAGAAAGAATTTAGAGTATGGATAAACTTCATGGATGATTTTCCATCTAGCTTCCTACAATAGTCATGTATATGGGTGAATTTCCTCTTCATAATGATAATTCATTCAACAAAACATGTGTTAATTGATCATGATTAACCGTTAAATTAAGTAATATTTTCAAATTAACGGTTGAAATTACCCTTTTTCCGAGTGAACCGCAATTGGTCATTAAAACTTAATAGAATAGACGATTAAATAAGGTTTCACAATTGGTCACCAAACTTTCCACGTTAAAGATTTATTGTGGGAATAAAAAAGCGTCGAAGTTTAAAATGGAAGTGGCTGCCACCTTTTAAGATCGAGTCTAGTAGCATTTTACTATATCACGGCAATATCAAGACAATATCATCATTATCCCCTATGAATATGCAAATACAATGTTAAATGCTACTAGACTCGATCTTAAAGGTGCAAATACACATGTTTTAGATTTTTTAAAATAATTTTTGAAATATTATAGATTTTTTGGTCAAAAATAATAATTTTTGATAATTTAGTTTAACGGTTCAAAAAAATTATTAAAATTCTTTCTTATAAATTTTAATATTTTTTTAAAATTATAATTTTATTTTAATATTTTTAATAATTGTTTTAGAATTTTAGATTTGTCTGGATTTTTTAAAATATTTTTGAAATATTATATTTTTTTTGGAAGTTTTTGGATTTGTTTTAGAAATATATATTTTTTTAATACTAGTTCTAATTTTAATATTTTCATATGTTTTTAATAAAAAAATTGATTTTTTTTATTTTTTTTATAGACTGATGACGTGGCGCCTAGTCAGATAGATCTGATGATCTGACCTCCTAGTCACTCATGACGTGGCGTCTTAGTCAGCATGCACTTAACGGAAGAGTAACACCGTATTAGTGATTTGTGGGTTTGGGCCGGATTTGTTTTGTTCATGTATGAATTTCAAAATTAATGTTAGTTCATGTGGTTTTAGGCACGGAGCAAAGTATTGGCCTATTGGAGGTGTTTTCACCAAAGCAACTAAGTTCATGGAGGAATTGACCGTTTTCCCATATATACACTAGCCTCAGTTTCCTAAAGTTCGAGAACACATTTGAGCGAAAAAGATGTCTTCTCATAACAAATATAAAACTAGAGAAATATTCGAATTGAATACAAGGACTGATGGAGTTTATGCGTTTTGCAACTAATCAAGATATCAAACGTGAAGAAAGTATTATGTCTTGTCTTTGTGTCAAGTGTGATAATGAGGTTGTCTAGCATCAAATGTAGTCTGGAATCTACTGTATTGGACAAGATATACACTAGAATATAATATATGGTTTTCACATGAAGAAGATTTTAGATTTGGACCGCTTAGTTTGAAAAAAGGGGTGAATGGAGGAGACAAGAACACGATGGTATTGGAAAAGATGGTACCACTGCACATACAATGTCGATTCTGCAAATTTCTTAAGGGAAACTGCAAATTTGTTACATTGTCGATTCTATGGGTGAAAATTTTCAAGTTACGAGTGGGCGAAACATAATATCATATCAACATATATGGTATTTTCTGTTGGCTGATAAGCCTAAATGGTTTTATCAATCAGAAAGAACTGCGGCAACAACGTGATGGCACATAGAACATGCTTTTATGGGAGAAATTTCACATCTTTTTGAGTTTTGATGCTACAACATGGAAACATCTATGTTCACTATATCCAAAATTTGCAAATAAGATGAGGAATGTATATCTAGACTTATGGACAGACGGGTTTATTCTGTTGAGGATGTTAGCACTACAACAAATATGTACATTTTTAGCGCGAAAACTCTGCTATCATATGTCATAGATAGCGTTTTATGAACTGCTGTGTCATCCGCAGCTATCGTAGGTGCCTCGCATACGATAACAATTTTCCGAATGCTACGATATGTATATATATCATAGCAGTTTTTTGAACGCTTTTAATTATTTTGTTATAGCATATTCCGTTTTTTAAAAAACAATTATGAAAACTCATTTTTCGTGCTGTGATATGTTCATCTACGAAAGCAATTATTTTTTGCTATCACATAGTTTGTTAGCACTTTGCTTAATGCTATGATACCCTAATTTATACATTAATTAAATTATTTAACGACTCATGTTCCGTGCTATAATATATGATTCTACAATAGCATTCACAATTGTCATACTTAATGAGATTTCAGATAGCTATGTATTAGCTCTATTGTCCCATTTCAACCCTGTTAATATATTAAGATTTAAATCATTCATAAAAATAAGTCTGAATCCATTACACCAAACATAACACAAGTTTACATATTCATCATTCAAAACATAACAAACACAAGTCTGAATTAAAAACAGAAAAGACAAGTCATAAGTTCATTACCCTAGTCTTAAACTAATTAAAACTAGCTAACCTAGCTGGACCAGTTTTTTCATTCCCTGCAACAATCAACAATGACTTACATCAGTTTTGCAATAACAGTACATATGTACAATCTAAGATCAAGCATCACACGAACTACAACACTTACCTCAGTTTCTTTAAATCAAAAGATGACCAATTTATCCATTGGCCATGCAATAGATGAACCAAGTGCATCTCTCATATACTCGATTTCATCTGATGTCCTCCAAACTGCTGCATCATCTACCTTCACCACATCCACCCAAACTCTAGCTGCATCAGCTCCCAATGTAACAAAGTGGACCTTCTGCTCTGGGTCCACTGAATGCACACGTCCTTCAGCAACAACCCGCTTCTTTCCACTAATATCCATTAATTTGCACTTCTGATTTTCCTTGATAACTTGATTAGCTCCATGTTTTCGCTGCGACGTTCAGAATATAAACCATTAATGTGTTTTCAATAATAATTAGAAGCAACTTCATAACTTATCCAATAAAATACCGGAGATTTTCGCAGAGGTGCCAAAATTTTCGTTGAAGACTTTGTTGTTTTTGCTGGAGACTTCTCTGCAGCAAGAGATTTTGAAGAGGTTGCTGCAGATTTTCTTCCTGCTGGTGGAGATGTCTCAGTAAGAGTTTTAGAACCTGGTGCTGTTGATTTGCCTTCTGAATTCTGGTCATGAGTTGATGCAGAATTTTGCAGAGGAGATTGCTGTCCTGTTGCATCTTTGGTGTTTTCATAGACAACTTTTTTGGCAGGCCATGCTACAAAATTATTTAAACAGTCCTCAAGGTAGTAAATTCCTTATTAGGCCTCCATATATATGTCTCTAGTTGAAGTACCACATCCACAAACCGTTGCTTTTGGTTCTTTTGTCTGCCAACGTCCTTCAGCAACAACTATATCATCTGAAGACAAATCCAGTAGCTTGCATTTGTTCAAAGCATTGTTCTTGGGCCTGTCAAAACATTCATACTCATCACTGCATGACCAAGTCATTTTGCTAGATACTATGAAAGTGGATAATAAACTTTACCAGGGGTATATGTCTTCTGGTTGGAGCCCCTCGTCTAGGTTAAGACAATTGGGTGCAGGCCATGCAATCATCTGTCCAACGGCTTCTCCATTGTCATCATGTTAGTGGCAGGTCTCCAAAGGAATGCATCTGGTACAGTAGCAATGTCAACCAAGATTTTAAGATCTTTATCGCCTAATTTACCGTCATTCACCATCTCATCTGGATCAGAAGAAATGATACGCCCTTAGCAACGTTTCCCTCTTCACCACCCCAATCAGTCAAGACACACTTGGGTTGTGATCTTTTGTTCACACTCTATAAAATGTTTAATAGAACAAAAAAATGTCAGACTGTAAATAAAAAACCAAAACCAAATGGATCTGAGATGAATGATTTACCCTTGCAGCTGAGTTTTCACCAACTTCAGGTTCCAGTCTCTGTAAAAGCGAAATAAAAACTCAAATCGTTATCTAATAATTCAGCAGCTCCATATATATAATATATATATATATATATAGAGAGAGAAAGAGAGACTTTTCTAACCAGGTTCTTTATTTGGCTATTTCATTTTGTACTCATTGACTTTTCTCTGGAGTTTTCTTGATTCTCTTGCATTTCAGCCATACATTTATTTTCATTTCGAAACAAGCTAATTTAGTCTTAGTCATGTTTCTACCCATTGCCTCATCCTATGATATGGCCAAAAATTAATACCTAAAGTATCTAAGCAGTCGCTGTAATATTCTAGGGATCGAACCACAAAGACTCAGAGAATCACACAATAGATTTCAAGAATCAAAATTACGCTAAGCCAAATCAAATCAAGCACAGAGAATATAAATATGCAGGAATTTAAATAAGTGTAAATCAATGGTGGGAGATGATATGGCTCTAGGTATTTCGTCGAGGTAATATCAAGGAATGCAGACAAATCACTCAAGGGTTACAGGTTTAAGCATTGTTCTTCCTTTCGAGACTCAATATTCACCAAGATATAGGGATTAATCCTATATTGTCGTTGCGAATACTATAAGTCTTAATAATTCCTAGAATCCAAATTCTCTTTTTGCATACATCCTATATGATCTAAACCAGCTTTAATGTCCAGATTGATATGTTAACAAATAATTAAACCAAATTCGCTTTGCAGCATATATTATTTTTGCGTCACCTTACGGTTTCTGTCAGGTTATCAATCTCACTCCGTGACATAAATCCAATTCCTAAATACTAGGATCAGTGTACTTTCGGTCACCTATGAACTATTGCTTTGAGAACGAGCCTAAGTTTGGTGCGAATGATATCATTCATATTGTGATTATTGTAACCTCTAAACTTACCAGTAAGTGTCATAATGTCAGTATCTATCAGAGTCTCCTTTATTATGAAGTTGCGTTTAGTTCTCTTTAATTATATGAGAACGCCTATGGGAAGGCCTTGAAGAGAAGGTTGATCGTACTTCAGGTCGTTTGTTTTACTATTTGCTAGTAGTATATGTCGAAAGCTATACATGATTGGAGAGAGGGGATTTTATCTGCGAATAGGTAGTAATATCATAAAGTGGTTTCGTGGTTCAGTGATTATCTTTGCTCTGTCCGTAGAGGTATGTTAGACTTGAAGTCTTGCCTCTAGAAGAAGCCTAGAAGTAGGTTAATATAAGGTGTTATGAGTGCGCGGAGAAGTCATAGTGGCTTTGGAGTATATATATAATTCGTCAGTCCTTATACTATTGTGTTGACTCATGACTCGCTATTAATTGAGAAGTTCTAAGAGAACTCTTATCGTGTGCTGCGGGTTGTTGTTCTTTGGTGACGTGAGAGTATATCTGTCTTCTGGGAATTAGCGCTTCCAATGATTGCGAGTACTCTTAATAACTCTTCTTGATAAAATCGCGTTGTTTTCTCTCTCTCTTTCTCTTAGCAGTGCGGTAATGCGGGTTGGATCGTATACCAGCTGAGTTATCTTCATGGGTGTGGTGTGCGCGTGAGCCGCGTTCGATAGGTACGAGTCGTGCTGGTGTTTTGATGCGGCAGCGGGATGTCTGGCGCAACTGAATAACTAGAGTGATTCTTTGTTGAGTGCGCATTTAGCTTTTTATGAGCTATGGATAGTTGACTTGATGAGCTCGTTTGGATATGCGCCATCTAAAACACACTATCAAAATTGGAGAGCCTATTATCCATTGATCTATCTCGTGCTCCAATGTTGAGTCTCGAAGGTCCGTCGGTTGACGTCTTCAAAGAATTGTGTCACGATTTTTTTCGGGTTGGACTATTAAAGCTTTCAAAGTTTTTCTTCTTAAAGAGTAGACGCTCTCAATGTTTTAATGCTTCAAACGATGCTTGAAACCGGCTTTGAAAAGTCTACTCTCGAGAAAGACTAAGGAACACTAGAAAGACTACGATAAAAAGGACTTATATCAATGGTCTAAAAACGGGTAAAAACGCATGATTATACATTTCCTAACCCGGATTATCAGTTTGGTCCTAACAGTTTGGGTAGTGTATCTCCTCCTCATTAGTTGGCAGTTGTGGAGTACGCACTAATAACAATCTCAGCTGCCTTTTCTGTGAAATAAAAAGAGCCGATCATAGTGCCTAAAATGTAACTGAAAAACTAACTTGTTGAATAACTGAAGATTTATGCCTCACCTCACAATCCTTTTCAGCAGCATCGTATTCACTGGTGTAACCAATCTCTCTTGGTACGTTCGATCTGACCAAACTGATTTTAGCCGTGTCACATCAGATGGATCTTCAACTAGCCATTTTCTACCAAACATATATCAACAACAAGAATTAGTATTTTAAAGTTGGAATCAGAATAACCATATGCCAATTGTAGTACTACACCATTCTTTGGGCGACTATGTCTTCTGCAAGTTAACCAATATCGTTTGCGACTACAAGTGTGTGGGTACTCTGTTTGCTCCTTCTTCTTGTAGCTTCACTCAGAGCCGTGACTAACAGATTACTGTTACTTTATATGTAATATACTATTTGATAAAATACTACTTGTTTCACTACAATGAATACCTTATTCTGGGCTGTTTTGACCTTGACAA
>SMJT01000081.1:254207-358710 GCA_004349715.1 Crucihimalaya himalaica | reverse complement strand
TAACTGCAGATACTTCTAGCCACTTGAACAGACAATTTGTGACTGAGGTATTAACTGATTTGTAGCTATTAACTTCATGCAAACGCTGATTTTGCCGTTTTGGTGCCCAAAGTTTCTTAATTAGATGATTGAGTTGGAGCAAATGTGCAGGTTGCTCTATTATCAAGAATTCACCACAGGAACTTGGTTCCTTTGATTGGATATTGTGAGGAAGCAGATCGACGTATTTTGGTTTACGAATATATGCACAATGGAAGCTTGGGAGATCACTTACACGGTATTTACCAATTTCCCAAATATTTCTCCTCCTAAGTTAAGAATTTCATTTTGTGAATGACTCATGAAGTCAATCCTGTTAGGTTCAAGCGACTACAAGCCCTTAGACTGGCCAACTCGGCTACAAATTGCACAAGACGCTGCCAAAGGTTTGTAGTAAAATTTCAAGATTATATCTTTAGTGTGGCTATAATATGAATCCATTGGACAGACAAAACTTCAGACTATTACAGGTCTGGAATACCTGCACACTGGCTGCAATCCTAGTATCATTCATAGGGATGTGAAATCAAGCAATATTCTCCTTGACATTAACATGAGAGCCAAAGTGTCTGACTTTGGACTCTCGAGGCAGACAGAGGAAGACTTGACTCACGTATCCAGTGTCGCAAAAGGGACCGTTGGATACCTTGATCCAGAGTAAGGCTAACAACAAAATCTCACAAACAAACAAAAAAGAAGTATCCCTTATAATGAACTTTGACTGATTCGGCATTGTTTTGACAGATATTATGCTAGTCAGCAGCTGACTGAGAAGAGCGATGTCTACAGTTTTGGCGTTGTTCTCTTTGAATTACTCTCTGGAAAGAAACCAGTCTCAGTGGAAGATTTTGGTCCTGAACTGAATATAGTTCACTGGGTAAGCACCTCTACATCTTCTGTCCATTCGAAAGTTTTCACCTTTCACAGTTTAAAGTACTACATGAACAGCATCAAAATTCACAAACCACAAATCCCCCTCCCTTTACTTTTCTTGTTCACCAACAGGCAAGATCACTGATCCGTAAAGGAGACGTGTATGGGATCCTAGATCCATGTATAGCAGGCAACGTGAAAATCGAGTCAATTTGGAGAGTTGCTGAGGTCGCAAACCAATGCGTTGAGCAGCGTGGACATAGCAGACCACGGATGCAGGAAGTGATAGTGGCGATACAAGACGCAGTCAGGATCGAAAGAGGAAACGACAATGGGTTGAAGTCATCGAGTTCAAGCGGCTCAAAGGCACAATCATCTCGCAAGACCTTGCTCACTAGCTTCCTCGAGTTAGAGAGCCCTGACATCTCAAGAAACAGCCTAGCTCCAGCTGCTAGGTGAGTCCTCTTGAAGCTCGAGCGCTCACATTTACACTCTGGACTTTTACCATCGTCGCATAAGTTAATACATTATATACGTATTAAATGTCTGTATGTAATGTAGTGTACGTCTACACACTTCTGACATTACACTGTAGATGATGTAGTTGACCAAAAAAAAAAAAAAGATGGATAATTATGTAGATAGCTCATAGCACAAAACCATAATTTAATTGAACAAATGACCTCTCCGGATTGTTAAAACTTGAGAAAGTTTTCTTGCAGTGTGTGAAAGGTTGAAATTTCCATAAGTTTCCGAAAATATTTTAAAATGCTTTCCGTAACAACTGCTACATAAGATGTACGTGTAATGTAGAATATTAGAAGGTGAGATGCTTGCAATCTGTCTCCTATGCTGATGAAGATGACAAAATTCTAAAGGTTTCTTGCATGTTTTGTGTCAGGGAATAGCCAATTGTCAATAGATTCAGAACAATTGATACAAAATGCATCATTCTTAGTTTCATGATCAATAATTTTTCACAAACATTTTTCTTTCCTCAATACTTCATGAAATCTAAAACCAGAGTTATTTTTATAAAAATTGATGACAGATTTAATTAGAATTGAACCGAAACCATGACAAATCATTCATCCATATTAGATTAATTGTATTTTGGATACCACTATTCATAGATCAAAAACCTTAAAAACCAAAAAAAATAGGATGAAATCCGGATTGAACACCCTACAAATCATTCTATTTTAAACTTTTCATTCCACATTTAACATTTGAAACCTTGTTTTGTTCTGCAGATCATCATCATGTGAGCTTAGATTTATAATTTTTGGTATGTAAACGTAAATTTATCAACATCATAGGTGCCAACTTCCATACTCTCATCACATGAAACCAAATGTTGAGGAAGACACGTACAAAGAGTCAAAGACAACAAAATTAAATACTAATAAGGAGAGAGAAGAAACAGAGAGAGTAGTTAATTCCGGTGGTTTTCTGCTCATCTACTTCTATCCACCTTCGTCCCTTCCGCCCAAATTCAATTCTCTCTCCTTAAAAACCCTAAACTTTCCTCGTCTCATTTCCAAATTCTCAATCTTTCTTCCTCATGGAGATCTGTACTTACTTCAAATCCCAACCCACTTGGCTCCTCATTCTCTTCGCTCTTGGGTCAATCTCAATCTTCAAATTCATCTTCACCCTCCTAAGATCTTTCTACATCTACTTCCTCAGACCCGGCAAGAATCTACGTCGATATGGTTCATGGGCAATCATCACCGGACCTACTGACGGAATCGGTAAAGCTTTCGCCTTTCAGTTAGCCCAGAAAGGTCTTAACCTCATACTCGTCGCTCGTAATCCCGAGAAGCTTAAAGATGTCTCTGAATCAATCAGATCTAAGTACAGTAAGACCCAGATCTTGACTGTGGTGATGGATTTCTCTGGAGATATCGATGAAGGTGTGAAACGGATTAAGGAGACGATTGAGGGATTAGATGTTGGGATTTTGATTAATAACGCTGGGATGTCGTATCCTTATGCTAAGTACTTTCATGAGGTTGATGAAGAGTTACTTAATAACTTGATTAAGATCAATGTTGAAGGAACTACTAAAGTTACTCAGGCTGTGTTGCCTAATATGCTACAAAGGAAGAGAGGTGCTATTATCAATATGGGTTCTGGTGCTGCTGCTCTTATTCCTTCGTACCCTTTCTACTCTGTTTATGCTGGTGCTAAAACGTAAGGAACCTTCTTCTGTTGTTTCTTTGTTTGAGCTGAGCTAATGCTTTGAGTGGTTGAAGTAGTGATATTGTTTGATTGTTTTGTTCTTTCAGGTACGTGGATCAATTCACAAAGTGTCTACATGTTGAGTACAAGAAGAGTGGGATTGATGTTCAATGCCAGGTGAACTTTACTGATTCATTTTGTCTCCTTGGAACATGATTTTCTTGAGATTTTGTTGGAAATTGTCAAGATTGTAGACGGTGTTGCTTTTAAGTGTTATAAGAATAGAAGTAGGATTTTGTGGACCTAGAAACGAGTAAAACCAATCTTATCTTTGTAGAATACTAGTTCTTGGCTTATCAAACTTAATCTTTTGCCCCATTTCAAGAAAAAAAAAAACAGAAGTAGTGGAATGAGTTTTTGGCTGATAATCATGGCGAGATAATGTGTAAAATGTTGTTTCTTGAATCCGAAGAAGACACTATGGTTATTTCTTGAATCCCTAGAAGATCTGATGCTGAATTTGTCATGATGTCCTCACCTTGTTTCTGTTTATATAATGAACCTAGAAGGTTAATGTTTTTTTGTTCAAAGATTAATTTAGTTTTATGCTTATGTTTATGTTTATTGCATCACTTGTCTCTCTGCTGCATACTTCTATGATGTGAGATCTTGTTATGATCAGTTATTCATGCTGTTTATGTAAAAAAATGTCAAACTAGAAAACTAGGAATGTAGAGTCCTTATGCCAAAGACTATATATAAACTGGTAATAATCCGTGGCACTATCCATCTATGTAATAGCTGATTGTGGAGTTGTATATTAGCAAAACAACTTAATGGGTCACACTGCTCAATAACCATTGATACCTTTGATTATAGGACTAATTGGGTGAGTGTTTTCATAGGTTCCCTTATATGTTGCGACAAAGATGACAAAAATAAGAAGAGCATCCTTCTTAGTTGCATCACCAGAGGGTTACGCAAAGGCAGCACTGCGTTTTGTAGGCTATGAAGCACAATGCACGCCATACTGGCCTCACGCTCTCATGGGTGCAGTTATCTCTGCATTGCCCGAAAGCGTTTTTGAATCGTTTAACATTAAGAGGTGTCTCCAGATCCGGAAGAAGGGGCTCCAAAAAGACTCGATGAAAAAAGAATGAAACTTTGAGGTTTAAGTTACTGCAAAATTTTCTGCTTCTGAAGTTATTGGTTTCTTGAAAGCTTCTGTTTCTGAATCTTTTTAAGACTTGTACGCTTTAGTTTTCAAAGTTTCCTTATTTTAAGGTTAAAACCCCTAACGTACACGCATAATTTATATCCTCTCTGTTTATTTATTAATTTAAGCAATGATGCATTTGAGAGCATTTGAATGCGTTTTGCTTTTGGTTTGCGTCTCTCGCAGTAATGCCTCCTCTATAGTTTGCTGTATGCCAAAACAGACGCTATGTCACGTTGACAGGTATAAGTAACGTATTTCAGTGATACTTAAGCAACCAACAAATGTGGCCATTAAAATTGCACAATTTAACTTGTTACAGACATTAATGCATTAATATCTGGACATTACTATCCGTGACCTGTCTTCGATGAATTATTCGATTTGTAACCGGTTCGGAAAAGGTTTATCATAGCTTTTGAGTTAGGTAAAAGTTTTGGTGTCAAAACTGGTTTGAAAACAAAAATATTGTCTGACAAATTGTGGAAAGAACAATTTAGGTCGAGCTAAGTAGAGCAATATGTGGGATTTATGAGCATCACAGAAGAGAAAAGTTGATTTTAGGAGGTGAATGAAATGCATCAGAGAGGTCAAGGAAATGAGTTTGGACGAAAGTACTTTTGGAGATTTTAGGTTCTTTATATAACTTCTTGGTATATCCCTCATGTTATTAATAAGGCAATTGATAAGTAACTGTTAGTATACACTAGAAGGAAGACACGTGCGACTGAAGAATGAATCACGTTAGAAGGAAGACTTATGAAGCTTGTATATAAATAGCTCAAGTATTATACTATGCGTTTTATGCATTGTGTGTGATTGTACAGTGATGTGTGTGTCGCTAGTGAGAGAGTATTGTTCTAGAGCTTTTTTCACAAAACAGTGTATCAGTTCTTGATTGTTAATAAATATTCAGCTTCTTTCTTGACAAATGGTGCGGTGAGCGTGGATCGAACATGTGACCTCTCAAGAAAAAAATGTAATTCTGGTGGTAGTAGACAGTGGCCACTTTATTGGTCTTAAACACCCATTCTCAGCAGCAGATGTGGCCAAAATATTATTCAAGAGGTGGTGAAGTTGCATGGTTTCCAGCTTCAATAGTTTCAGACAGGGGACGTATCTTTTTGAGTGCTTTTTAGAAAGATTGCTTCAAGTTGTCAGGAACAAAACTCAAGTTTAGTACATCGTTTCATCCACTAACAGATGGCCAAACAGAAGCTTAGAGACGTATCTACGTAGTTTTTCATCGTCTCATCCAAGGATTTGGCATCAGTTTTTAGTTTTTTACCATGGCCTGAGTTATGGTACACAACTCATCATTCCACACGTCTTTTAAATCTACAACATTCAAGGTAGTTTATGGTAGAGATCCTCCAACCATACTCAGGTTTGAAGAACAGTCTACTAAAAACTCTGAATTGGAAGCTTTGTTAAAAAGAAAGGGATCTGATGCTATCTTAGATTAAGGAGCATTTGGTGCATGCTCAACAATTGATGAAGAATAATGCTGACAAGCATAGAAGAGATATTGAATATGAGGTTGGCTCCTGGGATTTTTTCAAGATAAACCGTACAAACAAAATTCAGTCACTAAACGAATCTGTCAGAAGTTGGCAGTCAAGTATTATGGTCCTTATGAAGTGATGGAGAGGATCGGGAAGGTAGCCTATATATTACAATTTACCATAAGGTTCAACAATTCATCATGTGTTCATGTTCCATGTTTCACAATTGAAACAAGTTTTAGGGAAAAATCATCAAGTGATACCATTACCAGATGCGTTATATACAGGGGATGAGTTCGTGATTGAACAAGAGGAGGTATTAGACACTCGTTACAATACATAAGGAGTGTTAGAGGCGCTGGTACATTGGAGAGGACTTCCAAGTCATGAAGATTCTTGGGAAGCAATATGGAATTTGAGGAAACAATTCCCTACTCTAGCACTTGAGGACAAGCTTCATTTTGAAGGGTGGTATTGATAAGCCACTGTTAGTATATACTAGAAGGAAGGCAAGTGCGAATGAATAATGAATCACGTGAGAAGGAAGACTTATGAAGCTTTTATGCATTGGGTGATTGTACAGTGACGTGTGTGTCGCTAGTGGAAAAGTATTTATCTAGAGAGATGTTCTAGAGCATTCTTTACAAAACAGTGTATCAGTTCTTGATTGTTAATAAAGATTCAGCTTCTTTCTTAACAGCAATATGGGATCTATAACACTAGAAGAAATGTGACATGAGTAATGATAGCACTATATATACAAGAAGTGTTTGATAGATGTCTCTTGGATAGCCCCAGATCATATTCATATCTTATGTTGGCACTTATATAGTTGTAAGGATTTTAGATTTGATATAGATTAGTTATATGAAGATTGTCTTAACGAAATCACGTGGATAAAAATAAAATGATGGCCGATAAATGCAACCTAGTTACAGCTAAAATTGAGTAAAGTGCGTACTTAAGACGATAAAAGAAGCATATTAGTCCAAAATTGAAACATAAAACTGTCCATAAAACAAAGGATTAATTTTACATTTGAATCCCAAAGATGATTAATAATAATATTATGTATATAAGTTTTACTGCTCAGACCTCATCTTGTTGAGTTGGTTCAAAGCTGGCTGCAATATATTGTAAAGAACCCAAAGCACTGCCGGTGTCAACACAATCAACAACAACTGTCCTCTGCTGTCTGAACCGGCCGCCCCCGCAGCTTCAGCCGCCGCGTAAGCCTCCGGAGGTGGAGTCAAAAGCCCTGATGCTGCAAGACCACCACCAATACCTAGACCAACGACAATACCCTTGCTCTCACGCATCTTGTTGATCTGGTTAAGAGCTGGCTGGAGGATGTTGTAGAGGACCCATGCAATGGCTGGGATGATGGGGAGGAGAAGAGCTAGGCCACGGTTGTCGCTACCGGAGTCAACCGCGGCGAGCTGGGCGATCTGCTGGATGGCTAAAGCTGGCTCAGAGTAGCTGAGGGATGAGAAGACGGCTCCTGCTAGGGCGGTGCTTGTGACGGCGAGAGGGACGTTGGGTTTTGGTGGGGTTGGGAGGGAGATGAAGGGCTTGGAGGAGATGGGTTTGGTTGGGTTTTGGAGTTTAGGAGGAGATGTGTTTAGGGACATGCACGTGGCTGATGTCGCCATAGTTGCTGCCATTGTCTTGAGCTCTGATGATCTGAAGAGGTTGGAGATGAGATGAGAGAGGTTTGAGGAGTTTGTGTCTTTGTGAGATTGTTTTTGGGATTATAGAAGGAGAGAGGAGGACCAATGGAATCGTAGGCTTCTCGATACTTCTCTTATCCAATGAGAAGTGAGTTGGAGATTTTGGTGAGATTGGAGCCACTGATTCTATGCCTTACTCTCTTTTTCTTATCACTTCGCTTAACAATATTAATTTATTTTTTATGACTTATATTGCAATATGCAATCCAAATAATATGGTTGCAGCTCCAATGTGAATATTTTCCCCCCAGTAAACTTAAGAGGTTAATAATGTCAAAAAAAAAAACTTATATTGTTCTATGAAATTTGACTGTAGAGAAAATCATTGTAATTTGCTGACAGGAATAAATCCTACAATTTTGGTTAAGGTGCATTGTTATGTAATAGATTTGGACAAATTGCAGTGTATAATTTAAAGACGAAGTCGTTTTAGTGGTTTGGTTAAAACAATAAAATGAATTTTTTTTGGAACATAATGTGTGATTTATGACATTAATAATTCAATGTAGCGAAAAAATATAATTTGATGTATATTATTATGAAGCAAACTTAAACGGAGTCGTTTTATTAAAATGAAAAAACCCTAATTTTTCGTTTTATATATAATTATTATAGCCGCTTTACTTTTTCTTATCCAATATATTACAGGCTCTAGAAAAATCATGTTCATTCTAATCTCTTCCATTTAATCATACATTCTTGGTTTATGGTCTAGATGATTCCAACATTGAAAAGTGTTTGTTAAACCTTCATCGCATTTTTGACATTGAATATATTTTGAGGTATAACGTAAAACGTAGTTTTTATTTCAATGAAAAAATCCTAAATTTTGCTAAATTTTTAACTATAGCTGCCTCTTTTTTTATCTTATATATTATAGGATCCAAGAAAATCATTATCGTAATATTTTCTATTGGTAAGTGATTCTAGCAATTTAATCATATATATATATATGTTACATTTATGACTAGATGCGAAAAAGTGTTTGTTAAAACTTCATTGCACTTCTATCACATGATTTAGATAAAAAGAACACAGGTAAAAATATGTGAAAAAAAAAACGCTCCCAGACACGATTATCGAGACTCCTTTCCAAAGCTCGGTTTCTGACGCCGACAAAGCTTGTGCTTGCCGGCGTCGGGATCTCTGAACAACTCTTAGTCCCCTCTGGTCAAGCTTGGTGTTCTGTCTCAATTACTCAGTCCTCTTCTTAGTGTTTAATTTTCCTCTCCCCAACCGTCTCCTCCATGAACCTCCATTGATGTGCGACAGAGCTCGGAGAAGGAGTCCGGCAACTCTACTCCTATCCTTCTCTCTAGTCACAACTGTAAATCTGAAGCCGTCATTAGAGGAACCCTCTAAAACCATATGTTCCCCTCTTATGAAATCTGAGATTTGTCTCCTAACATTCTCTAGAAACCTCCCCACTGTGCACTCCTGTTGTTCGCCGCTTCCGTGGAGCACCGGACCGCCGCATAAACCGATGATGAAGCTGGCGGCGCAAGGAGAAACCCTAATTCTGTTGTTGGTGTTCTCTAATGGGCTTGGCCCACGATTTCATGAACAAATTTATGGCCCAACAACTTACATTCTAAAGCTTAAGGGCAAAGTGCTTGGCCCAATTTTTTTGGCAATATGGCCCAGGTCAGTATCTCTTATCTTCCCGGCTAGCCCTCTAAAATTAGTATCACGAAGCTCCTTCGATCGTAGAGTTCTAGGCTCCGTGCTCAGACTTTCTATGACGGAGTTATTGTGGTTTAAATCTCAACGAAGTCGGGCATCGTTGAAGAACTCATCTCGGTTCATATCCGAAGAACATTATTTTCTAAAAACATTTAACACCTCGTCTCTGATTTTGTTTTGGCGAAGGAAGAATCTAGTTTCCCAGTTTGTTGCTCTCGACTCTCATTTACCGAATTGTATTTTCCCTCAAATTCAAATCTCATCTGACCTTAAGGGTCCCTGGCTTGCACTTCTCCAATTTGTAGAGAGCTTTTTGTTGCAGCCTTCCTCCTTTATGGAGAGAACAATATGTATCCCATCCCCTTGTATAGAGGAAATCTTTTCACCATGGTGGTGTCCTTGGTCTCCGGTGTATAAATCGCAGAACCGCCCATCTATACTAACCTTTGAAGAACTGTGTCTCGTGCCGGCGAGACTTGAGGTTTTGGATTCACTATCAAAGTCAAAATGTCAATCGACTATGACTACTCACCATCGTCTCGATTTGTTCGTGGACATGGATTCGGCTTACCATATTCTCGCTTGTGGCAAGGTGTTATATAGCTCATGTCTCCGAGTTATGGATCTCCCGTCGAAATATCATATTTATCTATCGTTTGCTCTTATCAATGTTTTCAATCTTGATGTAGTAATCCCTACTTTGGATGAACTCAACATTGTAATCTCCTTGATCGGTTGAATGAAAAACCAAGTATTTGCACACAAAAAAAAAAAGATCTAATTTTTTTTATTGTAGAAGTAAGATATAATATAAAAATAAAAACTAAGATAAGATTTGTGAATATAATGTGATATAATGTCTTAAACATATTAATATACTAAGAAGAACACACTTTCTAATTCCACCCTCGTTACTGCGTAGTTGACAGCCGCGGGCATCTAAGCAACCTCTTTGCGACGTTAACACCGATCTCTTGTGATTTTCTCTTTTGGGCTTATAGTTTTTTTTCTAAACTTGAGTTGTGTATTGTCGATAATCTCACTGAGCTGAAACGAGATGTGACCTTTGTGTAACAGACATCATATCTAGTTTTCTTAGTTTTTTTTTAATGATTAGGAGGTTCCGGACCGAATCCCATAATCCCCCTAAGGCGAGATCCAAACTATGTTAAATTAACTCTTCTTTGGAGAGCAGATCCCCCCAACGTGAATTGAACCCGTGACCTCCTATGTCCCTACGTTTTTAGGACTTAGGAGTTAACCACTAGGCCAACTCATCGTTAATCGTTTTCTTAGTTTAACCTTGTTTTCTTGCTTATCGTTGTGATTGAAGGTTCTTTTTGTAAACGACTTGTTTTTACCTCTGTGTAATGGGCATCTCTTATTTGTGTTTGAATTCTCTAGTTCCTCCAGCTTAAAATAATAATCACACATTAACAACAAAAAAGTTATTATAACTAGGAAACATAATTGCACAATTAGTGAAATGGGAAGGTGCATGGGACTGATCCTTTACAACTAATTAAGGATAAGATCATAACACCAAACTTTGTTTTCTTCTTTTCTCCTTATACATTCTTCTCCGGTTCTCTCCTTGTTGTATATGACATTCTGTTTCCTTGATCGAACTGGTCCGTTTGCATCATTGTACTTGAGAAATAAACGTTTATAATTTTCACACGGTGGTCCAGTGCGATACATGCGTGTATAGAGTACGGTCAGAAAGATATTGTATTGTCCACATAAACACATACGAATTGAGATGTGACTCATGAATGTTGACGTTAACGTATTACACTTAAGTACCATTCGTTTGGATAATAGATTATTGTTATGTCTCTCTTGGAGATTTTTAAACGTTGTGTGTATTAACAATATAATGGTGTCATCTTTATACTGGTGTCTTTCCAATGAAACACAGCTGTATATTTCAATATAATTTTATATATTCAGAAATTACAAAAAATGCATCATATATAGACTTGTTTAAATAGATGATGTGGAGAATAAGAGGAATATAAGCAAAAGAGAAGAGATAAAAGAGATGTTTTTCAGAGAGTCGTCGTCGAGTCTCTTGACCTTGAACATAGCAAGGAGTCTTCAGCTCTCTGTTCCCTAAACCATAAGCACTCATCAACTCCATCTTCAGAAGAAGTCGTGACAAGCTGCCTCGTCCAAACCTCAGAGGACAATGTAAGGTTACTGCCTCACGGTCTAATATTGAATATGAAGGTAATAGTGAAAACAACCATTAAAAAATCAAAATAAAGAGATTCATAAACGCGCGACCGCCCGCTTTCGCAAACTTCTGCAATCGCACAGTCATGAGCAAATTTAAAAGGTTGATGTATTTAGAAGAATACAAAAATCCATCTTCTTAATCATCTAAAATCAATTTCCTAAATCAAAGCAAAGGGTGTTATGTTTTCCAGAGAAGAAGCACAAACAATTTCGTTGTTGTTGCAAAATTTAAACTTAAAAAAGAACCCACACACAATCGGGTAATTGACAACATAGATATGTATCTCTCGCAAGTCTCATGAGAATGCTAATCTACCTGGTACCGTGGTCCACCTGCAACTCTGTTCTTCTCAGTTATTGTGTGTGCAATACAGCACTCGAACTCATCACTTTTGGGAAACAAGGGGGCATCTGAAACCATTGGGCCATTACAACTAATGTTGCTAAGGTAAAAAACTTAAATATCTATATTTTGATGGGTGCAGCTGCCCCACCATCACCAACGTAGGTCCGCCACTGGGTCTAGCTGATGGATATGATTGATAGTTAAATAGGTATAAGAAACAAGAGATAAATAGTGGTATTGCTATAACGGTAGACACCTGTATTCTTGATTTTTGGGATACCCATTACCCGGACTAACACTTAAGGAAGAGGAGTAATAGACTTTTAGTACTTAACCCGATTTGGAAAAATGGTTTCACGTTTGAAAAAATGAATACCCACGGGTTGATCCAGCTTGTTACCTGATCTATATCCAAATCTTTACATTTTAGTTAATGTTTAAAAGTTTAGAACATCAAAAATGTTTACCTAAAAACTACAATATTCATAGCTAAAATATGATTTCAAACTAAAATATGATTTCAAACTTCAGAATCTTAATATTATATGCTAATAACTAGCTCTTGGATATTTTTACCAATGCAAGTATTGATCCACGAGGTTAGGCATGGATATAAAACCCGAAACCCGAAGCCCGATCCAAAACCGATCCGAGAAATCTGATTGGAATTGGATTTGGTTATGCCCTAAAACCCGATCGGTTAGTATCTGAATTATTTTTAGATTCGGTTCGGTTTTTATCCAAACTAAAATTTATTCGGATAACAGAATGAAAGCGAAGTATATAAGGTTTTTTTTTCCCAAACCAGCTAACCCTAACGGTTGCAAACACTCGAATTTGCTCTCCCTTCTCTCAATTGTTCCTCCTTCAACTCTTTGAATATTTGTCGCCTCCGGTAGATATCCGATCAAACTAGACTCCATAGCTCTGGCAAAACTAATTGAAGGCACTATGACCCAAATAATTTTACTTAACCGACTCGAATCCAAATAAACCCGATCCGAAACACAGTCGGGTACAGTTCGGATCCTAAATACCCCTACCCGATTAACCCGACCCGACCCTGAACCCAGAAGCCCAGGCCTACACGAGGTTACCAATTCCTCTCCGCCGATATCTTTGAGACATAACACAAATCGGTTTATCTCTGATCCTTTGTGTTTGTTAAAAATATTTTGGATGATGTTAATAGCCTCTAATTGACTACGTCTTACAGAAATTTTTTTGCTGAAATCAAGGTTGAAAGACTGTATCTCTGTGTGCTTCAATAGTTTGGATACAACACGATTTTGTGAAAGTGATCAGATGGGAAGAAACGAAGAGGTGCACACCACAAGTTCTTCGGGAAGATGTTTAAGGAGTTTAATATGCTTGTTTGAGAATTCTGACATTTTTGATATTTTTTTCGGATGAGATATGAATTCTTCACACAAGAGACTCTTCACTTGTAAGTATCTTATATAATAAAGTAAGGTTCGTTTAACCACAAGCTGACACGTGTCATCCTTCTTTTAACCTTTATTTTAACTATTTCTCTATTTTACCTTTTCATATTCTTATTTCTAAAATAAACATATATAAGAACAATAATTTCTATTAATTACACATTTAGTTGTGAAAGCAAGTTTGCCCAGTACCGGAGGCTTTCCTTTTGTCAAAACCCCAGAAGATTTGTTTTTTTTCTCATGTCCTTCAAACTTGCTTCTTTATAAAGTTAAACCAAAGAATATATACTAATTTTTGTGATTATTATTTCTAAAGATAAAAACTGTAGGAAAGTCTTATCAATAACAAAAACATTCTTTTTAATAAATTAACGATCAAATTCAACTAAACACATAACCCACGCAACGCGTGGGCAACTACCTAGTTTAATATATAGATGGAAAAAATTCTAGGTTTCCTGTTTTTAAGTATTTTGTCTTTTCAAATAATGGAGACAGTGATTTGTTTTTGGAAAAATAATATCTTACTAGATTTGGTCATGTGTATACGCGGATTATAATGTAATATTTTAAAACCAATAGATTTTTTGTAAACTTTAGAAAAAATCAACCGTAAAAATATGTTTATTATATATGAAACTTTGCTGAATATACCTCGCTATGTAGTTAGTTACATGATAGATTATTAAAACATTTTATGTATCATGCATAACATTTACTTCTATTTTAAAAGGATTTTCAAAATAAGTTTACATACACAATTTTAATTTTCCTTAACTATAATAGGATTATTTCTTCTTTTTAAAATAGTTTTTTAATAGAATTTTTTTTGTATAATTTCCTTTAATAATAATTTTAATTACATTTTAATGAAAATTTTCAAATTTATGTTAGCGTAATGTCTAAATCTAATTGGTCGAAATATTTAACATGTGTCACTTGTAGCAATCTTGTGAGGTACTAACTTTGAAAACCAAACTTTATATAATAAGATTTGATCTAAGATAAGATTTTATATTGTATTACATGTAATTATATAGTAAATAGTAATAAAATATATGAATAATTTAAAATGATACCTACGGGTCGGGTAATAATATGGGTACAAAATGGGTAGTCCATAAGAAAAAAAAAAAAGACGATACCCAACCCTTGCCCATGGATTTTAGAGATATTATATTCTTTACCAGACTCGATTTGTATTTTTTTATGTAAATTATCTATACAAACCAAGTAAAAGAAATATATTTTTCCACATCCATTTACAAAAGAAACAATATAGAGAAAATGGATTTGAAAAAATGAAATATCATTCTTACTAAACAAGTAAAAACTATAAACGGTAATATAATATACAAAATGTAAATGGTGATATAATATACAGAAATAAATATGGTGTTATCATTATTTTCTTTTAGAAAACCTTAGATGCATGAATATTGTGTGATACAATGTATTAAACATTAGCTGTCTGTATTGTTACTTTACTTTGAAGTTATCATATTTTTTGTGGTCTATGAAGTTTATGGATAAGTCCCTCAAAATTATCATTAGTAAGTGGAGAGAAATTGTGTGCTTTTATCTTTTGATATATATATATATATATATATATCCCTTATAAAAACCAAGTAAAAGAAAATTATTTTTCCACCTCCATTAAAGAGAAAGAAAAAAATGAATTTCAGAAAATTAATATAACTAAAAGCATAAATTTAATTGTCAAAAGTGATGGACATGGGTTTAAGCCCTTTATATGTCTTATTCGGCCTAACAAGATTTGACCAGGCTTACAGAAGAAATGACCTCCAGATCAGCCCATCGTAAGTCGGTCCATCGTAAGTCAGCCCAACTCGTTAGGCAGACGCCGCCGACTCCCGAAGGCAAGAAGGGAAAATCACGTGGGAGACATTGGGAAATTTAAGTCACTAGACTAGCCTATAAATAGCGAAGGATAGTGTTGGAGAAACGCATACTGGAGTAGGAGTCATTATCCACTAGATACATAGAAGTGCCACTTAGCGGAGATCGCCACGTAGCGGAAAACACTAGATCTTTGTTACCTTGTTTTCTTTTTCCGTTTGTATTTCTCTTCTCCTATCGGCGGGTTCTTTGTAAACCACCGAACTCCGTTTCTGTACTTCTTGTTTTACGATTGGCGTAGTTCTCTGTGACCGCTGACCTCCGATCTACGCTAATAAAGATGATTGCTTTGTTCTCCCTAAAATCTCTTTATATTTCGTTGAGTCCTTGGTACTAACAAAAAAAAAACCTTTATCCAAAAGCCATCATGTGAAAGTTGGTAGTTATGATCGTTGCATTGGCTTCCTGTGAATTGTTCTTTCCAATTATTTCAGCTCAGACAAGAACCCGACTTAAGACTGATGGCAAAACTATCAGTTGGCTTCTCCAAAACACCGAGCCAACTATCATTTGGGCTTCAATAACAGGTTCGGTGTTTTGGAAGAGCCAACCATTTTGCCGTTACTTAAGCAACCGAGTTCTTGTGTCAGTTAAAATATTTGGGAAGTACAGCTCACCGGAAGCAGGATGATTGTCACGACCTCCAACTTTTTACATGAATGTCCTTAGAAAAGTTGCATTTTGCTGGTTAGGACTACGTGTTTTTTTTGCTATTTTGTTAATGATAATTTCGAAATATATTAGATTGAAATACTGTATGTTGAAATAACATCAATGGCAAAATTTCGTAATTTGTGAGCGCTACACGTCAACATGACATTATCGTATAGTATTGGTTTTTTAAGTGGTGTTTTAAAATTAATATATAAGGGATGTTTTGCTACTTAAGAAAAAGTTATTTAACTCTAATCTCGGAAATGCCATTGTCAAAACGCCTGGCTCCAAAAGATTTGGTATTCTTGAGCAGTTGAGATTTATTTATATAGAAGACAAAGGATCATTTTTGGAAGAAAATAAATACAGAAAAGAAAGGCAATTTAGAGAAAGAAAATGCATAGATCAAATAGAAATACTGTAGGGAACACCCATTCCGGTAACACCATCCTCCGAGATAGGCTTCAAAAGCTCATACTTAACTACACCAGCTCCTGCTCTATTCTTCAGAGAAAGGGTCACGTTTCTTTCATCTATCGCTCCTTCTAGATATTGGAGCCTGCCTCTGAGTCGTTCATATGCAGCATAGATAACAGGGTCATTGGCCCAAGATGCTTCTGGGTGTTCTCCGATGTACTCTTCATCAGGTGAATGGGTTGATAAAAGATCCAAAGTGACCATCACTAGGGTCGCCTGTTTCTGCGATGGGTATGTCTTAAGCATCACTTTTTCTGGTGCCTCATAGAACACTTTTAGCTCTTCATCTGTCGGTTCTTCTACTGGCATTCTTATCCTTGTTGTGGTTGGTCGGTTGGGAAAGTATCCTCCATATCCGTACTGTCCAAAATTCACAGCTGCATGGTGACCTGAGGCGACCCACGCAATTGTAGTTACCACGTTAATCAAGTCATCTTGTGTTTCGAGGACAGGCCACCATGGTTCGTCTTTCTTGTCTCCATGCCCTATGTTCCGCACTTCACTCCACCATCCTTGGAGTTCCTCGTCCGACATGATCAGTCCTTCATCTGGATAATAGTGTTTCACATAGTCTGTCACCCATTCCTTAATTGCATCCCACAATATTAGACCATCATTTGCAAATGGATAGTCTTTTATTGTCAGGCGTAGCCCATGTTCTGCGGTCTCATCTTCCTCAGCCATCCCCCTTATACAGCAAAATTTTTATGTAAAAAGATTTACATAGCTTTGTAATTTAATTTTGGTGGTAATATATTTTATTCAAAAAAAGAAGGAAAATACACCTTCTGATGAGATCGGCAGGTAGGCCTTCCATGTCGAACCTCCATAGTTTATCATAGAAATCTGAACTTAGCTCTAATGAATACTTCCCGGGCCAAAAACAAGTCTCAATGATTCCCCCTGCATTGACAAGACTTTGGCGTGCACGAGCGTTGATCTCCATGGTGTAGCGGAAGTGAGGATGCAAAAGCCTGTAGATGGGGTGCATAGCACTTAGTTGTCTGTTTGCCGCTATTATGTATGGCTCCATACAGCAGTGAGTCCTCAACCTGTAAATTTATCCATCTCATTATTAGTTAGTGATATATCATATGCATGTAATGTAATAGATAACGTATATGAGAGGATCATCTATTTTGAATCAAAGAGTGTTTTAAATACCAATGGGAAATAAGCTGGTGAAACCCGGCGTCATGAGAAATAGCATGAGTCTTAGCAAGACTCCACAGCCAGCATGATGTAGCATCATAGCCTGGCGTGAATACTTGCTTCCATTGGGGCTTGTTGATATTTGGGGGACAAGTCAACTCAATGGCAACAGGCCTCAATGTGCTATCATCGCTAAGGAAGAATAGTGTTCGAGAAGCATATAAGGTAGTATTATCCAACTCTCTCACTTTGTTCACATACGGTAGAAGTAAATCGTGATAATCCAGCACGAACAATCTCTTATTCTTTAGAGCCTGAATATATACATTGATCATTCATTAAGGAAATAATCCTCTAAATACATACACAATGCGTATTTTTTTAAGACAACAATATGTAGTCTTACCTCATCAACTGACATGTTTCCTTTAACTTCTCTTTCCACAACTTCCCAAGTAATGAGTGAGGTAGGATCACCATATATGGCCGGGTCTAGTTTGCTTTTCAACGGCCACTCCTGGAATTAACAATACGAGAAATTTACATTGACATCCTAAGACCATCTCCAATATTTTAATATGTTTCATTTAATCAAATGAGAAAAAAGTTTTAATCATATTCTCTCTGTTTTACAAAGATAGTTTTTTTTGTATTACATAATCACAATATGTGTAAACTATCCTCACTATTCAAAGTTAAAACAAGTAAAACAATTAATATTTAATCATAGAATAAAGGTAGATTAGGTTTGTAAATATTTTCTTAATATGTGTACAAAAAACCTTTAAACATTTAAATTTGTTTAATGGAAGAAAAGAAATTTTTAAGGTATAAAATTAAAATGGGAAAACGGTCATTTTAATAACGAACTTACGCGTTTTTGCCATAATAAATACGAACTCCTTGTTGAGCCAAAAAATGTACGAACTTTAAGTTGACTGAACCAGTTTAAGTACATAAAAAGTCAACATAAACAGAAGTCCAACGTTGACTTTTTCTGTATTTAAATTGGCTCAGTCAACTTAAAGTTCATATATTTTTTGGCTCAACAAAAAATTCGTTTTTATTTTGGCAAAAATGTGTAAGTTCGTTATTAAAATGGTTATTTTCCCTTTTTTTTTTAACTATTCAATACTGAATTTTATTTAAAATTATATATAATCTTTCACTTATATAACTACTAAAATATAGAATTATTTTTAAGTAAATTGACCACACATAAATATAAACTATATTTTCATTCAAAAAAAATATCTCAAATACTATAAAATTGATTATATTTAACTAAGTCTCCGGTAAAAATAATTGCTACAATATTTTTATGTTACATTGTTTTAGAGTATGTATATAATTTTACGATGATATGCTAAAGAGTTCATACTATACATGATATTTTAAATTTTAAATTATTTTTGCTAGACAATCTTTGCGACTTTATCAGCATCATACAACCATATTACAATTTAAAATCAAGTTATATTTACAGAAATGGTTGTGTCAATTTTGTATTTGGTTGTGTTTTTGTATCACATTATCATTTGTATGAACGGAATTCTTCAAATTTCATAAATGTTTCCAAATAAATGCTTTCGTCACATAAAAATATAATAGCAATATCTTTACTGGAAAACTAGTTAAATATAATCAATTTTGTAGTATTTGAGATATTTTTTAATAAAATATGGTTTATATTTATGTGTGGTCAATTTACTTAAAATTAATTTATATTTTATAGTTATATAGGTGAAAGATTATAACTTATTTTAAATAAAATTCAATACTAAATAGTTAATTAAAAAATGGAAATGACCATTTTAATAACGAACTTATGCGTTTTTGCCAAAATATATATGAACTCTTTGTTGAATCAAAAAATATATGAACTTTAAGTTGACTAAGTCAATTTAAGTACAGAAAAGTCAACGTTGGACTACTGTTAACGTTGACTTTTTCTGTACTTAATTTGGCTCAGTCAATTTAAAGTTCGTATATTTTTTGGCTCAACAAAGAGTTTGTATTTATTTTGGCAAAAACGTGTAAGTTAGTTATTAAAATGATAATTTTCCCAAATTAAAATAGTATAAAAAGTAAGGGTTTACTAGTTAGAGGCATATGTAGCTTACTTGAACTAGTTGTATGCTATAAGGATTAAGGCCCGCAAGTGTCTGGCGGGCAAATTCGTCGTCTCGTAGCCATGAAAATCTATCCCCTGAATCAATGTGAATGATATTAGAAAGTGAGTTATAGTCGCAACTTAGACAGTATAGAATTGGAATAATATAATGGAAGATTCAAAAGGAGAGAGGTACGTACTGTTAATGAGAACTGGGGCCTCAAACTGGAGAATATCATCGCGAGCTTCAGCAGCAGCTTTGATGAGTCTGGGCAGAAAAGGTAAAAGGCCAGCATCCTTAGGAAGCTCGATGCCTTCTTCGAAAAGGTTTTGTATGGCTTTGAAGTGTGGAAAAGGCAAGTTGGGATCCAACAGAACAGACTCGATCTGAGGGAACACCGAGGGAAGAGCTGCTAAGATAGCCTTGCCTGTGAATGAAGTTCCCTTGGCTATAGAGAACTCTTCGTCTCGCGGGACATAGAACTCACCCCCGTAGCGTTGCTCTGAGGAGGGGTCAGAGTCACAAGGTTTGCGACCAGTCTTGCAACGCCTTGGATATGGATGTGAGAGGCCTCCAATTACGGGACGGGCAAGTTCAGGATCATTGTCAGGGTCACCCACATCGTTGTACACGTCATAGTCGTAAATGCGCTCAAACTTGGTAAATTCACCAACTTGTTCGCGGTTCTTGCCTTGTAAGGTCTCTAGCTCTTTCTTTCGTAACTGTTTAAGAGGCTCCGGGGTTTGGGAAGGCAAGTAAGACTTGTTTGAGAAGAATATCCTCTTGGTTGGGTCAATGGACTTAGGGGCCACCCATGAGTCACATGTAAACGTAACTGACCCGTCAGGTAACTCAAGCTCCATCTCCTTGAGGAACAATTGTCTATGGTACTGGTTTTGAACCCTGATGGCCCCAACGGCTCCAAAGTCTTCAAGCATCTCAAACTCGCACTCATACTTCTCATCAGGCGTTTCGAACCATACACGTTGTGCGTAGTCTTCTACAGGATCCTTCTCCATCCCCGTCCCTGACATACGTGTACTTGGTTAATTAACATTACTGATTGCGTTAACCTACTCTTAGTTCACTTCATAAATATATATAGTCCAGATGTGCTTCTTATTATCAAATATTTAATGTTTGATAAATTATGTACTAACGCATCTTGTAATGAAAAAAATTTCATATGTACTAACGCATCAGTTCCAATAGTTTTTTGAACATTTTTAAGGCCTCCAGTTTTGTCACAAATGATTTTATCAATTTCTTTTAAATTTTGTCAAACAAAAAACAACCATATAACGAAAAATTATTGACTCACGTGGGTCAGTCTCGACGCTGATAAGCTCCACAAGCAGTGATCTGCCGCGGATATCAGCGATTTGATCTAGTGGTCTCGACCAAGCTATGCCATCAAGACACTCTTCTTGGGCTGTTATGAATCCCTTAACTTTGATTTTCTTAACGTGTTTTTTCACTATATTACCTTCATGTTCAATATTAGACCGTGAGGCGATGACCTTATATTTACATCGTCCTCGATGAGGCAGCTTGTCTCTACGTCCTGCAGAGATGGGGTTGATGAATGCTGATGGCTTATGGAACAGAGAGCTGAGACTCTTTGCTATGTTCAAGGTCTGGAGACTCCACGACGACTCTCTACAAAACATCGTTTTATTATTTTTATCTGGCTTACATCTGCATCTCCAACCTCCATCTATTTATACAAATTTAAATATTATTCACATTTTTATAATTTCGAATAACATAAAACGATATTGTTGATACAGCTGTGTTGATTGGATAAACACTAGTATATATATATTATAATAAAGGAATAGAAACGTTTAAAAGTTTTTTTTTTCAACAACGTTTAAAAGTCTCTAAGAGTGACAAATAACAATAACCTCCAAGAAAATGTTCACGAGTGACATCTCAAATTTTAGTGTGTTTATGTGGACAATTCAATTCAATTCTGACCTTACACTATACATCCATGTGACGCATAGGAGGACCACCGTGTGAAAATTATGGAATTTTATAGCAGCCTTAAATAATATCTAAAGAGGAATCGCTAACAAGGTAAATAGCAGACGCCATAGCCAAGAATGCAGCTCTTTTCGATCTTTATGTATTTGCAATTATAGGAAACCTAACCATTTTTAGAGGAACCATTAAGGTTTCGGCTCTGCTCAAAATAGAACAAAAAATGTGTGAGTTACAGACAAAATTTCAAGGAGTGTAAAGTTTGGAACAGTCGCAGAGGATAGAGATATTAGCTTATCAACGATCTTCTTGAGCAAAGTGGCAGAGGTACTTTGAGAAGTGAAGATTCGTGCATTCCTTTCACGCCAAACAACATAAATGCTACCAGTTAATATATATAATCACCATATGTGTAATGTGTATGTGCATTCCTGAATGGAGATTAAGTATATATACTCACCATATGTGTAATGTGTTAATATATAAATGTTGATAATTATCACAATCTGCATAATGTTCTTAACAATATGAGAATGCAAAATAACTAATAAATGAATGTATGGGTGCGCAAATAAAGTTGATTACATGCCAAACCACGAATATTTACATATGCATATTCATGGTTGATCTGAAGGCATGATCATATACGTGGATAATCTGATTCAGCACTTTTTTTTTGTTTAAATGGTTAATTTTATAAATTTATATTTACTGTTCATAGATTAATAGGTAGTTGAATTACAGTTTAGTAAATTTACCTTTTACTGTAAGTAGTATTATTTACATTCATGTTTATCTTAATTTAAGAAATTAGGTTTAATCATATTTCTATAGAATTCAATATATCTTTTATGAGAGTCTAATAATAAATCTTCTTAAACACATTTGTGTTTTACTTTAATCAATCTATCAAAATCCATGATCTTGATCAATTACAGTCGTCTAAGAAAAAAAGAGAATCAAAGGGTGTTACACTATTTATATTTGTTGTGGCTATAGAAAAAAATATGAAAGTTATTGTGATAAGATCGTATCTTTGTAATAATCTCATATTAGAACTTATATTCCTAGTCGTCTTCTTGTATAAATACATATGTTTTGTGAATCAATAAAGCAAGCTATTTCTATACCTAATTCTACATGGTATCAGAGCTAAGATCACAAATCGATAGTTTCGATTTTTTATTGTCGAAAGTTTTGACTTCTTTACAGTTCTCAAAATTGTTTCAAGTGCTTTTTTGCGTGACAAGTAAGCCATGGCCGGTGTTGAAGAAAATACGACGAGAGCTGTCATCACTCAACCACATGTAGCTGCGGCGGTTTCACCCTACCCACTCTCGAGTTCGGATAATCTAGGAGCTGTGATCTCCTCAGTTTTGTTAAACGGAGAAAATTACAATGAATGATCCGAAGAGATGTGGAACGCGTTGCAAGCTAAAAGAAAAATAGGATTCATTAATGGATCAATCACCAAACCTGCAATTGATAGTCCCAATTATTAGAATTGGATAACTGTAAACTCCATGATTGTAGGTTGGATTCGAGCCTCTATAAAGACAAAGGTGAAATCCACGGTAACTTTCATCTCTGATGCACACCTCTTTTGGGAAGACTTGAAGGAACGATTCCATGTGGAAACAAAGTGCACATCCATCAGATTAGAGCTCAGCTTGCTTCTTGTCGACAAGATGGAGATGCTGTCATAGATAATTATGGAAGATTGTGCAAGCTTTGGGAAGATTTGAAGAACTTTCAGACATCACATGTCTGCTCGTGTGGAGCTACAATGGCCAGTATCGTGAAGGAAATGGATAAAGAGAAACTTCATCAATTTGTTATGAGGCTCGATGATTCTAGGTTTAGTGGTCTCTGTACAACACTCATCAGCTTGGATCCTCTGCCTTCTCTTGGTGAGGCTTACTCAAACAAAAGTGATAAGAGAATCTCTTATACACGAAATGGGGAACAAAGACAAGAAGCAGTTGGCTTTGTTGCTCATCATGAGCCCTCCAATCATGTGGACTCTTCCCTTGTGCCATCCGATAATCAGTTCATGAGTCGTGTTGATTCCTCTATTATTAAGAATCGCTCCACTCTTTGTGCTCATTGTGGACGAACATGTCACGAAAAGAAGGAATTATGGTCTCTCGTAGGATTTCCGTACTGGTGGACAGAACGTAGCAGCAACGGTCGTGGCTCTGGTGGTCGTGGACGTGGACACGGCTCTGGTTCTGGTCGTGGGAGATGAAATCCTGTTACGGCTTATGCAACAAGCTCTAATCCTTCTTCTTTTTCAGAACTCACACAAGATCAGATGAAGATATTGACTCAAATGATTCAAGGAAAAGCTACCACAAGTGCTTCCGATAAGTTGTCCGGTAAGTCGAAGTTTGGAGATGTTATTCTCGATACAAGGGCTTTCCTCCAGATGACCGGGAAACGCTCTCTCTTGACTGATATTGTTTCTATACCATCATGTATGGTTGGTTTTGCGGATGGTAGCAAGACATTCACTTTGTCTATGGGAGTGCACCCTCTTCCCAACAACATTGCCTTAACTAATGTTCTTTATGTGCCTTCACTAAACTGCACATTGATCTCTGTTTCCAAGATTGTGAAACAAACTAAGTGCCTTGCTACATTCACTGACACAATTTGTGTTTTGTAGGACTGTTCTACGAGGACTCTGATTGGATCCGGTGAAGAGCGTGATGGGGTTTATTATCTTACGGACGTTCCTACAACAAAGATAAACAAGGTCAACGTCTCCTCTGATCAAGCTTTATGGCATCAACGTTTAGGACATCCTAGCTTTTTGGTATTTTCCAGCTTTACCTTTTGTTTCAAATGTTGGCTCTCGTTCTTGTGATGTTTGCTTTCGAGCTAAACAAACTCGAGAAGTCTTTCCTTATAGTCTTAATAAAAGTGGATTGTTTTGAGTTAATCCACTGTGACGTTTGGGGACCATACCGTATACCTTCTTCTCATGGGGCATTTTTTTTTTTTTTAACATTCGTTAATGACTACTCACGGGCGGTTTGGACCTATCTCTTGCTTGAAGTCAACAAAACATGTCCTATGGGACATTGTGGACTTACCAGCTGGTAAGGAGGCTATTGGAAGTCAATGGGTATATAAACCCAAATTTAACTCGGATGGTTCCATTGAGCGGTACAAAAAAAGGCTGGTCGTGTGTGGGAATAAAAAAATTAAAGGCGAAGACTATAATGAGACTTTTGCACCTATTGTGAAGATGACTACGGTGCGTACTCTTCTCCGTCTTGTTGCTGCTAATCAATGGGAGGTTTTTCAGATGGACGTCCATAATGCTGTTCTTCATGGTGATCTTGATGAAGAAGTATACATGAAGCTCCCTCCAGGCTTTTGTCACTCTTATCCAAGACAAGGTATGTCGTCTTCGTACATACTAAAACAAGCTCCTAGATGTTGGTTTAAGAAGCTATCAGATTCTTTGCTCAAGTTTTGCTTTGATCAATCCTACGACGGTTATTCTCTTTTTTCTTATTCAAAGGGAAAAATCGAGATTTGGGTCTTGATCTATTTTCCTGATTTTCTTATTTGTGGCAATCATTGTTATATGATAGAAAAATTCAATGCATATTTAGGTCGTTGTTTATCAATGAAGGACTTGAAAATGAAAATACTTCCTTGGCATTGAAGTTAGTAGGGGTCCGAATGGTATCTTCTTGTCTCAGCGCAAGTACGCATTGGACATTGTTGCAGACAGCAACAGCCTTGGTTCTAGTCCTTCCCATACTCCTCTCGAACAAGACCATCATCTCGCCGGTGATGATGGTCCGCTTTTATCGGATCCCAAACCGTATCGTCGTCTGGTTGGGCGCTTGCTCTATCTTCTTGATACAGGCTCCAATTGAGCTATTTTGTTCATGTGTTGTCTCAGTTAATGCAAGCTCCTATAGATGCTCATTGGAATGCTGCTTTGCGTGTTGTTTGGTTTACATCAGATTCTGACTTTTCACTTACAGTGTATTGTGACTCGGAATGGTCCTCTTGTCCTCTAACTCGGAGTTCTCTTAATTAGTGCTTTCGTTGTTCTCCTTGGTGGTTCTCCTATTGCTTGGAAGAGAAAGAAGCAAGACACAATTTCACACTCTTCGGCCGAAGCCGAGTATAGATCAATGGCTGCAGCTCTTCGAGAAGTTAAGTGGCTTCGCAAGTTGTGGACAGGATTAATCTAAGCTCGCTCGCTTATTTTGTGATAGTAAAGCTTTTATTCACATCGCTGCTAAACCCGTCTTCCATGAACGCACTTAGCATATAGAAAATGATTGTCATGCTGTTCGTGATGACATTATCTCTACACAAAATGTTTGTACTACCGATCAACTCCCTGACATTCTAACAAAGGCTCTTGGTCGTTCACAGTTTCATTACATCATGTCCAAGTTGGGAGTTTGTGACCTTCACTCTCTAACGTGAGGGGGAGTATTGTGATAAGATCGTATCTTTGATATTATCTCGTATTAGGACTTATATTCCTATTGTGATAAGTTTAAGAAATCGTAAATCTAGGAATTAGTCTCTATCTTAAGTTGTCGTCCTCTTGTATAAATACATATGTTTGGTGAATCAATGAAGCAAGCTAGTTCAAACCTAATTCTACAAAAGCACGCACATTTTTGTTGTTGTTGCCCAATCCAAACTAAATAATGTACCCACATACCATCAGATGATTTTCAAAGAGCATGGCACTGTACTACGTTAATGTTCACGAGTGACACATCTCAACTTCTTTTATTTTTTGGGACAAACATCTCAACTTCTTATGTGTTATGTGTTGAATTTTTCCTAAAATTTAACATTTTTCTGCACATTACACTATACACGTATGTGACGCATAAGAGGACCACCATCTTAAAATTATGGATTTTTAATTTATTGCAGACGCCATATCCAAGAATGCAGCTCTTTCCATATTTCCATTTTGATGGTATATGATTAGAGAACGATGCGTCTTGCTAAGGAGGGTGAAAATTTCAGCGACTAGGGTTTAGGTTTTCGTGATCAATAAGGCTGCTCGTCGGCGCCGTCATGGCTGCTCCAGTGACAACGGTGGAGGCTATGAAGATAACGCAGGTTCTTCCTAAGCCTAAGGAAGTTGGTTCGTGGGTATCGGTGTTCCAAAATAAACTAGCTCTGAAAAAGTACGATGTTAACATTACAACTTCTGATGGTCAGCACTCGGTTGAGATCCCTGATGAGATTTTCAAGAATGCCACTCCACTCTGAGAAGATGTTCTAGTGGGTAAATTTATGGGTATGACTCCTCACATAGCCAAAATACACGTTGTTGTTATAAAAATATGGAAACAAAGTGTAGATCAACAGAAGATTGATGTCTATGAGGTTAATTCAACAATGGTGAGGTTTCGGATTCGTAATCCATAGATCCGAGACAGAATTTTGAAGAGAGAGGTGTGGAATATTGTTGAAGTTCCGTTGGTGGTGTCGAAGTGGTCTCCAATCACTAAGAAGGATCAACCGGAGACCAACGATGAGTTGGCCTAGTGGTTAACCCCTGAGTCTTAATTTTTATATCCATGGCTGCCTTTAAGGTGCTCTATATGTGAGAAATGGGGGCACATTGACCCACGTTGTGTAGCAAACAAAATGATTTGGCAAAAGCTAATTTAGATAAATCAAAGGAGCTCTTGAACCAGAATATTGTCCTTGTTAAGGAGGCCGAAAAATTAGAACAACTTGTAACATAGCAGATTGTTGAAAAAGGAGAGACAAACTTGGGAACTGAGATGCTACAAGGTGATATGGAGGAGAACAGTGTAGGCGAGAAGGAGCAGTGTTCAAGGTGGCGCTATCAAAAGTGGGCAGAAGTCCGTCAAAGGATACTATTCAAAAACACAACACATAACCAATTGGTTCTGCATCAAAATTTGCCTTCCTAAGCCTCTCAGAGAAAGAGGCAGAAATCATAGAAAAGGAGGATAATACATTAGAAAATTAAGTGGTAGAGGAACCTACCATGGAGGCTAATTCTGATAAGGAACGAAGCAAACAGGAAAATGTTCAAACTGTGAAAAGTGACATGGGGGGCAGGGGAGAGAGAGCAACCACATCTCCCGTGTGATGCAAAGAAGAAGAAATTGGGCACTTCGGAAACTTCGGCTCAAGTAACTCAGGATACAATCCAAGTTACATCGAGAAAAACGACCTCCCGAAGACATCTTTAAATGTCGTGCTTCTCATGGAATGTGCATAGATTTAACAAACTTATCAAACATTCCGAAGTCCGTAATTGGACAACTAACAAGGATATGCATTTGGGCTGTTTATTGGAGACGCAAGTTAAGAAAGATAAGGCAAGCCAGATAGTATTATCTACTTTCAAAGACTAGTCTTATATGGCAAACTATAATATTAATCAATTGGGACACATTTGGGTTCTTTGGAGGTCTATAGTTTGTCTAACTCCAATTTTCAAAAGCAACCAACTAATAACTTGCTCTGTTTTGCTGGAAGAAGCGACAAAGGAATTTTCTTGTTCTTTTACATATGCGGAGAACTTGGTGGATGAAAGGAAGAGTTTATGGGCAGATTTGAGAAGTCACCATGATTCTCCATTATTTCGGAATAAATTGTTGCTACTTATGGGTGATTTTAATGAAATTCTAGATGGTGAGGAGCATTCATAATTTATCCAATCACCTATCATGTCTCTTGGGATGGGGCACTTTCAAGATGTTGCCAGGCACTGCTCACTGATGGATATGGGATCCCATGGTCCTTTATTCACCTGGAGTAACAAACGACAAGAGGGTGGGTTTGATTTGTAAAAATCTAGACTGAATACTTATGAATGATGCATGGCTTCACCGTTACTCGCAAGCATACTGTGTTTTTAATGCTGGTGGATGCTCATACCATTTACGGAGTCAAATACAACTACACTCAGACCAACCTTCTAAAAAGAGACCTTTCAAGTTTGCAAACTAAGTTGCAAATATGCCTGAGTGTCTACTGTTAGTACAAGCATTCTGGGATAACACGACGACCTTGTTCGACTCCACATCTGTTATGTTCTGAAATCAAATAGTTGAGTCGAAACAAGTCGGGAGGCTTGCCCAAAAGAACAAAAGCGGCTTATACTGTGTTCTGTGAACAACAACATGAAACGTTGATGAATCCAAATGATGACATGATCACAGAGGAGACTGCAGCTTATGAGAGATGGAAACGGTTGTCAGAGTTAGAGGAGTCATTCTATAAACAGAAGTCAAAGCTCCATTGGTTACAAGTTGGTGATCAAAACAACAAAATGTTTCACAATGTTGGAACTTCAATTTAGACAAGTGGCTCCGACCAACTTTCCGGCGACTTTTCCGGTGACGTCCATCACCGGAATGACAGGGTCTTGGAGTCTTTGGATTCTTTGTAATGAGCACTATAATATAGTGTAGTTACATGTAAAAATCGAAGTGAAATTGAATGAGAAATTGATCTCCAAAGTGGTTATCTTGAAAGCTTATAATAATTTTTTATTACAAAGTCCCACATTGGTTGTATGAGAGATTTCCCTCTAGTATATATGTTTTTACACTTATGAGAGTGTTCAATAGCTAGATGGGAAAGGGAGATCATGGTGTAAGATTTGGAGGGCCATTATACAAAACACACACGCGCGCGCGTGCCGCCGGGCTTGGGTCTTGTGGGCCTTTAGGCCCACAAAGATTGTTCTTTTTGGGGAAAATTTGAATACAACTTTGCTTAAAATTTTGACCAATTTAGAATTATATTTTACATAAATGACCGAGTCTTAAACGTCCGCAAGATTCTCTCCGGGTCGTGCGCCTCACTCAATGCTCCATGATCTCCGCACACGTTGCGGATTTTGCGGATCGCACAACCTCTCCCGACGAATTTAAAAAACAAAACTCTCTCATTCTTTTTCTCTCTATCGTTCTAACGAAAAACAAAACTCTCTACCACATCTTTTCTTCTGCAAACAGTAAGTGTCTCAAGAGTATATCGTAGAGTCATTGTTCGTAGATTCTGTTTCTCAAGTGTTGCGGAAATGGTCTCGCCGTAGTTGTATCCTGGGATTCATCGTCTCACAAACCGCCACACTGCGGGAGATTGTTTGAATTAAGGAAAAAGATCAAATCTTGCCTCAACGGATTTTTCCTTAATTCGGTTTTATATTCGTGTTTTGTTCTCCAGATTTTCGCGGTCTAACAGTCTTAATTCAAACGAAAATCCGTTTCTGCTTATTGCCCTAAACGGATTTACAAAACGCGAACAGTTTTTCGAAAACGATTTCAAAATGTTTTTCAAAACTGATAGAAAACAGGTCTGCGAACGCTCTTTAGCGATTTGGTAGAACGTTTTCCAAACAATTTTGCAACACATAAGATTTGGTAGTCATTTACGCGAAGGCCTTACGGCAATTTCTCAAAATAACTCCATATCTGATTATTTGATCTTCGTGATCAACGAGTAAGCTTTACGTGAAGGCCTTTTTTGGCAGTTTCACGAAACTTAAGAAAAAAAAAACAGTTCTGGGAATCTCATTTGGCGATTTCCACATATTTAATTTAGTGATTTAATCGCTAAAATTAAAATCGCTTATTAAACGAATTTATTTAAATTCTGATAATTAATTTATATTAATTTATCGAATTTATTTAAATTATGCAAATTAATTTATATTAATTGTACAAATTTTTTTTTGAATTAATTTATAATAAATCCGCAGATTAATTGATTAAATTAATTGAGCGAATTAAATAATTATTCCAATTATTAACACTATCTATTTTTCTATACAAAAAATGTCTAGCGGTGGTGAAATCAACGTAGCTGAGACAACCGTGGTCAACGGGAATGGTGACCCGACAACCTAAACCGGGGATTGTCAGCCAGTTGCTCCTCCAAACCCTGCAGATGTCCAGATCTAGCCCGTGCCATCCTAGGTGGTGATGCCTGAGAAGTTTGACGGAAATAACTTAGACTCGGGGCAGCAGAAAATGCATTTTTTCCTCTGCACGTTGAACTTCCAGAAATACCTCACGGAGGACAAACCGTTTCTAGCTACTGACAACACAGATCCACATATGGTGGCTAGCGTTGAAACATGGATCCACACGGATTTCCTATACAAAGGATACATTCAAAACCGCCTGGAGGAGCCCCTGTTTAAGGTTTACCGCCACGCTCCAACTTCCAAAGCTCTCTGGCAAGCTCTGGAAAAGAAGTACCGAACGTAGCCACAAGGAAGTTTCTCAGATACCAAATGGTGGAGTCTAGGCCCATCATGGAGCAGGTACATGAGTTACAAATGATCGTGCAAGAGATAACAGATGAAGGAATGAATTTCTGCGACACCTTCTATGTGAATGCCTTCATCAACAAGCTACCCCCGAGTTGGAATGATTTCCAGTCCTATCTCGAGTTCAAGCAAAATCCCATCTCTTTGCTTAACTTGATTGCCAGGTTTCAAAACCAGTCAACTGAGCGCGAAAAGAGATTGGGGATCACCATTGATCATGAAGTGAATGTTGCTGAATACAAGAAGAAGGGGAAAGCCAAGGTTGTGTACAACAACAAAGCTAATATGCATGTCAAGGAAGTGCCAAACAAGATGGCAACTCAAACCTCCGTCGCCTTCAAGAAGCAAGGTGAAGGCAAAAGATTCACTGGAAAGTGCAACTACTGTGGCAAGCTTGGTCACAAATCAGCGGATTGTCGCAACAAGGCCGGAAGCAGCAAGAGTCAGGCTTTTTTGACCGAAGAATACCTGTGTGTGGTGGTCACCGAGGCAAATATGGTCATGACTGATGAAAATCCTTTGGAGTGGTGGTATGACACATGTGCTACTACTCAAATCTGCATTGACAGAGACACATTCAGCACTTATCAGAAGTGCAGGTCTGAAGAGAGCTTGATGATGGGAAATGTGTCTCGCTCCAAGATTGTAGGAACTGGGAAGGTGGTCCTGAAGATGACTTCTGGGATGGCTGTCACCCTCTCGAACGTGAAGCATGTTCCAGACATGAGGAAGAACCTGATCTCTGAGACTCTGCTGAGCAAGCACGGATTTGCAACCAACCTTGAGGCAGACAAACTGGTGATTAGGAAAAATGGGGTGTTTATTGGTAGGAGATTTATTAAGGATGGTCTTATCAAAATGAATGTTCAACATGTTGTTAAGAACACTGATGTAGCTTCGAGCTCTAAGGCTTCTATTAATAAAAATTCAGTTGCTTATTTGGTTGAGTCTTTTAATATTTAGCATGAACGGTTAGGACATGTGAATTATAAATCTATGCAACGATTAATTAATTTGAACCTAATCCCGAAATGCAAAATAAGCAAAGAAAAATGTGAAATTTGCGTACAAGCAAAACTCACAAAAACCCCGTCTCCTCGTGTTGAAAGAACAACCAAACCTCTCGCATTAATACATACATATTTGTGTGATTTAAAATATGTACAAAGTAGAGGCGGTAAAAAGTATTTTGTGACTTTCATAGATGATTGTACAAAATACTGCTATGTATATTTGCTACGTAGTAAAGATGAAGTCTTGGAGAAATTCAAAGAATTTAAAATCGAAGTTGAAAACCAACTCTCGAAAACTATAAAAAAAGTAAAAAGTGATAGAAAAGGCAAATATGACGGTCCGTTTAATGAATTTTGTCAAAAAAATGACATTATTCACCAAACAACAGCTCCCTATTCACCAGAATCCAACGGAGTTGCGGAAAAAAAAACCGAACTCTGATAGAAATGATGAATGCTATGTTGCAGGAATCTGGACTACCCAAGAATCTTTGGAGGGAAGCGTTGCTCACCACAAATCAAATCCTCAACAAAATACCGCACAAAGTAACCGGCAATACGCCGCATGAACTTTGGAAATGTACAATACCGTCATACAAATACTTGAAAGTGTAGGGGTGTCTAGAAAAAGTCGCAATACCGCCTCCTAAGAAGGTCACTATTGGACCTAAAACCGTAGATTGTATTTTTATCGAATATGCGCATAATAGTAGTGCTTACCGGTTTCTGGTACACAAATCAGATATTCCGGATATCCAGGTAAATACAATTTTGGAATCAAGAAATGCATCTTTCTTTGAACACATATTTCCTTGTAAGGATAAACAAAGTTCTAAAAGAACATGTGATGAAAGAGACGTAAACGCCTCTTCCGACGTAGCCTGTACGTTAGGAATCTCTGTATAAGATGCAGAAGACGCACCTAGACGTAGTAAAAGAGCACGTAAGGAAAAAACATTTGGCGAAGATTTCTTGATGGTTCTTCTCGCAGAGAACGAACCAAAAACATACACTGAAGCCATGAATACACCGGACACTCCTTTATGGAAGGAAACCGTTAATAGTCAGATCGATTCCATAATGCAAAATCATACGTGGGAAATAACCGATCTACCCGATGGGTTTAAAGCACTAGGGTGTAAATGGATTTTCAAAACAAAATTGAAAACCGATAACTCAATTGATAGGTACAAGGCAAGACTTGTGGTGCAAGGATTCCGACAAAAAGAAGGTCAGGATTTCTTTGACACCTATTCTCCAGTAACGAGAATAACTTCTTTTAGAATGCTTATCGGAATTGCAGCGTTAAGAGACCTAGAAATACATCAAATGGATGTAAAAACCGCGTTTCTAAATGGAGATTTAGAAGAAGAAATATATATGAAACAACCTGAAGGTTTCGTGGTTCTAGGACAAGAAAATAAAGTTTGTAGACTTTTAAAATCATTGTATGGACTAAAACAAGCTCCCAAACAATGGCATGAAAAATTTGACAGAGTAATTGAGACGACCCCGCCCGGGTTATCTATTTTTTTTTTTTTTTCTAAACAAGCAAATATTATATCCGTAAATAATATTCACAACCACACAAACCGAATTCAATTTAAACCATAATCGAATTCACATAGTAATATTATCCCCCATAAGATAATATTACCCAAACACACACACACACACAATTCCATCCCTAGGAATTAACACGCACACCGGAAGACAAAACAATAAAATAGTATTACTAAACACCGTAATACCACACACAAACCCCGAGTCACTAGATCATCCTCCTCTCCTCGCCATGATTCCACGATCACATTTTATCTATACCTGCATCACACACATAAAAGAGATGCGTAAGTATTATCACAAATACTTAGTGAGGCGATCCTCCCATCTACGAGCTATACACACAAGCCCATACAAATAACAATCAATCACAATATACACAAATGTCTAATCCAATGAACACCACGTCATTGTCACATTCCCGTGTTTTGGCCAATGAACACCACGTCATTGCCACAAACACCTCAATGAACACCACGTCATTGACACACATACCACAGATATCAATGATGGATCATCACAGATCCATCCTATACATCACACAACCATCACAACTTACCAAACAAATCACCATTGCTTAGATAAGCTCATGGTCACGCACTCACCTCAACAACACAACAAGGAACGGCCAAGGTAACTCCCCACACAACCGTAGAAGGAACTTACACACGAGATCACACAAGCTCAGCTCAACCTACAGCCAAAACAACAACCAAACACCCAAGTTACCACAACTTGGTAAAAACAAGGCAAAACCCAGAAACGACCGCCGGAAAGATCGAACCATACCTTTCGATCTAACCGTCCACTTTCAAAACCAATCAGTGGAGTTAAACCCCTATGAGTCCTAAAACTACTCACCATATTTCGTGAGGATCCAACCACAGACGCGGCGGCGATCTAACTCCGAGCCTCCGCTGGTCCTGCTTTCGACGGAAACAGAACACCTCTACGAAATCGTGAATAACTTTCAGACTACAAACCCAAATCCAATTCCGCAAAGGGCTATGACTAGATTAAAGGGTTAACGAAAACTCCACCAAATATCAGTACCTTTGCATACGATTTGATTGGTCGAAAGCTCTTTCTCTCAGACCCTGTCTGCTGAAACCAAATTTCACTTCCAAGGACTTGTCCTTTGTTCTCCTCTCAAGGTTTGAGCTCTCTCTCCTCTCCCTCTATCTCTCACAGGCACGAAAATGGTTTCCAAGAGAGATGAAGTCGAGTTTTTAAAGGGTTAATAGGGTTGACCACGAAACCCCATCACTCACAAAACTCACCAACCCCACTAGCCAGAAAATCGATTAAGAAATCGACCTTGGCCCACTTTTTGCTCCAGAATTCGATCATGAAAATCGACCTTGGCCCGATGTTTGCAAGAATTTGATCATGAAAATCGACCTTGGCCCGATTTTTGCATCTTTCAGAGATTTTCACCCAAAATGCCGAACGATCACCCAGATCGGTTCCAAATCGATTTATGGCCACAAAAGCGGTTCAAAAACGGTTTTCAAGACCGATTTTTTTCAAGGAATCGGTTTCAGACCGCTCTTTCTTTTCTTGGATCAGTGGGTCCCCTCCCACCTGATCCCGAGCGTAAAGAACATCCGCTTTTTCGGATCACGGGCGTTACAATTCTCCCCCACTAACATAGATTCGTCCTCGAATCTCGTCACACAGTCCTCCACTAGGACTCACCTCACAATTGTCACAACGATTGGTCAAATCTCGGCCAACACGGCCACACAAACCAAACACGAGCTGAGGTCGAACACTATCAACCTACACAACTCTTGGCCCACCGGCCAATCCCAAACCACAACTGAGGTCGAACACTATCAACCTCCGAGGTCTACATCCGATCCCTATGCTTATACTCACGTCATAGACTCATTGCTCCCAACTCATACTCACGCCACCACTCTCAGGAACACAATCCTTCGAGCTAAAGGCAAAACACACACCACCCCACCCTCGGAAACACTATCCCTCGAGCTTGTGGCCAAACACACCACCCCACCCTCGGGAACACTATCCCTCGAGCTTGTGGCAAAACACACCACCCCACCCTCAGGAACACTATCCCTCGAGCTTGTGGCAAAACAAGTACGAGTTGTTCAGGACCACCGTCCCTAGAGCACTCAAGTCTATACGTCTATAAGCACCTCAGACTGAAACTACCTCACGTGGTTCCCGTACAACAACACAATGTCATACTCCCACACATATTCCAAACCCGGAATATCACCTTAACCATGACTACACAAGTCACCACTTTAATAAGAAATACTCATCTTATTAAACTTCAAAATGTATTAACGTTACAACCACAAAACGAAATACATAATGAAACGAGTACAACACAATACCCCACTAGGAAACTGGAACCTTCGATGAAAGCTCAAGCCTGCTTCTTGAACCACTTCTTGAATTTAGCTTTCATCCTCGCCTCTGGTTCCCAAGTATCCTCCTCAACACCGTCACAATCCCACAAGACTCTGATCATCGGAACCTTCTTCCGACGATCCTGATTGACCTTACTCTCGAGAACCCACACTGGACTCGACTCAAAGGTCATGTTAGGCTAAAGATCTGACGGAATATTAGCCAACACCACATCATCCTTATGCAAGCACTTCTTCAGCATCGACACATGGAAAACCTTGTGAAATGCATGCATAAACTCAGGTAACTCCAACCAATAAGCCACCTCACCAACACGATCAACAATCCTGAACGGACCCATATACCTCGGACTCAGCTTAGTCGTGGTAATGGACCTGTTGGGACCTCTCAACATCGCCATCTTGAGATACACACTATCTCCCACCTCGAACACAAGCTCTTTTCTTCTCTTGTCGGCATAACTCTTTTGCCGATCTTGAGCTTCCTTCATGTTCAGCTTCAAAACCCGGATCTTCTCCGTATTATCACAAATACTTAGTGAGGCGATCCTCCCATCTACGAGCTATACACACAAGCCCATACAAATAACAATCAATCACAATATACACAAATGTCTAATCCAATGAACACCACGTCATTGTCACATTCCCGTGTTTTGGCCAATGAACACCACGTCATTGCCACAAACACCTCAATGAACACCACGTCATTGACACACATACCACAGATATCAATGATGGATCATCACAGATCCATCATACACATCACACAACCATCACAACTTACCAAACAAATCACCATTGCTTAGATAAGCTCATGGTCACGCACTCACCTCAACAACACAACAAGGAACGGCCAAGGTAACTCCACACACAACTTTAGAAGGACCTTACACACGAGCTCACACAAGCTCAGCTCAACCTACAGCCAAAACAACAACCAAACACCCAAGTTACCACAACTTGGTAAAAACAGAGCAAAACCCAGAAACGACCGCCGGAAAGATCGAACCATACCTTTCGATCTAACCGTCCACTTTCAAAACCAATCAGTAAAGTTAAACCCCTATGAGTCCTAAAACTACTCACCATATTTCGTGAGGATCCAACCACAGACGCGGCGGCGATCTAACCCCGAGCCTCCGCTGGTCCTGCTTTCGACGGAAACAGAACACCTCTACGAAATCGTGAATAACTTTCAGACTACAAACCCAAATCCAATTCCGCAAAGGGCTATAACTATATTAAAGGGTTAACGAAAACTCCACCAAAAATCAGTACCTTTGCATACGATTTGATCGGTCGAAAGATCTTTCTCTCAGACCCTGTCTGCTGAAACCAAATTTCACTTCCAAGGACTTGTCCTTCTTTTCCTCTCAAGGTTTGAGCTCTCTCTCCTCTCCATCTATCTCTCACAGGCACGAAAATGGTTGCCAAGAGAGATGAATTCGAGTTTTTAAAGGGTTAATAGGGTTGACCACGAAACCCCATCACTCACAAAACTCACCAACCCCACTAGCCAGAAAATCGATTAAGAAATCGACCTTGGCCCACTTTTTGCTCCAGAATTCGATCATGAAAATCGACATTGGCCCGAGTTTTGCAAGAATTCGATCATGAAAATCGACCTTGGCCCGATTTTTGCATCTTTCAGAGATTTTCACCCAAAACGCCGAACGATCACCCATATCGGTTCCAAACCGATTTATGGCCACAAAAGCGGTTCAAAAACGGTTTTCAATACCGATTTTTTTTAAGGAATCGGTTTCAGACCGCTCTTTCTTTCCTTGGATCAGTGGGTCCCCTCCCACCTGATCTCGAGCGTAAAGAACATCCGCTTTTTCGGGTCACGGGCGTTACAGTAATGATGTCAAATGGATTCAGCATTAATGAATGTGACAAATGCATATATATCAAAAGTACACCTAGTGGGTATATTTTGTTATGTCTGTATGTCGATGATATGCTTATCATTGGCAGTAATAAAGATATAATCCAGCAAACCAAAAACATGCTTCATAGACAATTTGATATGAAAGACATGGGTTTTGTAGATGTCATTCTAGGAATTCAAATCACTAGAACCTCTGACGGAATTATTCTGTCACAAGCTCATTATGTAGATAAAATTCTTGAGAGATTCAAGAACTATTCAAATGGGACCGCAAAAACTCCTGTGGATGCTCAACTTTACCTAACTAAAAATTCAGGTAAAGCGGTATCACAGATAGAGTATGCATGGGTGATCGACAGTCTTATGTATCTAACAAACTGTACTAGACTCGATTTAGCGCACGCAGTAAATGTACTAAGTCGCTACACCAGTAATCCATGCCATAAACACTGGAAAACCATAACAAGAGTATTAAATACTTGAGATACAGAAAAAGTTATGGATTGCACTATGGTAAAGAACTTGCAATTTTGGAAGGATACAGTGATGCTAACTGGATATCTGACTCCAAAAACTCGAAATCCACAAGTGGATACGTCTTTACTCTAGGAGATGCAGCGGTCTTAGGGAAATCTGCGAAACAAATTCTATTGGCCAGGTCAACCATGGAGTCTGAGTTTATAGCTTTAGATAAAGTCGCAGAAAAAGCAGAATGGGTTCGAAGTTTTTTGGAAGATATTCCAATGTGGGAGAAACCAGTATCGGCACTACGTATACACTGCGATACTCAATCGGCTATAGTCCGAAAAATGAATACTCTGTATAATGGTAATTCTCGTCACATCAGAAGACGACATAAAACCATTAGACAATTAATCTCAAATGGAGTAAATACACTAGATTATATTAAATAAGATGATAACCTAGCGGATAAATTTACCAAAGGTTTAGCTCAAAAACAAGTTGTAAAATCATCAAGAGGAATGGGTTTAAAGCCTATAAATTAAGAGGATGTTTGATGGAAACCCCACCTATATGACTGGAGAACCCAAGATTTAGGTTCAAAGGGAAAACCTAATCAAATAGAATCTGTCTGGAGCACTGTAAAAATTGAAGTGAAATTGAATGAGAAATTGATTTCCAAAGTGGTTAGCTTGAAAGCTTATAATAACTTTTAATTACAAAGTCACACATTGGTTGTATGAGAAATTTCCCTCTAGTATATATGTTGTTACACTTATGAGAGTGTTCAATAGCTAGATGGGAAGGGGAGACCATGGTGTAAGAGTTGGAGGGCCATTATGTAAAAACACTCACGAGCGCGCTGCCGCCGGGCCGGGCTTGGGTCTTGGTGAATGTGGGCCTTTAGGCCCACAAAGAATGTTCTTTTTGGGGAAAATTTTTATGCAACTTTGCTTAAAATTTTGACCAATTTAGAATTATATTTTTGCATAAATGAACGAGTCTTAAACGTCCGGGAGATTCTCTCTGGGTTGTGCGCCTCACTCAATGCTCCACGATCTCCGCACACGTTGCTGATTTTGCGGATCGCACAACCTATCCTGACGTTTTTAAAAAACAAAACTCTCTCATTTTTTTCTCTCTATTGCTCTAACGAAAAACAAAACTCTCTCCCACATCTTTTCTTCTGCAAACAGTAAGTGTCTCAAGAGTATATCGTAGAGTCATTGTTCGTAGATTCTGTTTCTTGAGTGTTGAGAAAACGGTCTCGCCGTAGTTGTATCTTGGGATTCATCGTCTCACAAACCGCTACACTGCGGGAGATTGTTTGAATTAAGGAAAAATATCAAATCTTGCCTCTACGGATTTTTCCTTAATTCAGTTTTATATTCGTGTTTTGTTCTCTAGATTTTCGCGGTCTAACACACAATGCAATCAAAATCCGAGAAGGAAAAAACACCATACGTGAGATTCAATGTACATATGGTACTTTAGCTTCGAATCAGGAGGCAACAAAGCAAGAAGCGGTAAAATTGTTTCTCAGATTTTCTTGGTCTTGTTCCAAATGACTATGTTGGATTAATAGTGAAGGAGTTGGAGTCTCTATTGCCATTTAGGTGCTCTAATGAAAATCATTTAATGCTGGAAAAAGAGGTAACAAATGAGGAAGTTAAACATGTCTTATTTCGATGCCTGCGAGTAAAGCCCCATGACCCGACATGTATAGATGTGAATTTTTCAAAGCAGCTTGGCCGGGGATTGCTAAGCACATCACAGTGGCAGTTAAATCTTTCTTTAGCAAAAGTTTCATTCCTAAGGGAGTTAATACCACCATTTTGGCGCTAATTACAAAGAAAGAGAATGCAAAGGTAATGAAACATTACAGACCAATCTCATGTTGCAATGTTTTGTATAAAGTGATTTTGAAGATATTAGCAAACCGGTTGAAAGGTCTACTACCAGAGATCATTCTACCAAATCAAACAGCTTTTGTAAAAGACCGGTTACTACTAGAAAATGTCTTGTTATCATCTCAATTGGTGAAAGACTACCACAATGTGAAGATAACGCCCAACTGTGTGATGAAAGTAGACATTTCCAAAACCTTTGATTCGGTTCAATGGTGTTTTCTACTTAATACCCTTCATGCCATGAATTTCCCTATGAATTTTATTCACTGGATTCGGTTATGTATCTACACGGCAATGTTCTCGGTACAAGTAAATGGGGAGATAGCGGTTTTTTTTGGAAGTAAACGAGGCTTACGGCAGGGCTAACATTCTCATATTTTGGTTTTCTTTACATACTTGAATTGTTGTAAAGTCATAGTAAGATAAAACAATCCCAAAAAAGATGCACTAGATGTAACAAAGGTTTAGATGAATATAATTTTACATTCATTAAAAAAAAAAGAATTTGTAATTATTGGGAACCTAACCATTTTTGGAGGAACCATTTAGTTTTTGATTCTCCTTATACCAAAAAATAGAAAAAATGATATCCTCTATATCTAGCTGGCTGCGGCCTAACTTCAATTCGGATATGCCGATAACGTGATAAAATGGTATCTTGAGTTTCTTTTTAAGAAAAAGAAATAGTGTACTTACTTCTAATATATCTGCTTGGCAGACAAGAAATCCCATGTGATGGAACCAAACACAAGATAGCTAAAAAATGTTTTGAGCATACAACCAAAATAGTATACAAGAAGAGATGGAAAGTTTTGAGCATTCGCAGAGGGTAAAGATAGCTTAACCAAGATCTTCTTGAGCATAGTGGTAACTGGTAAGAGTTACTTTGAGAAGTGAGGATCCATTCATTGATTTCACGCCAAAACAACACAGATGCTACCAGTTGTATTTTTTAATTCTAGAATGGTGATTAAATATATATAAGCACCATATTGGTAACTAATATGGTGCTTATATACAACTAATATCTGCCTTGTTTATATACAAATATTGGTAATTATCTCCAATATGCATAATGTTCATAACAATACAAAGAGAACTAATAAATGCATGTATGGGTGCACAATATGAAGTCAGTTAAACGCTAAATCACAAATATCACTACAAAAAAAAGGTTAGATTGCATCAATTAACTTGTATCAATAAACTAAATGCTATCATTTTAAATTACTTATCAATAAATGATATAAATATATATTATTTAATATCAATTAAATTATTTGATGTTATAGCTAATTTGTTTGGCATCACTTCCTTAAAATTGATTCAATTTTTATTAATTTGTATCAAATTTACAAAATTGAGATAAAATATACATTTACATCACTTATAAAATTGATGTATCTATTATTTATTGTTAACATCACTTATAAAATGATAAAAAAATTTATATCAATAAAAAATTATTTTATTGATATAAACAAGATCGACAATGGCTTTTCTCTGAAACATTAGAACTCTGAAACGAATCGAAACATGAGATCGATAAACCTCTCAACGACTTTTCTCTGAAACGAATCCAACTCTGCTTCTATCTGATTCAGCTGGTTTTCGCCGTCAGTAACTATTGTCGAGCCAAACAAGTTCACCGTCGAATCTCGCCGAGTCTCGCCGTAATTTCAATACCGACCTCCTGAATAAATCGAACCGGAGCCACCACTCATCCCGACGAAGGTATGTCTTCTTCTCTGAACACTTGACAAGTTCAAATTCAATCCATCGATGCCAAGGCTGTAGCTAGATCATATGATGCTAATTGATAAAATTGATGTTTACAAATTCAATCCATAGCACAACACCCACATCAGATTTTGATCTGATTTGGACAAGCAAACACACACATGTAAACAAGTAATTACAATTGAAGAAACTTTACATGTGGAACTTAGTTTTAAATGAATTAACTTTGGTTTACTTTTAACTCTTCACATGATGAACGAGTCTTTGTTTCTTTAGGCTACTATGATCGTTTTCTTAATTTTTTAAGTTTACAGATTGTTCAAATATAGTCTTTGTTTCTAGATTTTGATGGATAAGTCATGGATAAACAAACCACGTTTATCATAAGATTATCAACTAGGGGTGAAAAATTTCTTGGATTTTGCGTTTGGTAAATCTAATATACAAATGATGAAATGTCCCTGCACCCGATGTTCTCTAGCCAAAAATAAGTCAAGAGAAGACATAGAAGGTGATTTGATGTGGTTTGGCTTTTTAAGTTCTTACACAAGTTGGGTACTACACAGAGAAGAAATATGTGTCACAAGGAATGCAAGAGTACATGCTGATATTGCTCCGGTTGAATAAGACTCAACTTTGAATCTATTGGATGATATTTTTCCTGATAGTAGTACGAATATGTATGGTGGACATGGATCTGGATCGTCTGAACAACCTATGAACAGACCATCAACTTCAAGTGAAAATTGTGGAAAAAGAGAAGGTTTTGATGAGTTGTTTGCTGATTTTAATCAAGAGTTATATACAGGATGTACTAAGTTCACGAAGTTATCCTTTATGTTGAAGTTATATCATATCAAATGCATGTGTGGGATTAGCGATAAGGGGATATCCATGGTGCTTGATTTGCTGAAAGAAGCATTTACACATGCCAAATTGCCAGATTCATTTAGTGATATGAAGAAAGTCATTCGCAAATTAGAATTGACTTATGAGTCGATTCATGCATGTCCAAATGATTGCATGTTATATTGGGAGACAGATGTAGAAAGGGAAATCTGCAAAGTTTGTGAAGCCTCTCGTTGGAAAGAAAATAGTACGGTGTCTGGATCAGAGAATAGAAAAAAGAAAGCTCCTGCAAAGGTTTTGCGTTATTTTCCTCTAAAGCCACGACTGCAACGTTTATTCATGTCATCAAAAACTGCTACCCACATGAGATGGCTTGCGACTGCTAGTAACAATGATGGTAAGTTTCGACATCCAAGAGACGGAGAGGCTTGGAAAACATTTGATCTAAAATATTCTGAATTTGCATCTGATCCAAGAAATGTCAGACTGGGCTTGGCGACTGATGGTTTTAACCCATTTGGTACGATGAGTAGTAGCTACAGCATATGGCCAGTGATATTATTTCCTTATAATTTTCCACTGTGGATGTCAATGAAGCAGACATCAATGATCCTCTCTATGGTTATCCCTGGAAAACAGATGCATGGTAATGATATCGATGTATACTTGCAACTACTTATCAAAGAGTTGAAGGAACTATGGTTTGATGGGATTAAAACGCAAGATGCTTCCACAAAACAACCATTTGACATGCGTGCAACCATCATGTGGACAGTTAGTGATTTTCCTAGTTTTGGAAATCTGTCGGGTGGAATACGTATACAACATCAACTTGTCCAAGCTGCAAATATGATGGGAAGAAAAATAGTTTTATGGGTCATCGTCGTTTTCTTCCTCTCGATCATGGCTTTCGTCAAAACATAACTAATTTTGACGGAAAGATAGAAACCAGATCTCCACCAGTCACATTGTCAGGTTCTGCAATTATTCATCAACTAGAACAAGTTAATGTTACTCTTGGTAAAAAAGCATAGTTTAGTCGGAGCTGGGAGAAAGAGAGATCGAAGTGATGCTAATACATGTAATACCCAACAGTGGAAGAAAAAAGTATATTTTTTGAGTTGCCTTATTGGGAATTTACTATGTTGCGACATAATTTGGATATCATGCACATAGCGAAGAATGTGTTTGACAATCTAGTCTACACATTGTTGAATGACTTGAGAAAAATCACATAGAAAAAAATCAAAAGACAATCTGAGCGCTAGAAAAGATCTTCGTGAGTTAGGTATACGTTCTGACTTGTGGCCTGATGATAATGGGAAGTATCAAGCATCATGATTTACTCTGAAGAATGATGGGAAAGAAATTTTTTTACGGGTTTTGAAGAATGTAAAACTCCCTGATGGTTATTCTTCTAACTTATCAAGTTGTGTTGATGTTAATAGTCGAAAGCTATCAGGCTTAAAAAGCCACGACTGTCACGTGATAATGAGGGACTTGTTTTCAGTCGTAATTAGGAATCTGCTGCCAACAGATGTGACATCAGCCATTGTCGAGTTTTGTCATTTTTTTAGAGATATATCTGCAAAGGTTCTTGATATCAATGAGCTTGATAAATTACAAGACCGTATTGTTATGACTTTATGTCGTATGGAGATGTTTTTTCCTCCATCATTTTTCACAGTGATGGTACATTTAGTAGTACATCTCACCGAGGAGGCAAAATTTGGTGGACCAGTTCCATTTCGTTGGATGTATCCGATTGAGAGGTGCTTATTTTTCTTTTTCCCCCATTTAATTATTGTATATGTATATACAGCTGGAAACTAACTTAATTCACTTAACTACCTAGGACACTTCAAATCATATGTTCAAAATCGCGCTAAGCATCAAAGTTCTATTTGTGAGCAATATTTAGCTGATGAGTGTGTCAAATTTTGCTCGATGTATCTCAATGACATAGAGACCAGATTTACTCGGTATGGTCGCGTTGATGATCGACCTGTAGCTCAGTCTGCCAGTAGGTCAAATTCAAAACTTCCACATATTTTTTCAACCTTGGAAGATTTGTTAGAGCGGGTCAGGTTTATACTCTTAATCATGTAAAGAGATTGCAAGCACATCGACATATTTTGGGCACTGTCAACTACTTGATCACTTATGAGAGTAAGTTTCTCTCATTCATAACATTTAATTTTAATTAGTGTAAATTAAAGTTCTCTAATATAGAAGCTTTGCTAATTTTATGTTTAGAAAATATAAAAATGAGCTGTGGGGAAAACCATCTCATCAGAACAAGAGGAATCGTGCTCTCGACATTGACCGAGAAATGCATCTTAATTTTGCAAATTGGATCAAACAGAAATTAGAGACGAATGAGTTAGACGGGATAAATGATGATTTACGATGCCTAGCTCTGGGTCCATCTGAAAAGGTAGTGAAGTATACAACATACAATGTCAATGGTTTCAAATTCCGAACTTTAGAAAGAGATGCTGACCTGAAAACTCAAAATAGTGGTGTTTATGTGGCTGCCGAGACAATGAGTTATGCTAGTTCTCGTGATCCTAACCCAAGAACAGGAACTGTAGCTTACTATGAAAATTTGTTGAAGTTATGGAGTTAAACTACTATGAAGTTTTCAAAGTTGTATTATTCAAGTGCAAGTGGGCTGATACTCGTACGGAGCGAGGATATAAAATAGATGCATATGGTCATCATATGGTAATTTTTTCATGTTTGTTACACAGTGGAGATAATGAAGAGGATGAGCCATATGTATTGGCGTCTCAAGCAAGGATGGTCTATTACGTAAAATATCCTTGCGAAGTAGATTGGAATATCGCAGTTCATGTTCAGCCTAGAGACGTTTATGATATGGGTGATCAAAATGATTCGGATCAGATTGATGGTGAATCTGACCCTGGCATCTTAGTTACTTCTTAGGAAAGTATTTATACTGTCCTTGCAAATATGATAATCTCATCAAAGGTGATTGAATATCCTAGTCACTTTTACCACCATATTAGTTCTTTTGATGCATCAATTATGCACTTCCATATATATGATATATCATGGTTTTTACCCACTTTTAACCATGATATAAGTCCTTTTGTTGAGTCTTTTCTTTAGTTTTAGAGTCTTTCAGGTTCTTTTCAAGTTATAGGCGCATATGGAGCTAATTGGAGGATTTGGAAGCTTTTGAAGCAATCTGGAGTTGAAGCCGTTCGGGAACAATCTCAGCATCGATTGACACTGAGGAGCATCGATCGACACCATTCATTTGGGAGAAACACGACCAAAGAACCTAGCATCGATCGATACCACTTACATTATCGGTCGATGCCAGTGACCAGAACGCGAAACAAACCCGAAGACTATCCAGAAGTTTTTCTTATTTTTTGAGATAACTCCAAAACGTTTTGATTAACTATATAATTAGGTTTTTTGAGCCTCCAAAAAGACACCTTGTGATTTCTGGAGATAGAGTTTTCTGCAATTGAGTTTTTGGAGAAGAATTCTTGAACCTCTTTGTATTCTTACTCTATTTCATTTTATTATATGATATCTATTCTATTCATGATGTTTATTGCATTCACCATGTCTGAGTAGATTCCCTGTTAGGATTAGGGTTGCTTAAAGGTATTTGATGAATTATTAGATCTGAATTAATTGTTAGAGAATAATCTATAGAGCTCTTCACCTAGACTTGAGATTAATGCTTATTCTAGCCTCGCGAACTAGAATCTGATGCTAGGTTGTTTGATTGGCACGAAAGTGTGATTGATTGCATGATCTAGTGTTTGGTGAGCAAAAGCCCTATTCGCAAAGAAATTTGGTTTAGGGATTTTGTGAACAATTGAACTTGACCATTAATGCTTGTTTAAATTTATAGAATTTGCAAAGAAATTTGGAATTCTAGATTTAGGCATAGATAGTTTGCGCAACGACAGTTAGTTTACTTTACATCTGTGTTTCAAGTTTGAGAGCGGAACTTAATTTATTCCTGACAATTGATTTGATTTGATAATTCTGATTTGCCTGCAAGTTTCCCTAAGCCTAGCGTTTTCCTCCACTGAATTACTACCTGTTTTTAATTGTTTTGTTATTCTTAATTTCATCTATTTGCTTAGCTTAATTCATATTCCTGAATCTATTGAGTGTTATATTGAGTCCTTGTGGATTGACCCCTAAAATACTATAACGACTGCTTAGATACTTTAAGGTATTAGATTTGAGCACATCAATAAACCAGATGTGTACTTTGTTCACACGGCTGTGATTCATAAATAATATTTTGACATTTATTTTATTTTGGATTTAGGTCGTTTCCTTGGTGAGATAACAAAGCAAGTCTTCTATGATCTTGAAGCTAGTAAATATTAGGTAAATAACACGTGCATCTGCAGGAAATATCATGAACATTTTTTATTTATTAGAATTTTGATTTTGGTTATGTATCTCCTCCCAATGTTCTATATATAAGACAGAGAGCACAACTACATTAAAAGTCATGGAACGTTATGATGCTAATTACGTCGTAAAGTTAGCTTGAGCTGTAATTGGATCTTTAATGCTTATTATCAATTTGACAGGGATGAAGCTAGTTTCTTTTATGCATTGGATCTAGGCGGAATAAATTTTCATGCCATGCGTGTGCTTCTGGGTGGGAAGCAAGACCGTGTTGTTAAACGAGAGTTCAAAGAAAAGTCAATTCCTACTCATCTGATGACTGCAAGCATAGATGTCAGATTACTGAATAGAATTTTCTTCCTTTAAAGTTATGTATACTCTTGGATGATCTATCTCTTTCACATCTCTTTTTTAATTATTATCTCTCTTTTGGGTTTAATTTTGTTCCAAGTGAAAACAAGAAGATGTTTTTCCTGAATTTTGTTCCTTTTCGTCACCAAATCGATTAAGCATTTTTGAGTTATTTAGTAAGGCATTTTATTTTCCTTATATATCTGCTACTTGTTGAAGCATATATATATATACAAGTAGATAAAACCTCTTATAAGATAGAAAATGAAATTCGCACAAAAAAAAAGAAAGATAGAAAATGAAAAAGAAAATAAAACAAAGGACAATACGGGGAGTGATCAGATCAAATTACTAGTGCTCAGTGATGAGCGGAGGTCTCTCGCTCGCGCTTTGACTATGTCCTGGACGGTGTCTCCGGCTCCTACTAAGGTGAGCGTCAGCAGAGTGCCTTGGTGCATGTGGTGGTGTGGCTCCGCTGGGTCCAACAACATCCTCAACAAGCTTGGTCCTTATCTCTCTCTCAGAAGGACTGCCAGCATCCTCAGAGTCATGGGTTCCCGAACCAGAAGAACACGTACAGTGTCTGATGTTCATCAATGCTGTCTACATACGGCGCATCATCCGGTTAGTCATCCTTTGCGACGTGATGATCCAGTCAAGTCGTCTTAACATATCCTCTGGTGGAGGTGGGCGTGAAAGGCAGTAGTGTGCTGGATGGCGTGGAACGAGCTGGAATGGCTAGGGTTCACCTGAATGTTGTGGCTCATGCGCAGAGCTCTCCTCCTCAATCCCTTCGGGCGCGTGGTGTGGAGGCGGGGTGGAGTCAGCCGCAAGTGTAGGAACCTGCCGAGGTCTGGGAATACCCTGACGACGAGATGGTGGTCTACGACCGTCTGTAGGATCAATGTCAAGGAATTCATCACTCGGAAGAAACTCCAAGTTCTCTCTCAGAAGGAGAGAGGTGATGCCTGATTTGGGTAGCCTGCAGAAACAAAGGAATTCCTCTCGATCGTGGAACTGATACACCTTGTACTTCTTGAGGATATGACAATGCTCTAGATACTTCATGTCAGCCATCAGAATAGTCGTGATCTTCTCAGACTTAGATAAGTCAAGCTTGGTGTGCAGGAGGAGCGGTGTAATGAGTGAACCAAGGCAGAGCTGATTCGACTTCGGTGGGTTTCGCTTCACCTGCACCAAATTCTCGCACAAAACTGCTGCAAGGTTGGCTGAAGGTCCCTCGTAATCCTGGAACTCATCCATCGAGTGCCTAACAACAAACCACATCATAAGCAACTCTTCATTGTGCACCGCACCTGCCTCAGACTTGAAGAAGAATGAGTTGCTGAGGATCTAAGCCACAATGCGCAAAACCGGGTTTCTGATTTGAGTGATCTTCGCCGTACGCGGCTTGTAGGTGCCTTTGGCAATCAGATTCCAAAAAGTAGTGGAATATTGCTCATTAAGCTTCTCGAGATAACACCCATCTCTCTTGGTGAAGCTGTATATGTCGCAAATCTCATAAAGAGGGTATGAAAAGTACTTCTTGTCAAGGAGAAAAGAGTATCTTCCTTCGCTTGCCTTAGGATCGTCAGGATCCTTGTAGGTGAGACGGCAAGTAGCAAGAAGCTCTCTGACATACTTCGGGAATGTGTGGTGGCAAAGACGCCACAACCGTCCAATCCTCATCGTCTCGAACACATTGATTGTGTCTTGTAAAAGACCCAAATCATGTAACGTCTCCTGACAGTCGAAGCGCGTAGGTAAGATCTCGATCTTCTTCATTACGGCGAGGTGCTTAGTGTTATTTGCCGTCCAAACTCTCGTACTAGGAGCAGCCTTTGCCACAACTGGCTCCTTGTCTTTGGATGGAGCTGTAGTCCTCCCCATCTCCTGAAACTTCGAAAGAACACAAGACAAGACAACAAGAATGTGAGTGAAGTGAAATGAGGTGTAAAAGGATAGGACTCAACGACACATTGTCTAATGTAGTGTTGAATTCAAACTTAAAACTTCAAAACGCAATGCGCAATGTCTAGTATAATCAAACCCATAGCTTATTTTCAAATTTGTTAAATTAATGCGCTAAACAAGGGAGGTGTTCTAAACCCTTATAAAGCAAATTCAAGGCAAAATCAATGCTCAATTTTTGGATTAGCCAACATGTTTCTAGATTCTCAACATTGATATGATTTTGCATTCAAACAATCAAAGGTATTACCATACACAATCTAAGCTAGAAATCAACACAAAATCCATGATAAATGAGCAATATCCATCAAAACCTTTCTTTGGCACATAAAATTGAATTGGGTTGAGAAAATTTCGAGAACTTACATTGGTAGATCGATGAAATTGATACTATAAACGAGAAGAACACCATAAATCTAGTGGGTTAGAGCAAAGAATCGTTGAATTTGGATTAGAAATGAGAGAGTTATGGGAGAAAAAAGAAGAAGAATGGTGAAGAGATGATGATGGTGAGCGGCGGATCGAGCGAAAGAGATGAAGTGTGAGGGTTTTGTAAAGTTGATCCGGTTGAATCCGGTTTATTATAAGTGAAAACATGTGAAACTCACCTTAGGATCGATCGATCTGCGATTGGATCGATCGATCTGCGATTGGATCGATCGTTCTAGTGTGTTTGAGTCGGTCCGGGACGAATGATCGATCGATCCACTTATCGGATCGATCAGAATCCATCCGTGGAGGGGGATCGATCGATCGATGTTGGATCGATCGATCTGATGGTCCAAATCATGTCCGGCAAGAACGAACGATCGATCCACAAAGGGGTCAATCGATCTGATAGTCTCAAGGCAATCCGGTGTGAACGATTGAATGATCGAGAATAGATCGGTCGATCTAGGAGTCCCAATCTCGTCAGGCAAGAAAGGATCGATCGATCTAGGAGTCCCAATCTCGTCCGGCAAGAATGAACGATCGATCCTTAAAGGGATCGATCGATCTGTCACGCGTAAGGTTCACTATCTGTATCGTGAAAAACACAACATATCAAAATAAATAAATTATTTGGAGATATTGATCCCGCTAATTTATTTCACAGGCGTGAATAAGCTTTATGTTTAATTAATTAGTGACTTAGTTATTTTATATAATTACCCACTACTTCATAATTAATTAAACTAGGGTTTACAAAACCATTCCATTTCTTTTTTAAGGAAACTGACGGAGAATACGTAACACTCTCAGATCAGAACACAATTCAACCGTGGGAGAGCTCCATACATAGTGAGTTTTTTTCCCTTTCTTTGATGTTGTTATATATGAGTGCAAAAGTAAACTTTGTGTAAGAAAACATCTCGTGTTTTTTCCTGAGTTAATCTCTTGAGAACGATTTACTATACGATCGTATATACGAATGATACGTTGTACTATACGAATGATAACTATAACTCAGTCGATAGAGACTCGTACAATGAGGTAGAGCAGTTTAGTTGACATAGGCTAGTTGACTCACCATATATTCATGTATGGTCAATGTGGCCTCTTTTTGAGTCACTGGTTCATTTTTGTATGATCAAAGATTGGGTTCCATGGTTCTTTCGGAGTATTAAAATTTCTTGGGAGTTTGTGCAGATTCATTATTTTTTGCCAAAGCAGATCCATTATTTCTCTGGTTCACTATAATCTTGCTAGTATTTATGTGCATGTGCTACTATTTTTTGCAGTGCATCTGTAAAGTTTTTTGTGTGTGTGGATATGATCATTTATTTTATTTTATTTAGGAGCATGGATTTTATGGATTCAGAGACACAACCACCAGAGGATTCACCACATTTGGAAACAAATTATAATATGTCTCCCATACTTGGTCCATAATGTAACAGTTTCAAATAGAAAATACAAGTGATAGGTAATATAAATAATCTGTTTTTTTTTTATGTGAGAATATCTATTTTTGGTAGCATATATGTAATTTTATTTATTATTTACTAATTCGAATTTGTTCTAATATATGTGATTATCGAGAAGATATTGATGGAAACATAGAAGGCAAAATGATGACGTCGAAAGATGCATGGAAATTGCAAAACAGTAGAGTAATTATACATTACGACGAAGATAACAATCAACCAATTAAAAATTCTGGAGGTTTACTTGGATCATGGTTATGTCAATTAAGTAATGATTTGCATTTGCTTCCCATTAACTACAGCGATTGGAGATTGGTTAATCCTCACATAAAAGCAAGAGCATGGGAAGTAATTGAGGTAACATCCTTCATCTATTCATCTCTATATATTTTTTTAAAAAATAATGAGATATTTTAAGAAAAATAATTAGTTTGATGACTCTTTTTATATATATTTTAGGTCCAAATTCTGGTTTGATGATCCAATGATGAGAAGAGAATATGTGATGGGTGCATTAGGTAGAAGATGCAAAGATGTCAAACTACGCCTTTGGAAAGAATACAAAAGAAATAATCAGAATGAAACACTGCAGAATCGGCCCAAGAATGTTCCTAAAGATCAGTGGTATCATTTCGTTCACATGAGGTTTACGGAAAAGTGGAAGGTATAGTTTATTCGTTGGATTTTTATAAGTAATTTATGTTTTTATATCAAATGCAAGTAACTTTTTCTTATGTGAGCTTTCAGAAAATGCAAAAGCGGAATACAAAAAACCAAAAAAAAAATACAATGCCTCACTTATGTGGAAGAAAGAGTTTCTCAAGAAAAAGAAATGAGATTGTGAGTACTTTATTTATGATATAAACATAGTCTACTATACTGATATTTTTTATTGTTTATGCATGTATCTTTAAACAAAGAAAACCAAGATTGGAAAAACACCAAGTCGGGCAGAGTTTTTTGTCGAGACTCGCACAAAACCTGATGGAAGCTTTGTATGCGAGGAGGCAAAAACACGCGCGGTTAGTTTTATTGAAGTCACTCATTCAGTTCAATTATTTGGATGTGAGATTTGAAGAAACAAGTTTTGATATGCATTCTTCTTCTCTATTGAATTTACTAGCTAATTATGCTAAATATTAACTCATATTTGCTTGTTTTTAGGAAGTACTTATGACATTGCTGAGTCAAAATCCGCAAGTCACAAGTAATGTTACAGCTAGTTTGGATGATGAATATGCTCAAGTGTTTGGTCCAGAGCATCCAGGACGAGTACGTTGTGTTGGTCGTGGACCCACACCTTCAAAATTAGTGAGACGTGCATCTACAACTAGAGCAGAGATAGAAAATTCTGAAATGGTCATTCAGCTGAAAGCACAAGTGAAAAGATTAGCAGATCAATTTAAGGGAATGAATATGTTCTTCCAACAAATACTTGGTACTTCAACCGGTGAACAGGTAATAATATATTAGAGTATAATAATTTAATATATTAAACTAAATATTCAGGCAAGTGCTTGGGCTACCACTTTTGTAGAAGCTTTTGCGAACATACAAAATCCATCATTTGCAAACATACCAAATCCCCCTAATCCTCAGGTAATTGTATTTTCATATATATATATATATATATTAAATTCAAATATATCAAAGATTTAGATGTTAAAGTAATGTGTTTCATGAATTTTTTTCTCAGGAAATGGATGATGGTGCCAATGAAAATTCAGTTGTTTAAGAGTTGGAACTATGCTAGTCTTTTCAAAAACTTTGAATTATTTATGTTTTATACATTTTTATTATGGATGAATTATGTAATTTTATTTCTACAATACTGCATTAATTTAGTTCTAATTTTCGTATTTAATTAATTATTTTATTTGGATTCTAAAAGAAATATATTTTATGCTAAAACGAAATTAAATTTATTAATTAGAAAAATAGTATTCTCATCACTTTTTAAAAACGATATAATTATTAGAATTATTTATGAATACCGACATAAATAATTGACATCAATTATTAAAATCGTCACAAATACTAACATCAATTTTAAAAAATGATACTAATATTAGTATCAATTATTTAAAAGTGATAGAAATAATTGACATCAATTAATAAAAGTGTCACAAATACTAACATCAATTATACAAAATGATATTACTATTAGTATCAATTATTTAAAATTGAAAGAAATAATTGACATTAATTATTAAAACCGTCATAAATAAAAACATCAATTACACAAAATAATGTAAAGGGTTGCATCATTTTTAGTTAATTGACACATATTAACGGCAATTATAACAATCGATGCAAATATTATAATTATTTACATCGATTCTAAACGAAATGATGTAAATTATTTGCATCACCACTGAATAAATCATTTAAGTAAGTGATGTAAAATTATTTTGCATCAGTTATAACTAATACAAATATCAAAAATAAATGATGTTAAACAACCTTTTTTTTGTAGTGTATGCACATGGTTGTTAGAGATATAAGTAACAGCTAAGTATGTGGTTATGATCATATACGCAGATAATCTGAGTATTTTTAATTTTATTTTTTATATGGTTAATTTAATAAAAAATTTTTTTATCTGTTTATAAGTTAACGAGTAGTTGAAGTTTTGTTTACATAAAAGGAAAACTTGAATTAAAAGAGAAGCAAATTTTGAAGGTTAATGAGACCTGCACATGATGATGTATTTTGTTTTTATTTTTTGAATCAAATGTAAAATTAATTCAACCAAAAAAATCGTTTTTACATCAAGTGAAGCAAGATTTAAAGGTTTTTTTTATTCGTTTTTACATGTTATAAGCTTTAAATGCCTTTTCTCGATGCAAACCATGCTCCCAAACCATGCTCCAAACCATGATGATGTATTTTGACGAATACAAAAAATCTAGTTTTGAAAAAAATATATTATTTTCTAGGGAAGAGTGTATGAAAAGCACACACGTTTTTGTTGTTGTTGCCCAATTCAAACTAATAATGTACCTTCGGGCAATTCGCACCATACGTTTATATGTCAATCTCACGAGAAAGCATATTACTTTCCTACAATAACTCGTTTATTGTAGTGGTCCAATTGAATATGCCTGATTGATGTGATCAGTTGACTATTCATGTTTTTTTTTCTGATTGCTAGTAATCAATATGGCATACCATTTACAGTTAAGTTAAGACATAGTTACGATGAAGATACATATCTCAGACACGGCTAACCTATGATGTTTAGTCCCACCCGTTCTGATATTCTTTTTGGTTTCTTGGTGGTTGTGCAAAATGAGTGTTGCATTAAATTAATAAATGCGCCCTCGAGGTTTTGAGTTTGTAAGTTAATGAGATTTGTTCAAATAAAGAGTCAAACGAAGCGGCCAATGGATCAAAACAAATTAATCTAGAGATAAGACCTACAACTCAAAAACGCGACTTCACTTTGATAAAAATATTTATGTGAAAATAGGCAAGACGAAAAACTAGGATAAGGAGAAATACTTTTCAAAGCAAAGAGTTCCAAAACTTTTTGACAAAGACTTGAATCCAAGAGAACATTATGAGGTTTAATGTAAAAAATGCACAAATCTTGTTTGGCACCCATTATGCATGTAATCGCGGCGACAAGCAACGCCTAGTGCAATCTCATATAGTGTTATCCAGACTTTCAACAACTGATTTTTGCTCGAGATGAACCGATCTAGAGAACCATTTTCAAGATTTTCATAAATAATTGCCCTCTTGGAACCCTCATAACAACTGCCAAGCACATAGACAATGTCATTTCCTCAACTTTTTGCTTTCTCAATTTATTCATATTGCTCAGTTAATGAGGAGTAGGAAGATTGTTGTGAAAGACTTTATTAATCTCGAGGAGTAAACTAGGAAATTACAAAGAACGTTTCTCTCCAAATGTTAGATAGAAACTATGGAGTTCTCTCTCACTAAGATAGTCTGAGTTCTTCGACTTAATTGCGGATCCCTCTAAAGATCTTCTCGCTTTCTTTTATAGTTGAGACCGATCATCAAAATATAAATATTATTTCTTTTATTCTCGTTCGAGAATATTGTCAAGTTACCGTAAATCTCGGTCGAGATGAGGATAAATTTATTCTAAATCTATCTTTTCCATTTTCTAGAGATTACCGAGCTACATTTCCATTTTCCTAGAGGTTGGCACTAGGCCCAATGGACATGAGGCCAAGTGGGTTATTTTCCAACTACTCAGGTCTTCGTTGAATCATGGCTGGTTTATTCCGGTTGGCTGGGATTGTGCTAAATTCATCTCCTACAGTTAACGGCTGCATATAATGTAGAAAACATTTTTTTGCTTGAATAAATTTTACATTCGTACAAAAAAAAAAAAGATCGGATTTTTTTCTGCAAGCTTGCAAATTCATTGATAAAGTATTCATCATTTTCCTTTTACTCCCTCAAAAGCTCAACTGCTACCATTCGACCATCCCAAAAGTTTATTATATAGATTGTCCCCAAAATCCTCCTCTCCCGAGTACTTCACAAAATGACTTAGTAATTTTCTTCACTTCATTGTAAGTATAGTGCTTCAGCGGAATAAGCGCCTTAAGGTTCTGTTTTCTCAAAGCTTTTGGTGTCTCCTTGTTTATAAAAAGGAATATTAAGATTTGAACCCAAAAAAAAAAGGAATATTAATACTACTTAAACCATAACTGCTCCTAGAGAAACATCTATATATATAATAATAATAATAATAATAATAATAAAGTAGGATTCGTTTAACCACATCCTGCCACGTGTCCCTTTGAAATTTCTGGGCCTAGATGGACCATTTCCTGATTTCTTTGGTGTTTATTTAAAGAGCACTCATGTGGGCTTAAAAGCCACCTATATTGGACTAGGTTGCAGATTTTTATTTTACAATTATATATAAATCATTTAAATTTTCCTGGCTTTAATATTTTTCTATATCCATTAAGGCTCTTAATTTTGAATTCTAACATCTCATATCCACCATAGCCTTAAATTTTATTTCTACACATTTAATAATAATACTTATTCAATTTACAAGACAAAATCATTTAGACATTTATTATAGCCTTAATTATTCCATATCCGAAATATGGCTTAATTTCAATTTTTGACATTTCATATATGTTATAAGCCTTACTTACGAATTCTAATACTCATTAAATAATATTCCATAATACATTTGTAGAGTTTTCAAATATAATAACTCACAATATCACGACATATGTAATATCCATTGATTCAAGATTTTGACACATGGAAATGTTGAAAAAAGTTCAAAAATTATTATAAGAGAACTATAAAAAACAATAATTAACTACCATTATTCGGAAAATAAAAGTTCTATAGAGAAAATAAACAATTTTTTTTCTTTAAAAGTAAACTTCCATAATTAATAAAATTCTAATTTTAAAAGAAAAAGAATTGTAAATATTGAACTCTACAGAAACAAAAATAAAATTTCTAATTCTAAAGGAAAAATAATTGTAAATATTGAACTATATATAAACAAATAAGTAGTTTCATATTTTCTCAACAAACAAAACACTTATCTTCAAAAACACCATCATACCTTAAACTTCATTTTATTGGTAAAACATTTATTCATTTTATTTTATTTTTAAAATTTATTTTAATTTAATATTATGAGGTTGTTGTAAAATCTTTTTATTTATATATTTTATTATTATTAAATTTTCCTCTAATTTTGGTTTATTTTTTTCTACTTTCAGAAAATTTAATTAATTTATTATTATGAGGTTGTCGAAAAAAATTATTTATATATTTTATGATTATTAAATATTTCTCTAATTTCAGTTATTTTTCTTATACTTTTCAGAAAATGTCTATCATTCAAAAGACAACTAGATTCGGACCCGCACGTATGAATTTAAGATATAATATAGTTGTAAATGTTAAGTGAGGTTACATGTATATTTTCTAAATTAATCAAAAAAAATTTAAATAATTTGATTAGGGGTATTAAATTGGATTTGGAGTCAGTTTTAGTTGGGTTATTTCAGTATATAACATACGCATATCTATTTTGGAATGGAAACTGTCCCATCCCGTATCCATCATAAATATTTCATCCCATAATCGTTTTTTTAAATAACTACTCGTTCGGAAAATTATAAAAAATTTGGTAAAGGTTTTCAATGAGATAACTTATTCCCCTTTCGAGACATGGATTTTCTTTTTGACCCTTGCTTGTATGGATTGTCATAATTTTCAACATGTCTCGTCCCGTTGCATATTTCCGGACCCTTACTTTTATATTCCTAAATTATAGTCTCGTTTCCGTTTTCAATAGAAAAACCAGTTTTAAGGAATTTTTAGTCTTATTCCGTTTTATTCCACTCATAATCATATTTTAAATACGTATTTTTACGTTTCTCAATTTCTTCCCATTTCTGTTTTTAAATAGACAAACCCGTTTTAAGAAACTTTTGGTCTTGTTCCGTTTTATCCCGTTTCTATCTCATATTTTAAATGATATATCTTTTGTGTTCCTAAATTTCCGTCTCGTTTCCGTTTATATAAACCTGTTTTTAAGAAACTTTTGGTCTTGTCCCGTCTTTATCTCGTTCATATCTCATATTTTAAATGAGAAATCTTTTGTGTTTATAAATTCTCGGCTCGTTTCCGTTTTTAAATAGACACACGTTTAAGGAACTTTTGGTCTTGTCCCGTCTTATCTTACATACTTTTAAATGAGACGTCTTTTTGTGTTTCTAAATTCTTGTCCCGTTTTCCTTTTTAAATAGTCAAACACGTTTTAAGGAAGTTTTGGTTTTGTCCCGTTTTATCCCATTCTTATCTCATACTTAAAATGAGACATCTTTTTGTGTTCGTAAATTCTCGTCCCGTTTCTGTTTTTAAATAGACAAACACGTTTTTAAGGAACTTTAGTTCTTGTCCTGTCTTACCTCGTTCCTATCTTATATTTTAACTTAAATGTTTTTTGTGTTCCTAAATTTATGTCTCGTTTTTGTTTGTAAATAGACAAATCCATTTTAAGGAACTTTTGGTCTTGTCCCGTCTTATCCTGTTCCTATCTCATATTTTAAATGATACGTCTCTTTGTGTTCCTAAATTTTCCGTCCGTTTCTGTTTTAAATAGACAAACCCGTGTTAAGGAATTTTTGGTCTTTTCTCGTCTTATCCTGTTCCTGTCTCATATTTTAAATGAGAGGTGTTTTTGTGTTCTCAGATTCCCGTCCTGTTTCCATATTTAAATAGACAAACTCATTTAAAAGAACTTTTGGTTTTTTCCCGCCTTTTCCCTTTCCTATCTCATATTTTAAATGAGACCTCTTTTTTTGTTCCTAAATTCTCGTCCCGTTTCTATTTTAAAATTGAAAACCCCGTTTTAATGAACTTTTGGTCTTGTCCAGTTTTATTCCGTTCCTATCTCATATTTTAAATGAGTCGTCTTTTGAGTTCCTAAATTCCCCATTCGTTTATGTTTTTAAGGAGATAAACCCGTTTATGAAACTTTTGTTCTTATCCCGTCTTATCCCATTCCTATCTCATATTTTAAATAAGACATCTTTTTGTGTTCCTAGGTTCTCGTCCTGTTTCCGTTTTTAAATAGACAAATCCTTTTAAAGAAATTTTGGTCTTGTCTCGTCTTATCACGTTCCTATCTCATATTTTAAGATGTCTTTTTTTTTTGCTCCTAAATTTTCCGTCATGTTTCTGTTTTTCAATAGAATGACCCATTTTAATAAAACTTTGGACTTATCCCGTCTAACCATGTTCCTATCTCACATTTTATATGAGACGTCTTTTGTGTTCTTAGATTCTCTTCCTATTTCTATTTTTAAATTAAAAAATCCGTTCTGATTTTTCGTTTGTTCACCCCTACTTAATCGTATATTTCTGTATAAATAATTACTTAACTTGAGATATTTTAATTTTATTTAACAAATAATTATGGTTAAAATTACCTAAAGGAATATAATTGTTGTGAACAAAAGAGATTAGGGAATTGCTCTCTTATTATTGATCTATTCAATAGAACATAAAATATATATAGGGATACAATATTAGGGTTTAGGTTAGACTTCAAGTCTTCTAGAATCTACTAATGAGCCTATAATGGGCATCCATATAATAATGACATTATTCATAACACTCTCACTTGGATAACCATTATCAAAATATAATCCCAAATGCGCACGTGAGATGCTGCCTTATTAAAAACCTTACCAGGAAAACCCTGTGGGAAAAACCATGGTTAAGGGAAAAAGAGTGCAGCGCGCATATACTCACCCTCATGTGTACATCTCTTGAAATCTTCGAGATTACGTGATCTAATATGATGAAATAACTTCTTGAACGTAGTTGTTGAAAACATCTTCGTAAATATATTCGCTAAATCTTTACTTGAATGAATTTGTAGGACCCATACATCGCCATTCTTCTATAGGTCATGAATCTCGCAAGTGACTCATCTTGATCGTTTTCTTTGTTTATCATGATCTCATCAATGTATGACAACGACTTGGAAGAGTGATAGTCTTTCATCACTGGAATCACAACATATCCCTTTAAGTATATATTTCGCGTGTTTATTGTTGTCTCGTTAAAAACCTTTCATGGAAAAATCTGATAGGATAAAAACCATGATAAGGGAAAAAGAGTACAACCACACACATTTCTCTCCTGGAAGCATCATCTTCAGGATATGCATTCCAATATATATCATACTTTTGGGATTGTTATAAGTAGAGTCTTGTTAATAGACTCTTATCTCGGGTCATTGAACTTCTAGTCCATAAATCTTATTTCACATAGAAGATTATTTCTTAGTTTATTTAGACTTGAGGCCTGAAATTTCTTTTGCATGCAATCTTCTAAACATTCATCTTGTATGTAAGAGTTATTCATGCCCTTCTTATACAACATACTATTTTAGCTTTCCTTGTTATTATTATACTTTTGGACCAAACATACATGAGCATTTTTTAATGTAAAATCCTGCTTGGATCTTTGAAATAACATCCAAGAAACTTCATGAAAGATCTGAGTTATACAAATTTGGCCATATTCAGATCTATGCACAATCTAGTTTTTGTATCTTTCAAAAGAATGCTTTCTTCTCAAACTCTTTCTACAAATATTCTACTATATCTGAAATCTCTACTGGATATAATATTTAAATCATAAACATACAGTGCATTCATAATGAATCCTTAGCCAAATCTTTTTATAAGATTTATGGACTAATATTGTCATTCTTGTATCATTCTCTTAAGTATGCACATGAGCGATTATCTTACAATCGCCTTGATTGTTTGTGTTCAAAACGATATCGATTTATTTTCATACATATAGTAATGTTCTCGAGAACTAGAATTATTGCTTCTAGAAATAGATATTTCAGGATTGCTTCTCACAATATAATTCTTTAGGGCTGCTTCTGACAGTTTTAGACATTCAGAGCAGGCTGAACAAAGTCTTTCTCTCATTGTCAAACTCATAAGGAATTTAAATAGTTGCATCCATCACAGGAGAGTACATCTCTTCATAATCAATTCCAAATCTTACTGAGAACCCTTGTGCTATTAAACTTGTTTTGCATCTCACTTTTCATTTCTCTTTTACATAAAGATCCACTTATGTCCAACTAGTTTTAGACATTCAAGTGTACGGACTATTGGTCCAAATACTTATTCTCTTCAAGAGATTTTAATTATTTTCTATTATTTCTTTCCATGATTGGCCAATCATTACTTTGTGTACACATTTCAATTATTAATCTTATTCTACAGCGGTTTATGATCCCTAATTTTATACATAACATGATCAACTGCAACACTGCATGCAAAATATTTACGACGCTGATTTGTCTTTGGTTCCCTTTTATCTTATACATGACTCAACTTGTTGAGATTTATTTTTCATTATCAGGCATGATCTCTTTATTTATCATCTCTCCTCTTCTAGAGATATTATTTACCTTCTTCGGCGCCTTATTAATTCCCGCTCCTTTTCTTTCCCGAGAATGCTAATCTTTGGAACCAATAAGTCTATCACACTTCAGGCGATCTTTAGACTTATCCTTCAAGAATATTAATTTTAATTGGAGCATAGCTGATATACATGATTTTTTCACTCAGGGTTAGTGAATGCTTACGACATCTAATTTGCTAAACTTTGCAAATGAATTATCTTTCAAAATTCTAGTGCACATTCTTTAGTAAGAGGATCATGATAATTCCTTCCAATATATATATTTTTACCAGTTGTTTATTCCCCCCCCCCCCAATGTTGGAATGACTCACTCACTGAAACAACAATTCATATCTCTTTAATCATCAAGAGAGATTTATATCCAATGTATTTCCAACATTCTTTCAAATCCCATCTTATTACACTATGGTGGAGCAACTTGACTTATATAGAACATCTAGATGGGTATCATCTGGTTTTTGACCCAAAAACCAATTGTAATGTGGAGAACTGATCATGATTATTCATTGGCATGATGCGAATTAATTGACATATAGTCATTTACTTAAGACATGGTTTCACCACCATTATCAATTAACCAAATACTCTTGCAAGCTCCAGGTTGCAAGCCAGTAACAATGGTATAAGGTGGGTGATCAGTCCACAATATCTCCTTTTATACGTACGAGGATATTGATATTATCCAAAGTAATTGGGGTAGGTGAAAGTCATATTATCAACTTGTTTTGTGAACAAACAACACATAAAAATCATTAGGAAAATCTTTTGGTTTTCTAATGAATGTCCACATATAGTTCTAATTATTCGTCCGCATCATTATTGAACCGGAATGGCTTAACCAGTCATGCCAAACAGTGAGATTTTAAAATTCTGGTTTATTGTAAATGTTTATCTTATAGATAATAAAATAACAGTTACATAAACTAAATCAATCAATAATCATAATACACTACATTTCTATCATACCAATAAACTAGATTTTCAATCAATCAAATTGTTTCATTAAATGAGATCATATGAAAATAATGTAAATTAATGCAAAATCAAGTTTTTGAAAAATCCAGAATAAGATTCGAGTGAAAAGGACTTTGTGTACAATTCATATAGTATGCAAAAGAAATATAAACGAGTGAAAAGGACTTTATAAACATCGAACAAAGCTAAAATCATTGGTGAAATTGTGAGGTATTAACATGAACCATAAATCAATTTATTAATAAAGCATGTGACGATCATATATAAAAGTATGTGAAGTCAAGCAATAAGTTCATAGTTAAACAAGCATGTGTCAATTTCTTATAAAGTACAATAATAATGCAATAACCACATAGATTAAACAAAGCAATAACGATTATAGATTCGTCAAGTAATAGTCATGACAAAACAGTGACGATCTCTTATATAGCATGAGTTAAACAATAATAAAAGGATGATGTTACTTATTTCTAAGAAACCAATAACATGACTCAGAGAGATTGGAGATCTAGAATGGATTCGGAGATGGAGATAAAGATGTTGGAGACTGGAGACACCAATAACATGTATTAGTATTTCGATATAGAAATTTCTTTAACTCAAGCGGCTAGGGTTTCATGCTGATAACGTGTTGTGAACACAAAGAGATTAGGGAATTGCTCTCTTGTTATTGATATATTCAATAGAATACAAGATATATATAGGGATACACTATTAGGGTTTAGGTTAGACTTCAAGTCTTCTAGAATCTACAAATGAGCCTATAATGGACATCCACATAATAATGACATTATTCATAACAATAATGTTACTTTAGCAATTTATAAACATGTTCGTATGCATCATATTTATCATATATAAATTTGAAATATAGTAAAGGTTTTTAGAGTACGGATTAAATATAGTGAGGGTTTCTCGACCTGTATTCGCAAAACTATACAAAAGATTTGATTCTTATTTAATAATTAAATCAAAATTAAATCTCAAATTAAAAATATTGCTTTTGTTGTTTCGGGTAATATACATATCTACTAACAATAAATATAAATAACAAATCCATTATGGATATTTTCTAAATAGGGAATCAAATGGAACCAGAAAAAATGCTAATGTATATATTTTTAGTAAAAGAACAAATCTTAGTGGACGTAAATCTAATTATTGGCTACCAAGTAGTTTAATTGTTGGGTTTGTGATAGACACAAATTTTGATCCGTAAGAATTGTTTTATTGTTATGAAATCGATATTTATGGGTGATGATATATGTGTTTATATATTTATATATGTATGTCTATATGTGTTTGAATGTTTAGAGAGATGGAGAGTCACAAACACAATAGAAAGAGGAAGTGATGATATTTTTGTTGATCAGTTTATACAAAATATTACACATATTTATAGTATACAAATGATGTTAAGATAATGACATGTGTTGATGACTAATCAAACAAAAGGATGAGTAATGACTTGTAATGACACTTGGAGCATGTGATGAATAATCACATGTAATCTAATACTCTCTCTTGAGTATATATCACAATTGATGCATTACGTACTGTCTCGTTAAAAACCTTATCATGAAAAAACCCATTGGGATAAAAACCAAGACAAGGAAAAAAGAGTACATTGACATAATCTCCCCCTGAAAGATGGATATGATCTTTTTTTCACAAATCTCCCAGATGACACATTTCGATACTCTGAAAATGCCTTCAAAAATTTGAAGTAGGAAGCGCCTTAGTGAAAAGATCTGATGCATTGTTACTTGAACGGATTTACTCGATGTCGACTTCTCGATTCTTCATGAGCTCTTGAGTATAGGTGAAAAATCTTAGAGGGATATGCTTTGTCCAATCACTCTTGATATATCATTCCTTGAGTTGAGCAACACATAAGCAACACCTGCAGCGTTATCCTCAAAAATTTTTGTTGGTTCTTTACTTCTAATAATCCCGCTAGCTTCTTGTATATGATGTATCATGGCCCTCAGCCATACACATTCTCTACATGCTTCATAAAGTGTAATGATTTCCACATGATTTGAGGAAGTGGCAACCAATGTCTGTTTCTGAGAACGCCACAAGATCGCAGTATCTCCCATTGTGAATATCCTGTTTGCGATCGACCTTTATGCGGGTCTGATAAATATCCTGCATCTGAAAACCAAACTAGACCAAGAGCAGAGTTTCTAGAATAAAATAATCCCAAATCAAGCGCACCTTGTAGATAACAAAAGATTTGTTTTATCCCAGTCCAATGTCTCCGCGTTGGACATGAGATATATCTTCCAAGCAAATTAGTAGCAAATGATATATCTGGTTGAGTACAATTTGCAAGATACATAAGTGCACCAGTGGCACTCATATAAGGTAATTCGGAACCTAATACTTCTTTGTTATTAAGCGATTTATTTACCATCGGAGTACTCAAAGGATTCGCTTTATCTATATTAAAGCGTTTAACACCCTTTTGTTGTAATTTGAGTGATGTACAAATATTCCATCTTGGAAATTCTCTATTTGAAGCTCAAGACAAAACTTTGTATTTCCAAGGTCTTTCATTTCGAACTCTTCTTTCATATGAGTTCTTGCATCATCAACTTCCTTTTGAGTTTCTAATATGTTCAAGTCATCAACATAAACAACTATGATCACAAATCCAATTTGAGATTTCTTAATGAACACGCAAGGGATTATCGCATTATTGTTATATCCCTTTTTCAAAAAATATTTGCTTAAGCGATTATACCACATGCGTCCGGATTGTTTTAATCCGTATAGTGATCGATGCAATTTGACCAAACAAATGTCCTTGGATCCTTCTGGGATTTTTGACCCTTCCGGGTTTTTGAATCCTTTTGGAATTTTCATATATATGTCACTATCTAGTGATCCATATAGGTATGCAGTCACAACATCCATAAGGTACATATTTAGATTTTTTGATGTCGTTAGACTCATCAAGTACCTAAATGTGATTGCATCGATAACCGGAGAATATGTTTTATCATAATCAATTTCCAGTCTTTGAGAAAATCCTTGTGCCACAAGTCGAGCTTTATATCTTGTGACAACACTATTCTCATTTCTTTTTCTTACAAAGACCCATTTGCATCCAACATGTATTATATCTCCAAATGTAATAATAATAGGTCCAAAAACATTTTTCTTTTTTGGCACTCCGATACGGACCTTGGGTCTTGATCATCCTTTTCATTCTCAACTTCCTTAGATACCAGAAAAAGAGAATGTTTCATCCTCATCATCAATTTCATATCTAACCCATACTTTTCCATCTTGGGCGTAATTAATGGAAATCTCACATTTTTCTGTATCATGCTCAATTTTGAGGTTTTTCTCTTTATCTGGTTGTTTTTGAATCTCCTCATTTTCTGATAGGTTAAAGGTACCTTTGGCTTTCATGAAGAAGAAAGGAAGAACTCAGAGAAAGAAAAAGGTGGAGTTTGGGGAAAAGAATCTATCGCAGAAAGTGGCTAAGGATGGGCATAAGGAGAACAGGGGAAGCCCCTAGGTGAAAGAGAGGGTTTAATATCTCACTTATCTATACTCTGTCGTTTAATTAAATGTTGCTCTATGCTACTTGTATATAAGGAAGGATCCCAATTATTAGGGTTCCCTTATCTTATGAAAAGAATATTAATATTTTATCTTACCTCCTCATTACAGCCGTTTAGGTTCTATTCTTCTTCTATCTCGAATCCTCTTCTATCTTCTTCTACAATCAGTCTTAACCTTATCATTGGTGCTTTCATTGAGAGCAGGTTGCCATGTCTTCTGCACCTGAATGCCAAGTTGGACCGTCAGAACTTGAGGCTCGCGTTGAAGAGACGCCGCAACAAGCAGAGACGGCGGAGCAGAGAAGCTCGCCGAGACAGGGAAATGCTTTGGATGAAGGAAGCCCTCCACAGCCTCCTTTGCAGCCAAACTTTCACTGAACAGAGATCGACGATGCCGTTGGGATACTCAACCCCACTGGTGGGACAACACCCTCTATCTCCGGTTACGACTGCTACCCATGGCAAACCAAATAGACAGGAAAGGATGGTGCCCTTTGCGTCACCATGTCCGAGTGAAGGTCTGCTACCAGCGCTGCCACTCTCTCAACGAGTAGATCTACCACCACCCCATCCGGAGACTGTGCAACGACGATTGGCTTTGCCCTTGTTCGAAGGAAATAACTCCGATGACTTGCTATTCCGAATGAAAAAGTGTTTCTCGACAAATATGACACCGGATTTTAAGAAACTGGAACAAGCCCTAACATGTCTGATGGGGCCAGCCGTCAGTTGGTGGAGGTTATCACAAGTAAGGGAGAAGATCCAAAACTGGAATGAGTTCAAAGAAAAATTTAAGGTGCCTTTCAGGCCCAGTAGGGGAAGCCTCTCTGTTGATCATCTGTTAAGTATCAAACAGCTGGGGAGAGTTGATGAAAATAGAGACAGGTTCGAGTAGCTTGCTGTAGAGTTTGCCCATGTCCCTGATGAAGTACTAGAATCCGCTTTTCTTAAGGGATTGAAGAAAAAACTCAGAGATCAAGTAGTGAAGTGCAGGCTAGCAAGTATGGCTGACATAGTGGAAATGGCCAGGCTCATAGAGGCTCAGGAGAATGAAGGTTCTAGTTATCAGGTGAGGTCACAACCTAGAAACAATCTTACTCCAGTGTTCTCACCGTCACCCAAGCTACACAATCAGACCTTTTCCATGTAGGCATTGTGTGGACAAGTGGTTTCTAGGACACCATTGCAAACAACGGCTAAAATCCTTGGAAGTGGATGAAGAAAGAGGAGTTGAAGTGGATGATGGGGAAGAACAGTTAGAGCAGGTAATGGAAAATGAACCCAGCCCAGAACAGGACATTGTTACACTCCACTCCATAGGGGGAGTGACAGCAGAAAGGTCAGTGATGATGAAGGGTAGGATTGGTGATAAGGAAGTGGTGGTCCTTGTGGACTCATGAGCTACTTCCAACTTCATTTCAGAAAAATTGGTACCAAGGTTGGGGTTGACACTCACAAAAACCAGAAGTTTTGGGGTCCGAGTACGCAATGGACAGGTTTTTAACGGAAAGGGTAAATGTTCAGGGGTATTGCTTGAGATTCAAGGGGTAGAGATAATGGAAGAATTTCTGCTGTTTGAACTTGGGGAGGTTGATGTTGTGTTGGGGTATACATGGCTGGCAACCTTGGAAGACACAAGGATTAATTGGAGTTTGCTTACTTTGAGTTGGAAAATCAGGAACTCTTGGGTCACTACTAAGGGGGATCCCAGTTTGTGCCGAGGGCAAATTTCTTTGAATGCAATGGAGAAGGTGATAAGAAGAAAGGGTGAGGTTTACCTACTAGATCTCAATACATTATTTGAAAACAAGGAACAATAGGCTGACAGCCAGGGAACAAGTAGCCATACAAAGCATTATAAGTAAGTTTTAGGAGGTATTTGAGTCACCAAGGGGGTTGCCACCCGTCAGAGATAGGGAGCACGACATTTCTCTAATGGAAGGCACTTCACCTATTAATATCCGCCCATACAGGTACTCCTTTACTCAAAAGAATGAGATTGAGAAATTGGTTTAGGAAATGATTGCAGCACAGGTAATAAGGCCAAGTATCAATCCCTACTCAAGTCCAGTGTTGCTGGTTAAGAAAAAAGACGGAGGGTGGAGGTTCTGTGTAGACTACATGGCTTTAAATAAGGCAACTATTCCAGATCGCTACCCAATCCCCATCATGGAGGAGCTACTCGATGAGCTTAGAGGAGCAACAATGTTCTCTAAATTGGATCTTAAGTCCGGTTACCATCAGATTAGGGTCAAAAGCAGTGATGTGGAGAAGACAGCTTTTAAGACTCATCAAGGGCATTACGAGTTCCTGGTTATGCCTTTCAGGCTTACGTATGCACCATCAACATTTCAGTCCGTGATGAATGACCTTTTCAGACCTTACCTCAGGAGGTTTGTGCTAGTGTTTTTTGATGATATTCTCATCTATAGTTTGGATATGGATGTACACCTGGAGCACTTAAAACTGATATTGGAAGTCATGAGGAAGAATCAGCTCTATGCTAATGAAAAAAAATGCTCCTTTGGAAACTCAAAGATATCATATTTAGGGCACATAATCTCAGGTAGAGGTGTCGAAGCTGATCCAGAAAAGATTAAAGGCATGGTGAAGTGGCATGTGCCTAGGAATGTGACAGAATTGAGGGGATTTCTTGGTCTGACAGGGTATTATCTCAAGTTTGTAAGAAACTATGGGTAGATGGCAAGACCTCTCACTAAGTTGTTGAAAAAGAATGGGTTTACTTGGACAGAAGCAGCAGATTCAGCTTTTCAAGCCTTGAAGAATGCGGTGACCAGCCTTCCCATCTTGGTACTACCTGACTTCACTCAAGAATTCACTGTTAAAACAGATGCTTCAGGGCTGGGTATAGGTGCAGTGTTATTACAAGGTAAACGGCCGATAACTTTCTTAAGTCAAGCTTTTTCATCAAAGGGTCGAGTAAAATCAATTTATGAAAGGGAGTTATTGGCCATTGTAAAGGCTGTGTCCAAATTGAAGCACTACCTAGCAGGGAGAGAGTTTGTCATTAAAACAGACCAAAGCAGCCTCAAACATTTACTAGATCAGAAAGTGGTGACATCCGTGCAACAAAGGTGGGCTTCAAAATTAATAGGTCTTAACTACATAATCAAGTACAAAGCTGGGGTTGAAAATAGGGTGGCTGATGCCTTGTCAAGGAGACCTCCAGAACTAGAGTTGGGTTCCTTCACTTTGACTGCTCCATTGACATTGAATAAAGAAGAATTGATGAAGCAGGTAAGGGCAGATTCGGAGTTGGGGTTGGTTCTTAAGAAGTGGGAAGAAACTGGAGTCAACCCTTCAGAGGTGATGATTGGTTCTCCTGCTACCACCCACAAACGCTGTGTTTGCGGGTGGTAGCGGTTGTTAGCGATTGAAAACAATCAAGGAAACCGCTCCGAACCGCTCTCAACCGCTCTAAATCGCCAGATTTCAAAAGCTGCTTCCTGCAAGCGTTTGCGGTTGCGGTTGGGTAATATAAAAAAAAAACTAAAAATTTTTTCTAAAAAAATTAATCGCTGGAATTAAAAAAAATTTTAAAATTATATATTTACCCCTATATATATATATATTGTATCAGGTTCTCTATTCTTAAACCCTAATTATTATTTTCTAACCATATCCTCTCTATTTTGTTTTTCTCTATTATAATTATGGCTTCTAAGTGAACTTCAAAATATATTCTTAAGAATATTTATAACCAGTTTGGAATTGATTTGAGTTGGAGTCGAGTCAAAAGTCGTTTTATTCATTGAAGAAACTTTATAATATTTATAAAGGCAATTAGGAAAATCTACGAATTCAAGCAAATTTCTTACAATTTGTCACATTATTTGATACAATTTTTAGTGATGAACCAAATGCATAATTAATAAGAATTTCACTATAAAATTTATTGGTTTTGAATAATTATTGAGTACTTTAATTATAGGCTTCAATTATTAATTGTGTTTAATATTTTTATATTTTATCATAACAATATAATTTTTTGTGTTTTTATAACTTTTTATAATAATATATTATATTTATCTTTGTTATTTTTTATCTAACCGCTGATGCACCCGCTGGTTAACCAGTCGTAAACCTCCCGCAAACACAGTCATTTCCAAACGCTAAACCAGTCGTTCAAAACGCTAAGTAACGCTTGAAACCGCTACCGTCCGCTTCCGCAAACTCTCGCAAACGCAACCGCACCCGCTGCGGTTAAACCAGTCAGGCCCAGAGTACAATGTGGAAAAGGGACTGCTGTACATGAAGGGGAGTTTAGTAATTCCAAAAAGGTCTCCCTTCATTCCAAAGTTGTTGGAGCAATTTCACTCAGCGCCATAGGAGGGCATGAGGAAGCCTTAAAGACATACAAAGGATTGTCACGAGAGGTGACTTGGACAGGCATGCGAAAAGATGTGATCAAGTTCATTAAGGAGTGTCATGTGTGTCAGGAGAATAAATACACTACCTTATCTCCAGCTGGATTACTTTCTCCACTACCCATCTCTCAACAGATATGAGCACAAGTGAGCATGGATTTCATTGAAGGACTTCCACCTTCCAAAGGATTCACAGTCATATTTTTGGTGGTGGATCGTCTAAGTAAGTATGCTCATTTTATCCCTTTAAAGCACCCTTTTAATGCAAGAATTGCAGCTGATGCATATATCAAGGAAGTGGTCAAGTGGTATATCATGGTTTTTACCCGTTTTTTGCCATGATATAGGTCTTGTTTTCAGAGTATTTCTAGTGTTTTTGTAGTGTTTTTGAGTCTTTTCAGGTTTTGGCACGTTTGGAGCATAATTAGAGATATTGGAGCATTCTAGAGCTTTTTGGTGTCCGTTGAATAATTTCCCACCGTTGGATTGAGCTCAGATTTGGATACAAGACAGATCAATGGATTAGATTTCATTTGGAAGTGGTTTGAGGTCATTCTAACGGTGCAATCAAAAGTTATGCCAGTTTCCGTGAAGACAATCCAGTCTGGCGAGCACAGAGTCCTGGTGTCGACCGACACCAACCCAGTATCGACCGACACCAACCCACTATCGATCGACACCGACTGCAGGAAAAGAAAACACGTGATTTTACAAGTTTGAAGATTCTATTATTTACAATTAAGCCCAAAACGTGTTTTAGCATTATATTTAAGGTTTTTAGCCACTTTTAGAGGAGAGGCTTGATTTTATTCATTATTTGGGTTTTGAGAGAGGGACAGAAGTTAGAAATTTTGTTCTTGAGAGAGAAGATTTCGAACCCTTGTTACTCTTTACTCTACTCTTTTATGCAATCTATTTTATTCATGATGTTTTCTTCATTCACCATGTCTGAGTAGATTCCTTGTTAGATTTAGGGTTATTCAAAGGTGTTTGATGAATTGTTATGTTGATTTGAATTGATAGGAGAAATTCAATAGAGTTCTACATCTAGACTTGTGATTACTGCTTATTCTAGCTTCATGACCTAGAATTTGATCTTAGGTTGTTTGATTGGCACGAAAGTGTGATTGATTGCCTGAACTAGTGTTAGATGAGCAAAAGACCTATCCGCAAAGAAATTTGGTTTAGAATTTTGTGAACAATTGAACCTGATCATTAATGCTTGTTTGAATTCATAGAATTTACAGAGAAATTTAGAATTCTAGGTTTAGACATAGATAATCTTCGTAGCGACGGTTGGTTTATTTTACATTTGCGTTTCAAGTTCAAAAACAGTGCTTAATATCCTCCTGACATTCTATTTGATCTGCAATTATTATTTACTGGAAAATTTCTCTAGGCTTAGCGTTTTTCCTCCATTGAATTTTACAATTATATTCTGCTGTTTATTTCCTACATTACTTTGTTCGCTTAGCTTAATTCGAATTCCATATTCTATTGAGTGATTTCTTGAGTCCTTGTGGTTCGACCCCTACTATACTGCAGCCAGTGCTTTAGTACTCTTAGGGTATTAAATTTGAGCATATCATCAAGCTACATGGTTTCACGGATAACATAGTGTCTGACAGAGAAAAAGTATTCCTCAGTCATTTTTAGGCTGAATTGTTCACAACCAAGGGAACAAAGCTCCTTAGAAGCTCAGCCTACCATCCTCAGACCGACGGGCACACAAAAGTAGTAAATCGTTGTTTAGAGACTTAATTGAGATGCTTTGCAAGTAGAAAGCCCACCACTTGGATTCAATGGCAGCCATGGGCAGAGTTCTAGTATAACTCCTCATACCATTCCACCATAAAGACAACTCCCTTCTTTGCAGTGTATGGGAGGGAGCCTCCAAAGATTATACGTTATGGGGATGTTCCAACAGCGAATGCTAAGGTGGAGGAGTTGTTGAGAGACAGGGACAGCTTGTTGGTGGAACTCAGGGAGAACATGGAAATAGCTCAGTCACTAATGCAGAAAGCAACAAATGAGAACCGTATAGACGTGGAGTACATGGTAGGGGACTGGGTGTACCTCAAGCTTAGGCCATATAGGCAAACTACAGTTGCAGGTAGAAGAAATGAGAATTTATCTTAGCGTTACTTTGGTCCTTACCAGATCATTGACCGTAAAGGCAAGGTAGCTTACAAGCTTCAGCTCCCTACTCACAGCCAGATTCACCCTGTTTTCCATGTTTCAAAATTGAAGAAGGCAATTCCAGCTAAGCACAAGGCACATGAACTCCCAGCTTGTTTGACACCAGCCTTGCAATGGGTACAAGAACCAGACATGTTGATGGATGTGCGAAAGCCTGAAAGGGGTAATGAAACAAAGGTATTGGTGAAATGGAAGGGGCTACTAGATTTTGAATCTACTTGGGAACCAATAACGGTTTTGATGGAGCAATTTCCAGATTTCAACCTTGAGGACTAGGTTACTTCACTTCCAGGGGGTATTGATAGGTTAAAGGTACCTTTGGCTTTCATGAAGAAGAAAGGAAGAACTCAGAGAAAGAAAGGTGGAGTTTGGGGAAAAGACTCTGTCGTAAAAAGTGGCTAAGGATGGGCATAAGGAGAACAGGGGAAGCCTCTAGGCGAAAGAGAGGGTTCAATATCTCACTTATCTATACTCTGTCGTTCAATATCTCACTTATCTCACTTATCTATATAAGGGATCCCAATTATTAGGGTTCCCTTATCTTATGAAAAGAACATTAATCTTTTATCTTACCTCCTCATTACAGCAGTTTAGGTTCTATTCTTCTTCTATCTCGAATCCTCTTCTATCTTCTTCTACAATCAGTCTTAACCTTATCATTTTCTTGTCCAAACTTTTTTTTCTTTCGGAGATTTTTATCTTTAGAGCCCATCGGCCTCCCCCTTTTCAATTGAACCATAGGTTCATTTGCATTGCTCCCATCATTTACCTTTGTTGGAATTTCAATTCTACGTGGAGCATTTGCAGCGGGTATATAGACTTAGTCACCCTCTTTGTATCTGTGAATGCATGTGGTAATTGATTTGCCATACTTTGTAAATGTATAATTTTCTGAACTTCTAGTTCACGTTGATTCGTAGGGGGATCAAGATGTACCAAAGATGGTGTATGCCATGTAACGTCTTTTGACATTTCTTGATATCCTTCCCAAAACGCAGGGAATTCATCTTCATTAAACTAGCAATCAGCAAACCGTGCGGTAAACATATCAGCGGTTCCAGATATCTTATTATACTTGGTGACGAATACCCGACATATATCCCCAATCGCCTTTGCCGCTCCATTTTTGTTCTTTGCAGTGGCGCTATAGGAACATTTTTGTTCTTTGCCAGATGCCAACTGTAAATGGGGATTATTTATCATATGCACTTGGTCTAATCTAGACCAATGCGGTCGCATGCAATATAGCATGTTTCCATACATAAATTAGGAGCTTTGTTCTCAATATCTTGCAATCATTTGCAACCTTTTTATCAAGCTCTCAGTCATGCTATTTTGTGTATGTACATGGGGCACTGGATGCTCCACATCGATCCCCATTGACATACAATAATCATCAAAGGCTTTTGAAGTGAATTCACCAGTGTTATCAAGCCTTACTTTTTTTATGGTATAATCAGAGAATTGTTCTCTCAACCTGATTATTTGGACAATAAATCTTGCGAAAGCCGTATTTCTTGTGGTCAAAAGACACACATGTGACCATCTACTTGATGCGTCAATTAATACCATAAAATATCGAAACGGCCCGCATGGTGGATGGATAGGTCCACATATATCACCATGTATTCTTCCTAAGAATATTGGAGATTCATTCCCAACTTTGGTTGGTGATGGCCGAGTGATGAGTTTCCCTTGAGAACAAGCATTATATATAAACTCCCCCGATTAAAAAATCCTTTCGTTTTTCAACGAGTGACCATTTGACTTTTGCACAATTCTTCTCATCATGACTGATCCTAGATATCATAGCCTTTCGTGCCAGACTTACTAGTAAACTTCTCGTTTACTATAATGTATGATTCAATCATGTTTATTTTTGTGCAATATAATCCAGAGGATAACACAGTAACTCTTCTAATATATGTTTCCTCTCTGATGTAATGCAAAGATATTCAATGCCATTCTTATTCATAGTCTTAATGTGATAACCGTTTCTGCGGATATCTCAGAAACTTAACAAGTTTCTTTGAGACTTTGGAGATTATAATGCAATATTTATTTAAGACTTTTTCCCCTTTACATCGAAAAATTAGCTCTTCTGGAGCTTTTTATGATATTTGCATTACCGGATATGGTAATCACGCACCAGCGGAGTCCTTGATTTCGAGACAGGAGAAATATTATTTATCTTTTAGTATAGTGTGCGTTGTAGCACTATTTGCTAGGAATATATCTCCATCCTAAATCTCGATTTGTGAAATTTTCTGTATCACAATATTTATCAAGTTATAAAATCAAACAAATTCATTAAAGTTACTTTTTAATATAACAAAAACTCAGTCTTTATATATTATTATAAAAGCAAACATATTACACAACCTAGTTATAAATCGTCGTTAATATTTGATACAAAAGCATATTATATATGGTAAACATTTATTTATTAGTTTTCTAGTCTTCTTGGTAGCTCACTGGACTTCATCGACATTAGTCGCTTTATTTTCTACCAACATTTCCGGGATCAAGGAAATCCGCAAAATCTCTATGTTTATCATCACTTAAGCCACTAAAGGAAGGTCTGGCTTCATCACCGATGAAGTTAGTTTCAACATTATGAACCTTGGTCTTTTGTGATTCTAGATACAGTTCGACGAAATGTTTTGGTGTATGACACGTACGTTCCCAATGTCCTTTCATGCATGATGCATATGTAACAAGCAGTTTCGGTCGATTTCTTTATTGTGCGACCATTTTCATTTACTTGAAAGTTCTTGTTTCTTCTAGTGTTGAAACTTCTTCCTTGTCCACGTCCACGACCTCGTCCATGACCTCGACTACAGCCTCTGCCGCATCCACGTCCACGTCCTTGATAATAATCATTGATGCTGGATGCTACGACATTCACTTCTGGGAATGGAGCTGATCCAGCGGGATGAGTTTGATGGTTTAACATCACGAGTTCATTATTCTGCTGGGCTACAAGGAGGACTTGCATCAACTCCGAGTAGCGAGTGTACCTTTTGGTCCAATACTGTTCCTGTAGTATTACATTTTCAGGATGAAAAGTAAAGAGCGTTTTCTCAATCATATCATAATTGCTCACTATTTCACCACATAATATCATCCTGGAGTAATTCTGAACATAGCGGAATTATATTCACTAACACTTTTATAGTCCAGGAACCGTAGGTTCAACCACTCATGTTTAGCCTTTGGTAAGATCACATATTTATGGTAATCAAACCTATCTTTGAGTGACTGGCAAAGATCCGTAGGATCTTCTTTCTTGATGTATTCATTTTTCAAATTATCGTAGAGATGGTGGCGTAAAAATACCATAACATTCGCTTTATTTTCATTTGATGTCGTTTTCAACTGATCGATGGTGTTCAGAAGCCCATTCGATCTCAGATGCATTTTAGCATATGATGCCCATGTCATATAATTTTTTCCGGATATATCAAGGACAATGATATCAAGCTTTGCCAATTTTGACATGATATCTATGTAATAATCAAACTAATTGTTAAGTTATGAAGTTATTAAACTTTGTTCAAAAGTTATATTATTTTTATTTTTTTACTTTTGTAAAAAGCTTAGATATTATTTACTATAATTAACATATTCATGTTTTCGATTAAGGAGGAGGCATAACTTTTCTTTCCGTATATTTTAACATGAATTTAACGAGCATATATACCGTTATTTCGTAAATAATAAATTTAACATGAACTCAACATAAATTAAGTCGTACCTTTTACACGGGCGAAATAACGGCGTGATATTTGACGACGGAATAATCGTATGGCGATCGAAAAGAGTGATGATCGGCTAGCATGGTGATCGTACTGATAACGTGTTGTGAAATCAATATATATGGGTGATTATATATATGATATATCATGGTTTTCCCCCACTTTCAACCATGATATAAGTCCTTTTATTGAGTCTTTTTAGTAGTTTTAGAGTCTTACAGAGTCTTTTCAGATGTAGGCACAACTGGAGCTAAATTGGATTTATGGAAGCTTTTGAAGCATATTGGGTTTGAAGCAGTTCAGAGAACCGAAGCTCAGCATCAATCAACACCTATGCAACGTCGATCGACACCATCATCTGGAAGAAACACGATTGAAGATCTCAGTATCGATCGATACCATTCACGGTATCGGTCGATACCAATAGTCAGAACGCGCATTCTTCAGAAGACCCGAAGAAAAAAAGAAGTTTTCCTTATTTTTCAAATGAACTCCAAAGCGTGTAATAGTTATAAAATTAGGTTTTTGAGTCTGGAGGGGGGAGATTGATTGATTCTGGGAGATAGAGTATTCTTGCAATTGAGTTTTGGGAGAAGGATCTTGAACCCTCTTTGTATTTTTACTCTATTTTACTTTATGATATCTATTATATTCATGATGTTTGTTTCATTCAGCATGTCTGAGTAGATTCCTTGTTAGGTTTAGGGTTTATTCAAAGGTACTTGATGGTATGTTAAATTGGATAAATTGTTAGGAAAATCTATAGAGTTCTTCGCCTAGGCTTGGGATTAATGCTTATTCTAGCGTCGCGAACTAGAATCTGATATTAGGTTGTTTAATTGGAACGAAAGTGTGATTAATTTCCTGAACTAATGTTAGGTAAGCAAAAGACATATTCGAAAAGAAATTTGGTTTAGGATTTTGTGAACAATTGAAAATGATCATTAATGATTGTTTGAATTTATAGAATTTGCAAAGAAATTTGGAATTCTAGGTTTAGATATAGATAGTTTTCGCAACGACAGTTGGTTTACTTTACATCTGTGTTTCAAGTTCAAGAACGGTTCTTATTTTATTCCTGACATTTTATTTAGTTGATAATTCTGATTTACCTGCGAATTTTTCTAGGCCTAGCTTTTTCCTCACTGATCTTACTACTCGATTTTATTTGTTTTGCTATTTTAATTACATTTATTTTACTTAGCTTAATTCGCATCCCGAAAATACTACAGCTTGAGTGCAAATCTTGTTTACTTAGCTTATTTTACTTATTTTACATTGAGTGCAAATCTTGAGTCTTTGTGGTTCGACCCCTAGAATACTACAGCTACTGCTTAGATACTTTAGGGTATTATATTTGAGCATATCAATATATGTATATAGGTATATGTATATGTGCTTGAATTTTAGAGAGAAAGAGAGAGTAACAAAGTAGAGAGAGAGAGAGAGAGAGTGATGATCTTTTTATCTCTTATTGATTATATCCTTATACATAACATTACACATATTTATAGTATACAAATGATGTTAAGATAATAACATGTGTTGATGACTAATCAAAAGGATGAGTAATGACTTGTAATGACACTTGGAGCATATGCTGAATAATCAATCACATGTAATCTAATATTTATAAAAATAACTAAATTTATTTCTTTCCAAAAGATTTGCGTATAAAAATAATAGACTATATACAATCAAGGAATCAATGGTCAAAATATATTTTTAATTGTGTTTTGATTATCGTAGGTTGTGTTTTGATTTAATTTCTAAATCGTTGGTCCATTTTGTTGTATATTAGTGAATATCGTAACGGAATGTGCATATGTGAATATTCAATTTACTTAAAATATTCTATATTTAATAAAAATATTTATTTTATTATATAAAGTACAGTTTTTAAAAGTTAGTAACTCATAAGATGGTGACATGTGTCCTATTAATCGATACAAGATTTTGACATGTATCAAAAATAAAAAAACTATCAAATATCTTATCTTATTATATAAAGTACAGTTTTCAAAAGTTAGTAACTCATAAGATGGTAACATGTGTCGTATTAATCGATTCAAGATTTCGATACGTGTCAAAAATAAAAAAAATGTCAAAGATTTTATTGTAAGGAAAGTATACAAAAAATATAATTAACTACCATTGTTCGAAAAATAGAAATTCTACAAAGAAATTATACAAATTACTAATTTTTAAAAAGAATAAACTCCCATAATTATTAAACTTTCTAATCATACAAAATAAATTGTAAATATTGAACTCTATATAAACAGATAAATAGTTTGATATCTTCTAAAAAAGCAAAACACTTTTCTTCAAAAACACTATCCTACCTTGAACTTCATTCTATTTGTAAAACATATGTTCCTTTTATTTTTTTATAAAAAAATTAATTTATTATTATGAGGTTATCGTAATTTTTTTATTTTTTATTTTTATGATTATTAAGTTTTCCTCTAATTTTGGTTGTTTTTTTTCTAATTTTCAGAAAATGGTTATCATCCAAAATACAATGAGCAAAAAAAAAATCTAAATAACAACACTAATTTATTTTTATGTCGATTTGAAAAAGAAAAAAGTTAAAACATGATTAAAAATAAATAAACTTATTCAAATATATATAAATCAATCTATGTATACTCAAAATATATAAATAATTGTAAATTTGTTAGACTTTTCTATTGGTGAATGATTTTGTATAGACATTTTCAATAGTTTATTATATATTTATTTTTTGGGTGATTTAATTATATTTTTTCAAATTGATTTTTTTCTCATAAATTTTAAAATATTAAAGTATAATCATGCGTATAATCTAATTTGATTATTAAGTACAATTAATTTGCATTCTGGTGCATACCTCAGTTCTCAGTGTTATTGGAGATGGTGTTGATGATCCATATATCACTAAGTACATTAGAAAATTTCCAAAATGGATAAAATGTCCATATATTATGAAGTATATTAGAAAATGTCAATAATGGATTTGAATTTTGTAATTAAGTACTACACTATTATTATGAAGTTAAATTGCAAAAATTAGTAATATTGTATTAATTTAAATTTTATGAATACAAATGTCTAAAATTACTTTCAAAACAATTTTTTAATATTATTTTTCTTTTTAATAATAAACAGTGTATATTACTAAGTATATTAGAAAATGTCCATAATGGATAAATATACTTAGTAATATACAATGTTTATACTAATATACTTAGTAATATACAATGTTTATTCTTACCAAATTTTTAACTTAATAACAATATTTTTTTTGACAAAACTCATGAGTAAAAAGGAAGAATATATATACCTCTAAAAATTAACTTGATCAGCTTATTCTTACGTTCATTTCTCCTAATTCAAATTGTGAGTTTTTTATACTCTTTTTTACGAATAAGACTAATAAATGATGTCCATATGTCATGTGTCCGTAAAAAAAAAATGATGCAAATATGTAATTCTTTTCTTTTGATCAAAAACATTTTTTTTTTCTTTACGTTGAGACCAATGACGATGAGAAAAAGAAAATGGAGATCTTTATTATATGTTTGCATCTCACACAGTAGCGGAAAAAAAAAAGCAAAACAAAATTGAAGTCTGCAGCTCAAAAATTCAAGATATTTGCGACCCAAAACTCTTTTTGAAGCAATCACCCAACTTTTGTTTTCTATTTCATGGATCTGGAAAAATTAGACATCACAAGTCTCATGAAAAGAATATTCATTAATTATTGAGTGCCTGCAAATCAGTCATAGTTATACCGTCAATGTTTTTGTATACACCATTAGAGGAAAAAAAAACTAAATAACACCTCAAAGAAGAAAGTAAATATAAGAAAGTGTGTTAATATCTTCGTCGGAATGTTGCCATGTCCAATACCTGTTTAGATGATAAAGGACCACTGTAGAGAGTAGATATCTCAATATAGGCAAGCTTTAGCTATTTCATGAAAAAATACCAAAGATGGAGATTGAATGTTATAGGCGAGCGACTGGACATATATCAACACTAAGATAAACAGACATAAGCATTTCATATGAAATGTTCAAAGAACACCTATGTTAATTAGAACATACATGGATACCTATTCTAAACCCGAATGTAATTATCTCAGATCACAAACGAATCCAACGTGTTTTTAATAATATGCTAAGTTTACCCTTACTTAACTTTTATTTTATAAACGTGGAAAATCCTTTATACGATGGCAATTCATGTAAATAAAATATCTTTTTGCTCTTTTACTTTATATGTGGTTCCCTTTTAATAGTATAAATGACCAAAGAAATTCAAAATAACAACACTAATTTATTTTTTATGTTGATTTGAAAACAAAAATCAAATATGATTAAAAATAAATAAATCTTATTCAAAGAAAGATAAACCAAGCAATATATAATCTAAATAAATAAATAATTATAACTTTATTAGGATTCATTTAACCACATCTTGTCATGTATCTCTGTAAAATTTCTGGGCTAGATGGGCCCTCGCCTGATTTCTTCGGTGTTTACTTAAAAGAGCATTCATGTGAGCTTAAAAGTCACCCATGCTAGACTGGGTTGCAGATTTTTTATTTTACAATTATATAAAAAATCATTTAAATTTTTCTAGCTTTAATATTTTTCATATCCATTGAAGCTCTTAATTATGAATTCTAACATCTCATATCCGTTATAGCCTTAATTTTTATTTCTAATACACATTTAATAATAATACTTATTCAATTTACTATACAAAATCATTTAGACATTTATTATACCCTTAATTATTTCATATTCGAAATATGGCTTAACTTCAATTTTTGACATTTCATATCTTTTTTATTATATAAAGTACAGTTTTCAAAAGTTAGTAACTCACACTTCGCGACACGTGTCGTGTTAATCGATTCAAGATTTTGACAAGTGGCAAAGTTGAAAAATATCAAAATTATTATAAGGAAACTATAAAAAAAAAGATAATTAACTATCATTATTAGGAAAATTAATTTTATATAAGGAATTTATACGGATTATTAATTCTTAAAACAAACTTCCATACCAAAAATTTCTAATTCTAAATAAAAAAGAATAGTAAATAATCAACTCTATATAAACAAATAAGTAGTTTCATATTTTCTCAACAAACAAAACATTATTTTCAAAAACACCATCATACCTTCAACTTCATTCTATTGGTAAAACATATATTTCTTTACATTTTAATAAAGTTATTTAAAGTTAATATTATGAGGTTGTCATAAAAATATTATTTATACATTTTTATGATTATTAAATTTTCATCTAATTTCGGTTTATTATTTTATACTTTTCAAAAAATTTATTTTAGTTTACTATTATTAGGTTGTCGTAAAAAAACAATTATAAATTTTATGATTATTTAAAAAAATTTCTAATTTGGTTGTTCTTTGTTATAATTTTCAGAATATGTTATCATCTAAAAGACAATGAGCAAAGAATTTCAGAATAACAACACTAATTTATTTTACGTTGATTTGAAAAAGAAAAAAGGTCAAATATGATAAAATAAATAAATATTATTCAAATAGAAATAAACCAAACTATAATAAAAATAAAAAAATTATTATAACTTTGTTAGATTTTTCTGTTCGTGAATAATTTTGGATAGACATTCTCAATATTTTATTATATATTCATTTTTACGGGTGATTTAATTTTATTTTTTGATCTTCTCATAAATTTTAAATATTAAATTATTATCTCGAGTATACGCGGGACCTAATTTAGTCTTATTATATAAAGTAGAGTTTTCAAAGTTAGTAATTCACGAGATCGCGACACGTGTAATATCCATCGATTCAAGATTTTGACATGTGGCAAGGTTGAAAAATTGTGAAAAATTATTATAAGGAAACTATACAAAAAGATAATTAACTACTATTATTCGAAAAATCACAATTTTATGAGAAAAATATACAAATTATTATTTCTTAAAAAGTAAACTTCCATAATGAAGAAAAATTCTAATTTAAAAAAAAACAAATTGTAAATATTCAACTCTATAGAAACAAAAAGAAAATTTTTAATTCTAAAGGAAAAAGAATTGTAAATATTGAACTTTATATAACAAATAAGTAGTCTCATATTTTCTCAACAAACAAAACATTTTTCTTCAAAAACAGCATCATACCTTCAACTTCACTCTATTGGTAAAACATTTATTATTTTAAATAATTAATTTTAATTATTAAGTATTCTCTATAATACAGTTATTTTTTCTTATACTTTTCAGAAAATCTCTATCATCTAAAAGACAATGACCAAATAAACTCAAAATAACAATTAATTCATTTTTATATTGATTTGAAAACAAAAATCATATATGATTTATAAATAATTAAATTTTATCAAATAAAGATAAACCAAGCTATATATAATCTTAGTAAATAAACAATTGTAACGTCGTTAGGAATTTATATGGGTGAATGATTTTGGATATGCCTTCTCAATATTTTATTATATATTTATATTTACGGGTGATTTAATTCTATTTAAAAAAAATTATAGTTTTATTCTTATAAATTTTAAAATATTAGATTATAATCCCGCGTATATGTGGGACCTAATCTAGTATGTTATAAGCCTTAATAACGATTTTGAATAATCATTTAATAATATTTCATATTACATCTTTTTATATAAAGTAAAGTTTTCAAAGTTAGTAACTCACAAGATCGCGACACGTGTAATATCCATCGATTCAAGATTTTGACACATGGCAAGGTTGAAAAAATATCAAAAATTATTATAAGGAAACTATAGAGAAAGATAATTAACTACCATTATTCGGAAATGAAAATTCTATAAGAAAAATACACAAATTATTATTTAAAAAAAAATGTAACTTCCATAATTAAGAAAAATTCTAATTTTAAAGGAAAAAGAATTGTAAATATTGAACTCTATAGAAACAAAAATAAAATTTCTAATTCTAAAGGAAAAAAATTGTAAATATTGAACTCTATATAAACAAATAAGTAGTCTCCTATTTCCTCAACAAACAAAACACCTATCTTCAAAAACACCATCATACCATAAACTTCATTCTATTGGTAAAATATTTATTCCTTTTATTTTATTTTTAAAATTTATTTTAATTTAATATTATGAGGTTGTTGTAAAATTTTTTATTTATATATTTTTATGACTATTTTCCTCTAATTTTGGTTTATCATTTTTCTACTTTTCATAAAAGTTAATTAATTAATTATTATGAGATTGTCCTAAAAATATTTATTCATATATTTTATGATTATTAAATTTTTCTCTAATTTTAGTTATTTTTAATATTTTACAGAAAATGTCCATCATCCAAAAGAAAATGACCAAAGAAATTAAAAATAACAACACTAATTTATTTTTATGTCGATTTGAAAACAAAAATTAAATATGATTAAAAATAAATAAATCTTATTCAAATTAAGATAAATCAAGCTATATATAATCTAAATAAATAAATAATTGTAATTTTGTTTGGATTTTCTATGAGTGAATGATTTTGGATAGACGTTCTAAATATTTTACTATATATTTATATTTACGGGTGATTTAGTTTTATTTTTCACATATTTTTATAGTTTTATTGTTAGAAATTTTAAAATATTAGATTATAACATCACGTATACGCAGCACCTAATCAAGTTTATTGTACAAAATCATTTAGACATTTACTATAGCCTTAATTATTTCATATCCTTCGTAAGCCAAAATTTTGATATCATTTACTCATTTAATAATATTCCGTTTTCCATATCCGAATATGCCAATAATTTTGAATACCTTTAATTTTGATTCTATTATTCCATACCTGTTACATTATATTATTACATTTCGATTAAGTGAGGGATTGCCTTTAATTTCGATTTGTCCTAAGTCTTAAGATTTCTCATCTCCCGTTTATGTTAAAACTAGATTAGGTCCCGCGTATTCGCGGGACTATAATATAATAATTTAAAATTTCTTTAAAAAACTAAAATAGAAAATTTGAAAAATAATACTAAATCGCCCGTAAAAATAAATTTAAAATAAAATATTGAGAACACCTATCTAAAATCAGTTCACCAATAGAAAAACCTAACAAAATTAAAATTATTTATTTATTTTAATTATATATATATATATTGGTTTGTTTTTATTTGAAGAAGATTTATTTATTTTTTATCATATTTAACTTTTTTTCAAATCGACATAAAAATAAATTAGTGTTGTTATTTTGAATTTTTTTACTCATTGTCTTTTGGATGATAGTTATTTTCTGAAAAATAGAAGAAAACAAACCAAAATTAGAGAAAAAATTGATAATCATAAAAATATATAAAAAAATTAAAAGAAATATATGTTTTATCAATAGAATGAAGTTAAATGTAAGATGGTCTTTTTGAAAGAAAAAAAAAAGTGTTTTGTTTGTTGAGAAAGTAGACTACTTATTTGTTTATATTGAATTCAATATTTACAATTATGTTTCCTTTAGGATTACAAAACTTTTTTAATTATGAATGTTTATGCTTTTTAAGAATTAGTCATTTGTATAATTATAGAATTCCAAAATTTTGAATGATGATAGTCAATTATCTTTTGTTATAGTTTCCTTATAATATTTGTTTACATTTTTTCAACTTTGACATGTGTTGAAATCTTAAACCGATAAATATGACACGTATCGCGATCTCTTGAGTTACAAACTTTAAAAATTATTATTTCCTTAAACACAACTAATTTCAATTTAATAATCATACCAGGCTCAATCGGTCCATGCTGCCGGATTAAAGAAGTACAAGGGATCGATTGGGATCGATTAGGGATCGATCAATCCATACCAGGATCGATCGGTCCATGCTGCCAGATGAAGAAACTATCAAGGGATCGATCGATCCATACCAGGATCGATCGATCCATACTGCCGGATGTGCTCAAGAGGAGGAGATCGACCGATCCCAAGGAGGATCGATCGATCAGATCGTGAAACAAATCCGATCTTATCTTATCTTTTATTTCTTTTTTGCAAAAAAGTATAAATACCCGAAGACTTAGTTTATTTTTTCTTACGTTTTCTTTTACGCTTCTTTATTTTTCTGCAGAGACTTTCGTCTTGTAAACTACTTCCTGGGATTTGGAGATTCATCTTTTTTGACAATTTGGAGAAGATTTCTAAACCATATTTCTTAATCTATTGAAATTCTTTGATGTCTTCTTCTTTGAATTTTGTTAGTTCTTTTGTTATGCCTGAGTAGATCTCTTAAATGGGTTTTAGGGATATAAGTAGGGGATCTAATGGTTTGATGATTTGATTGTTCTAAGAAACTCTAATTCTTTGGGTCTTCGATTCACATGTGTTTAATGCTAGAATAGGATTGATCACCATGTTTTAAATCTTACGTTTATCTATGCATGAAAGTGTTGATAGTTTGCTTGAATTAATGTGAATTGAGCAATATGCTCTTAGCCAACGACTGTTGATGTTAGGAAGTATTGTGAACTTAGTGAACTTGATTGGTAATGCGAATTTGACTAGGAGATCTCAAACGAAAATTTATAAAATTGATTAGTCAGATTTAGAGATTAAGGTCTTGAAAGAGAATTAGTCTAATTAAGTGTTCATGTTCGAGAACGGTTCTTATCTATTGAGTTTCATGATTCATTCATCTTGTTAATCATTAAATCTCTGAAAAACTCTATGGCCCAATGTCTTTAATATATAAGTTTACATCATTTATTTCTCTGCATTTTTATTTACAACTCAGAAAACCAAAACACATCTTCTACACTTTAGCTATGTACGAATCTTGCAAGTCTATAGAGTACCATTGGTCCTTGTGGATCGACCTAGAACATACTACTGTGCACTTCACCGTGCCTTTGCGGTTAAAGTATTTCGGGTTAATTACTCGAGTAATCAAGTTGGCGTTGTTGCCGGGGACCAATTGCGTTACCTATAGATTTAGGATTAGTTCTTAGACTAAGACATTTTTATTTTTAGTTACTTATCTTCTTTCTCTTGTTTCTCTTTGGTGTTTTCAGGTCTATGACTCGCAGCAAAGGCTCACATCTGATTGAATATCAAGAGGATCTTGGAAAGTTTGAAAGAGACAGAAAGAGAGATGCACTTGCTAAAAAGAAAGCAGAAATAGCCGCTCTCAATGCGAATGACAACAACTTGCTCAGTAATGGTGATTAGCACGACAATGTTGACCAGAGGGAACTGGAGGCTCCTCCTCTCCCTCCTGCAAACGAAGCAGGTTTGGCTCTTGGAGGAAACCGTGAGAATCAGGGGCAAGCTAGACGTACTTTGAGGGATCATGATGCTCCTAATGCTAGGATGTACCGTTCTGGAATCCAACACCCCCTGATCATCAGGAATGACTTTGAGATCAAGCCAGGATTGCTAGCTCTTGTGAAGCAGAATAAGTTTCATGGTCTCCCTTCTGAGAACCATGTTTATCATCTGGATAACTTTGAGGAGGTGTGTGGCACGACTAGGATGAATGGAATCCTTGATGATCATGTCAAGTGCAGGTTGTTCTCATTTTCTCTTTGCGACAAAGCACACCGCTGGTTGAAGTCATTGGAACCAGGTTCTATTTGGTCTTGGGAAGACTATAAGGGTGCATTTCTGTCACAGTACTTCACTCAGGCTAGGACAACTTTACTTAGGAACAAGATTTCCAATTTTAAGCAATGAGGCACATAGTCGTTTCATGAGGCTTTGAAACGGTTCAAGGATTACTATAGAGAATGTCCTCACCATGGATTCACATCTGCAGCACTCATCAACACTTTCTACAGAGGGGTTGATGAGAGGTACAAAATGGCTTTGGATATAGCTAGTAATGGGGACTTCATGACTAAGACTGAGGCAGAAGCTCAAACTTTGATTGAGAGCCTTGCAGCCAGCAACATCAACCATTGTGTTGATACGACATATCGCTTAAGAGCAGTGGAGTTTCATAGTCAAACCATATTGTAGAATTGACAGCTAAGGATGAGCAGCTTCTGAGGCAAGACCAGCGAGGGGTGCATCTTGTTGAAGACTCAGGGGAAGGTCAGGAGTACCATGAGGTAGTTGGAGATGGGTATGAAAATCTACTAGCAGAGCTGAATTACGTGAATGGACAAGGGAATTTTCAGAACAAAGGATTCAATCCAAACTTCAGGAATCATCCCAACCTCTCCTACAGAAGCACCAACGTTGAAAATCCTCAGGATCAGATTTATCCAGCACTTGTAGGAACACAAGGTCAGCAAGTTTAGCCCAAGCAGTTTGTACCGGGGGTTTTCTAGCAAAAACCCCAATACAACAACTTCCAAGGAAGCTACCATACTCCTCCAGCTCTTGTGAGTGCTCCTTATCTAGCATCCAAGACAATGAGCGAATATGATGCAGCAACTTCTAGAGGGACAGAAAAAGTGTTCTACTAATATAAATGCTAAGGTAGATGGCATGTACCATGATCTCAATGGGAAAGTTTCGACTTTATTCTCACATGTCAAAACTCTTGAGAATCATGGCTCAAATTTCTTCAACTTCTAAGAGACCAGTTGGTAACCCTCCAAGAAAAGCATACTCCAACTCTAAGGAGCATTGTAATGCAGTTATGATTCAGTAGAACCTACAGAAGCTGATATGGACCATCATCAAGAAGCTAAGGTTGTTGCCCTTGATGCCACTGTTGAGGACAAGGCTACTAAGGATGATAAACCACTTTGTGTGGAGTTACCACCCTATATTCCTAAGCTTCCATTCCCAGATCACCAGCTGAAGATTCATAAGGAGAAGGAGTATGCACGCTTTGATGAAATAATGAAACAATTGCACATCAAATTTCCTCTCTTAGAACTAGTCCTGAAAATTCCACTCTACAGAAACCACTTGAAAGACAATTTGTCTACCAAGAAGAGCATTGAAGAAGGAGTCATGATAATCTCCAATGGGAAAGAGTATGTTCAGTTAGAGGATTCAAAGAGACAACAGCGGAGCAAGGTGAAACTTCCCGACAAGGTAGACGTGGAAGCAAAGGCGAATATGGCTAATCTTGAATGCAATGCCACCATTTCAGCCGTTATTCCAAAGAAATTAGATGACCCAGGAAGTTTTGTATTACCTTGTCAGAATGAGAGATTCAAGTTTGATAGATCACTACAAGAAAACACAGGGGAAACCGACGGACAAACCGACGGCACCGCAATCCGTCGGTAAAAACCGACGGATTACTGACGGCAAACTGACGGCAAACCGACGGCAACGTTATCATCGGTACCCAACGGTAATTCGTCAGTAAAAACCGACAGATTGTAACCCGTCGGTTTAAAAAAAAAAAACCGACAACAAACCGACGGACACCGACAAAAACCGACGGACACCGACAAAAACCGATGAACACCGACAAAAACCGACGGTAACCTTGCCCGTCGGTAAAAAAGTAAGTAAACCGACGGAAAACCGACGGGTTTCAAATTGAACACCGACATAAACCGACGATCACCGACATAAACCGACGATAACCGACATAAACCGACGGTCACCGTGCCGTCGGTCAGTAAACCGACGGACACGCGCATTATATATATGAAACCACGCTCATTTTCTCCAACATCGATCAATCTCATTCCTCTTATATTGCAAAAAAATTCCAAAAAAAATCAAAGTCATGTCTTCAAATTATTTTCGATCGTGGATGGACGAGCCAATGATGGATCCGGAGTCGAACTTATTAAAAGATGATTATGCACGAGGTGTAGTGGAATTCATGGAATTGGCATGTAAGCAACCATCCGCGCAACAAACCCGTAAGTTGAAATGTCCATGTTCTGTATGCCACAATTCGCGTAATGTTAGGATTGATTTAGTATGGAATCACTTGTATCGCTACGGATTTACTCCTGGTTATAAGGTTTGGTATCTCCATGGGGAACTACCTGCTTCTAGTAGTTCTAGAGAACCTTATATTGCGGATAGGGTAGAGGAACATAGAACGGAAGTAGATTATGGTGTTGGTACTGTTCAAATGGTTAATGATGCGTATAGAGAAAATATAGCGCAAGAGGCGGGACCTTCTTTAGAAAGGGCAGAAGAACCAAATTTAGAAGCCCGACAGTTTTTTGATATGTTAGATGCAGCAAAACAATCTCTATACAGTGGATGCAGAGACGGTCACTCGCCTTTATCTTCTGCTAGTCGATTGATGACCATAAAGACGGATTTTAATTTGGCAGAAGATTGTGTAGATGCGATAGCCGATTTTGTTAAAGATATTTTGCCTGAGGGTAATCTGTTTCCGGCATCATATTACGAGATTCAAAAATTAGTTGCTGGTCTTGGTTTACCATATCAGACGATTGATGTTTGCATCGACAACTGTATGATATATTGGAGAGAGGATGAAAACCGCATACGGTGTAAATGGTGTAGGAAACCAAGATTTCAAGAAACTAGTGGGCGAGTTCGGGTACCATATAAGAGGATGTGGTATTTACCGTTAACAGACAGGTTGAAGAGGTTATATCAATCTGAGCGGACGGCAGAGGCAATGAGATGGCATGCAGAGCACAGAAGAGAAGAAGAGATTACACATCCTTCAGATGCAGAAGCATGGAAACATTTTCAGAGAGTATATCCTGATTTTGCATATGAGCGAAGGAATGTATACCTTGGATTATCTACAGATGGTTTTAATCCGTTTGGAAAGCATGGAAGAAAATATTCGTTGTGGCCAGTCATCGTAACACCATACAACTTGCCGCCATCGTTGTGTATGCGTCGGGAGTTTCTGTTTCTCACTGTTCTAGTTCCTGGACCAGAACATCCAAAGAGATCACTTGACGTGTTTCTCCAGCCATTGATTTATGAGCTCAACATGTTATGGGAACACGGTGTTGAAGCATTTGATGTATCGACCCAACAAAATTTCCAGATGCGTGGGGTACTTATGTGGACTATAAGCGATTTTCCAGCACTTGGTATGTTATCTGGGTGGACAACTCATGGACGTTTATCATGTCCATATTGTCAAGATAACACAGATGCATTCCAATTAAGGCATGGGCGAAAGACATGTTGGTTTGATTGTCACAGAAGATTTTTACCCTCCGACCATCCTTATCGTCGTACGAGGAATCTGTTTAAGAAGAATACGAGAGTTTTTGATGGTCCACCTCCCGAAGTAAGTGGTTCTGATATTTTGATGCAGTTGAGAGATTTTGGAGCACCAAGGACTCCTGACGTGGGTGGTAATGGGCATTATCCTGTTGACGGTGCTGGAACGAATCATAATTGGCATAAGAAGAGTATTTTTTGGGATTTGCCGTATTGGAAAGACCAATTGTTGAGGCACAATCTTGATGTCATGCACATTGAGAAAAATTTCTTTGACAACATTATGAACACTGTCCTAAACGTCCAAGGGAAGACAAAGGACAATTTAAAGTCTAGATTAGACTTGGCGGATATTTGCTCTCGCCCAGAGCTTGAAGTAATGCGTAATGGGAAATGTCCGATTCCTGTGTATCGATTAAATGCGCCTTCTAAAGAAACGTTTTTCGAGTGGATTATCCAGAGCGTTAAGTTCCCTGATGGTTACGCATCAAATTTGCGTAATTGCGTAGACATTGGAGAAGGGAAGTTTATTGGAATGAAGAGTCATGATTGTCACGTTGTGATGCAACGTCTCCTTCCATTTGCTTTTGCACATCTTCTCCCAGATAATGTTCACGAAGCTATTGCAGGTAAATTTTATAATTTAATAATATAATTTATTTTATATATATAACTATATTCAAATATTTAATTTATTGATTTTAAAAATATTTGCAGGAGTTGGTGCTTTCTTTCGAGATATTTGTTCGAGATCGTTAACAGTTGACGGTATCCGCAATTTGGAAACAAATATCCCCATGATCTTATGTAATCTTGAGAAGATATTTCCACCGTCTTTTTTCGATGTCATGGAACATCTACCAATTCACCTCCCGCAAGAAGCAGCATTAGGTGGTCCAGTTCAATATCGGTGGATGTATCCTTTTGAGCGGTATATGTATCATTTGAAAAAGAAGGTCAAAAATTTAAGCAAGGTTGAAGGATCAATTGTGGCACAGAGCATCAACGAAGAAGCTTCAAATTTTGCCGAATATTATTTCCCATCTGAGGTTCGAACGAAGAGTCGTCGAGCTTCTCGACATGATGATGGAGGAGAGCGACCAAGTTATCCTGTGTATGTTCCTAATTTGTTCACACAAATTGGCCGCTTAAGTGGAAAAGGGAAGTCTCGAAAACTAACGGAGCAAGAGTATACGCATTTGCATATGTATATTCTCAACAATTGTGAGGACATTCTAGAGTACGAAAGGTACGTAATAATTATATTTATGATTTAAATTTATTAAATAGTAAATTATTTATAACATTTTTTAACTATTTGATTTAGGATTTACATGGCGATACTCCGCTCATATTACTCAGATTATAGTGAAGAACAACTTGAAGAGGTAAAACAAGGAGATTTTGCGTCTTGGCTCAAATATTACGTAAGTGTTATAAGCAATATTAATTAAATACTATAAATATTTCCATAAAATTTTTTCTTCAAATGATGTTAATTAATTTAAAAAATATATATTTTCCCCAGGTTTCCGATGAGATTTCCAAAGGTCAATCATTTCCAACATGGTTAGTCGAGTTTGTCAACGGCCCTAACTACGTTGTGAAGTCTTATCCAAGATATTGCACGAGGGGATACGCATTTCGGATTCAAGAAGAGGAATCAACGCGGCGAACGGTGGATCACGGCATCTCTTCTCAAAGCGGAGATGTCGTGTATTATGGTGTTCTTAGAGAGATATTAGAAGTTCGCTATCCCGGCATGGTTAACTTAAGATGCATTGTGTTCCTCTGCGATTGGTACGATCCATTTATTGGTCGTGGTCTTCGTTTCGACAAATTCGGAGTTACATCGGTCAATTCTCGCCGAAGATTGAATAAGTATGATCCTTTCATCCTTGGTTCACAAGCAGATCAGGTATATATAAAGATCTCGTTTATAGTACGTTTTATTTGCACTGTTTTCTTTATTAATTTATATCAATTACAATTATATCTAATACAGGTATGCTACATTCCCTATCCACGGGTCACAAACACGGCAGACCCTTGGCTTACCGTAACGCATGTACATCCAAGAGGAAGGTTATATGGAGTTCCTGATCACGATCCTTTGCAACCAAGCGGAAGTGGATTTATGGCCCCTGTTGAGCATTCCCTTGAAGTTACCCTCGCGGTTGACTTCACTCCTTACACCGATGATAGAATTGATGACGAATCTGAAGAGAGTCATGATGAATTTGACGATGATTCTGATTCAATTCCTTCTGATTACTCTTCTAATTCTGATTAGTTTTTTTTATTTGAATATTGCCAATGTAATATACATAGTATAATGTATTTTTTTTCAAAATCGTTAAAAAAATGAAATTTTAAGTCATTAATGATTTTAAATCGTTAAAAAAAGAAATTTAAAGTTTAATAACATTTTCATTATTTCAAAACATAATTGTTAGATTAAGGAAAAAATAATGATTAAGAAAAAAATAATCTAAATAATGAAAAATGTATTTTAGATTAAGGAAAAAAATAATTAACCAAAATGTATTTTAGATTAAGGAAAAAAATAATTAAACAAAGCGTATTATAGATTAAAGAAAAACATTCTAGATTAAGGAAAACATAATAATATTAAATGCCGTCGGTTATCCGTCGGTTTTGGTAACAAAAACCGACGGAAAACCGACGGAATTTAATATTATTCAATGGGATAATAAGAATTTGGAATAACCGTTAAACCCGTCGGTTTTGGTAAAACAATGCTATTCATATTCTCTAACCCTAAACCCTAAACATACCCTAAATAGACCCTAAAATCATACGTCCGTCGGTTATCCGTCGGTTATCCGTCGGTTATCCGTTGGTTTTCCATCGGTATTTTTAGAAAACCAACGGACTGTTCTTCAAATCCGTCGGTTTTGCCGTCGGTAATCTACGAAAATCAACGAGTTGACCAGCCAATAGCATCGCATGCAGAATTTTTTTTAATTCCGTCGGTTTTTCCGTCGGTTTTTTTTCAAAAACCGACGGTTTAGGGGTTTGACCGCCTAAAATTTCGCGAAAAAATTGGAAAACGCGGTTTTTTCATCAAATTTAATGAAACCGACGGATTACCGACGATTTTGCCCGTCGGTTTCTGCGGGATGATAAAATCGAAGAACTCTTCTTCTTCCTCTCATTCTTTACGTTTTTCTCAAAGTTTTTTCTCAAATTCTCTCTCAAGCGATTCGTGTTCCGGCGATTGAAACTCCATCATCTAATCTCTCTATCTCAAATGTAAGTTTCTCATTAAAATATCATTGTAAAGTTGTTAGATATTGATTTTGAATTGATTTTGTTTTGTGAGAATTGTTAGATTTGTAGATTTGTAGATTTGCTATGAGTAAGTTAGATTTGAAATGGTATATATGTTGTTAGATTATTGTATGTAAAGTTGTTAGATTTAGTAATTGTTAGAATTGTTAGATTAATTTATTTTTAGTAATTGTTATGTATTAATAAATTGTTAAAATTCTTAGATTTAGTAATTGTTAGATTAATAATTTGTTAGATTTAGTAATTGTTAGAATTGTTAGATTAGTAATTTTTAGTAATTTAGTAATTGTTAGATTTAATAATTTTTAGTAATTTAGTAATTGTTAGATTTAATAATTTTTAGTAATTGTTAATGTATTAATAAATTGTTAAAATTGTTAGATTTAGTAATTGTTAGATTTAGTAATTTTTAGTAATTTAGTAATTGTTAGATTTAATAATTTTTAGTAATTGTTAATGTATTAATAAATTGTTAAAAGTGTTAGATTTAGTAATTGTTAGATTAGTAATTTGTTAGATTTAGTAATTGTTAGATTTAGTAATGATATTAAAAAGTTGTTTTAATTTTAAATATAAAATTCTGAAATTTATGTTTTTTGTTTTCTAAAATTCTAAAATTTTATAATATTTGTTGAATTAATTTTAAGTTCTAAAAATACATATTTATTTTGTTTTCTTATATTTATAACATTAATGTGTTTAATTTTTAACTTATGTTTGTTTTGTAATTTAAGGGATTACGGTAGTTATCGTCAGACTCAGTCGCAGCCGGGCCGCTCGACTCAACCACGCCCGGTTGGTTCCCCTTCGGCGACTCCTACTTGCTTCCAATGTCCCAGAGTCCCAGACGTCTGTTGGACCGATGCAAATGACCATCGAGGAGCTCTTATCGCAACCGGGTAGGACCCATATGCCTCGACTTGATCCCAACCTTAGCGAGGGTACGACATGGTAAGTATTTTAATAAGAAATCTATTGCGCTTTTTGTTTTATAATCATCTTAACTAATGTTTTTAAATATTTGTTTTTAGGTTTGGATATACGGCTAACGGCATCACGAAGTCGATTTTGCGCATGATGCATGGACTTTTGCAGGAGCCATATCCAAAATACTCGTCCATGCCAGATTCTGATAAAGAATTATGGTTTCGACAATTTGCTGTAAGTTTTAATTTTTTCATATTTTTTCATATTTTCAATACTTTAACTATATTAACAATTGTTTTTTCTTATTTGTAGCAAGATTTTACATGGGCTCCCCAGCACACTCACGAGGTGCGTAAAGAGTTCAACTCTCTGGCGAAAGAACACTATAAGAGGACAATCAACGAGTGGAAGCAACGTTGGGCGAAAGGGAAGACGCCGAAGTACGTGAACCCGAGAGTCTTCGACGGCCTGAAGATTTACTGGGAGCAGGAGGATACTAAAGCACTCTCGAAGAAGAACTCCGAGAACCGGCTGAGCAACAGAGGCGGGAAAGGAATTGCAACTCACAACTCTGGAGCAAAGAGCTACAAGTCCCGCGAGCAAGAACTTGTAAGTTTTTAAATTTGTTTTCAATGTTTTTGTCTTTATTAATATTTATTAACTAATATTTATTAACTAATGGTGTTTGTATTATTTAGTTTGTTCGGGATGGTGTGCATCCTCATCATTTAAAGTTGATGGAGTATACGCACACCAACCGACAAACTAACGAAATTCAGGACGGTGTGGCGAGGGAAGTGTTCGGGACTTCGTCGAAGAGAGTTGAAGAAACCGCGATGTCTCAAGGATCAAACTCTATTGATCTCTCTCCGGATGTGATCAACCAAATCTTTCTTGAGGTACGTAACTCGTTAATTTAATTTTTATTTTCTGATTTATTTCTTATTTCTTAATTACTAATTTTGTTTTAAATTGCAGGAAACTCCGAAGACCAAGGGTCGTGTCTTTGGGTTAGGAAATCTAACCCAAAGAGTTAGATCCATTGGTCGGTCTTCGTCATCTTCTCAATCATTCACCGATCCTTCGCTCGCGGAGGAGCTCAAAGAGAAAGAAGCTCGGATTGCGCTTTTGGAGCAACAAATGGAAGAGGAAAGGGCTGAAAACCGGAGAAGAGCCGAAGAGATGGAAGAAGAGCGGAGGGAAACAAAGAGAAAGCTTGAAGAGATGGACCGCTTCATGGCCGAGATGAGGCGTGCTTTCCCGAGAAACCCGTAGATTTCGTTTTTCTATTTTTCTTTTATTTTTTTCTTAAACTTGAATATTTAAATTTGATTTTTATTAATTTTCTTTTTAATGTTGAATATTTAAATTATATTTTTAATATAATTTATTTTTAATATCGATTTTATTAATTATTTAAATAATTTTACAATCCAAATTATATTAATAATAACATTAATTTAAAATCAGAAATAAAAAAATTTTAATTAATTATTAAATATTCCGTCGGTTTCCTGTTGCTTTTCACAAATACCGACGGAACTTGCGGTCGGTGTGCCGTCGCTTTTCTAGAAAAACCGACGGTCTGACCCGTCGCTTTTTACCATCGGTAAACAACTGTCGGTTTGTACGTCGGTTTTTTGCTACGGATATAGCCGTCGGTTTTTCCGTCTGTAATTTGCTACGGATAGGCCCGTCGGTATGCCGGTGCCCGTCAGTTTTTTGCGACGGTCGTCCGTCGCAAATGACCGACGGCATACCGACGGGATAACCGACCACCAAATGCCGTCTGTAAACCGTCGGTTTTACGCCGTCGGTTTTAATCGACGGAAAACCGACGGCAAAAGAAAACCGACGACATATGACCGACAAAATGCATCCGTCGGTAATCCGTCGGTTTAGGCTTAAACCGACGGTAATCCGTCGGTTATACGCTGTTTTCTTGTAGTGGATCCCTTTATGACTTGGGAGCTAGTGTTAGTCTGATGTTTTTTTGTGTGTCAGAACGTTTGGGAATCACCAATTTCAAACCAACGAGGATCTCATTAGTTCTTCTTTTTTGTTTTCCATCATATGTATCAGCGTCATTCCCTCTAAGTTTGTTTTCACACCGAGACATTGTGAAGCAAGTCTGGGGGAAGATGTCAGTCATTAACTGACGCTATCTTTCGTATGTTTTTCTTATGTCATTCTTTCTCATGTTTATCGAGTCAAAACCGTGTTAGTTTTATTGAGTCAAAACTATGTCGAAAGCCATGAGCTTTCTCAGGGAACTGCACCTTGTCTTTTATCATTGTCTTATGATTGATTTTGCATTGTTTAATGGATGACCTAGAAATGCTAGAAAATTTATGCCTCAATCACAATACAGTAAATCCCTATCATTTAGAAATTAGATGATGTGAGCTTAACCTTGCTTATTGGAATTTAAACTGGACTTATTATATCTCACTTAGGGGCTTGATAATCATGTATTGGAATATATATCAAGAGTTTTCTTTGCATCATTTATATCTCTCTATGTTAACTTTTAATAGCTAGACTCACCTTTAGTCTAGTACCTCACCCTAACCTTACCCATGTTTCAGACCCCATGCATCTTTTTGTCATTATCATTATGTGCAACCATGTGCAAAAACTACGGAGTATACAGACCGACATACCTTTAGTCTAGTACCTCACCCTGACCTTACCCATGTTTTAGACCTCATGCATCTTTTTGTCATTATCATTATGTGCAATCATGTGCAAAAACTACGGAGTATACAGACCGACATACCTTTTCTTTTGTTAGTATTAAGTTGTGTAGTTTGTATGGATGAATTTTTGAGCTGATTTAGTAGTTGTGATTGATGGTGATATATATGGGAATAAACTAAAAATGTATGATTAAGTTACTACCGTTTGATGCAGCTTATATAAGACGAGAACCGGTTCCACTTCCCCACCCTATATAAAAAAAACCAAATTCAAAGATATAAGCGAGAAAAGGAGAAGGAAAGGAACCTGAAAAATCGATTTTCTATCTTTAGTTTTCAAAAGCATCAAGGGAACTTACAGTTTAATGAAGGGTTGAGTTGGTTTGGTAATTTAGGCGAAAGGGAAGTTATGTATCTCTCAATTGGTATGTGTCTCACTGAGATTTTGCATAATGATTTGCATCCATTTGCATTCACAGGAAACCCTAAACACTTGAGCTACCAAAAACTGGCCCTAACACCTAGACCATAACGTGTTTGATATCCCCTTTTGAGAGTGCACGCATAACTTTAATGAATGTTAAAAGGTTGAGCTCATAGATTCTGAAAGTTCTTTGTTATTTTTGGGGTTTAGTATTGTTGCTACAGGTATGAAGAAGTACGGCGGACTACTTTTCGAAATTGGCCCTGCATCGGTAGTTTACATGCAATTGATTCAAGGCATGTTCCCAAGAGAATGTGTGAGTTTTCATGTTTTCAAACTTCTTCTTTCGATGAAAGCATTTGCTTTACTTGAGGACAGGCAAAGGTTTAAGTCGGGGGGAGTTGATATGTTGTGTTTTTTACGTCTTTCATCTTAAGTTTTAGCGTCTTTTCTAAGTCCATGACGTCTTTGTAATGTCTTTTAGTGTCTTTTTGGTTGAGTCTTGAGTATTCTACAGATTAGATATTACACGGGAATAAGAAGTCTTTGCCTGTTTTTCAGGAAGATTGCGAGACAAAACGAGCGTGAACAAGAGGAGATCGATCGATCCATACCAGGATCGATCGGTCCATGCTGCCGGATGAAGAAAGTACCAAGGGATCAATCGATCCATACCAGAATTGATCAGTCCATGCTGTCGGATGAAGAAACCATCAAGAGCAATATGGTCTTCGATTCACATGTGTTTAATGCTAGAATAAGATTGATCACCTTGTTTTAGATCTTATGTTTATCTATGCATGAAAGTGTTGATAGGTTGCTTGAATTAATGTGAATTGAGCAATATGCTCTTAGCCAACGACAGTTGATGTTAGGAAGTATTGTGAACTTAGTGAACTTGATTAATAATGTGAATTTGCCCAGGAGATCTTAAATGACACTTTGTAAAATTGATTAGTCAGATTTAGAGATTAATGTATTGAAAGAGAATCAGTCTAATTAAGCGTTCATGTCGAGAACAGTTCTTATCTATTGAGTTTCATGATTCATTCATTTTGTTAATCATTAGATCTCTGAAATACCCTATGGCCCAATGTCGTTAATATATAAGTTTACATCATTTTTTTCTCTACATTTTTTTTTACAATTCAGAAAACCAAAACACATATTCTACGCTTTAGCTATTTACGAATCTCGCAAGTCTATAGAGTACCATTGATCTTTGTGGATTGACCCCGAACATACTACTACGCAATTCACCGTGCATTTGCGGTTAAAGTATTTCAGGTTAATTACTCGAGTAATCATCAAACGCTCTCTTCGAAACTTACTCCAATGTGATTTTATAAGATATGCCAACAGTTTCCAGTAGTAATTTGGATATTCAAGTCGTCCATGGAAAGTTTTGACACGCGTAGGCATCACAATTAACAAAAGACACTTTCGCACATTTTAGAATTTAACATACAAAATCAAGTATACAAAATTTTCAATTTGTGGATCATCCGATCATATATGTTCTCCATTTTCAAGATCCTTATAAATCCAATCTGGAAAGTAAGTCGAACTAGAGTTAAAAGCAGTGGTTTCTACTATTTCTTTGTTCCTTACTCCGATCATCTCGAGGACCAACATTCCATAGCTATAAACATCTGATTTGTGAGAGACTCTGCCATACATTCCTGAGAATACCTCAGGTGCAATGTAACCTATTGTTCCTTTTGTGTCTAGCAAGGACAATATGCTTTCTCTTTTCTCACAGAGCTTAGCGAGGCCAAAGTCTGAGACTTTAGGGCAAAGGTTGTCATCTAACAGTACGTTTTGGGGTTTAATGTCAAAATGAATACTCAAGTCCTCGAGCAACACCTACCGCGATACCATATAGGGTACTCACATCTAGACTTAGTGACTTACTTTTAGAGATGAACTGATCCAGAGACCCATTCTCAAGAAACTCATACACAATTGCTCTTTTTGACCCTTCATAACAGAAACCAAGCAAAGAAACAATGTTAACATGAGATGTTTGGCTTATGCTTCTGACTTCATTTACGAAGTCTTCACCATTGCTCTTCAGATCCTTCAAAAGTTTTACCGCAACCTTACGACCATCGAAGAGGTTTCCTCCATAGACAATTCCAAATCCTCCTTTACCAACTGTATGTGAAAACGATCTTGTAATTTTCCTCACTTCTGCATAACTGTACTGTTTCAATTGTAATAACGCCTTTATGTCATGGTCTCTCGGATTATGTGAAGTTTTTCTCTTTCGGAAACCCAATGAAAATACTTTGAATATGATAAGGCCTATTGCAATTGACCCTAACAAAAAGAAAAAAAAATGTTTAATTATTGGAAGATCCAACAGTTCAAACGTTATATGGTCAGAAACTAAACCCAAGAATCCACAAGCGAATCCGATGCCTAGACACAAACAAATAGACACGAGCTTTGTAAGATTATGAGTTTCTAAGGTATGTTCTATAGAAAATAGTTTCCATGAAAGGAAAAGAAAAGAAACTTACCTATTTTCGTTGTTTTGGAGAGACCTCCACTAACAATTACCATGAGAAAAATGTCAGTTCAAACTCATGACACAACTTTGGAATCGTACTTATAATATATCTTTGAGAATTCATAAGGAGATTAGCTAATCACATTAAGAAGAATTTAAATTCAATTTAACTTGTGACAAATATTCATAAGGTCTTACCCTTATTTACATGAGTATGGCAAGTATGCTCGTGAGTGCCATTTATGCAATAGCAAATGAATGCATCAGAGATCTGATTATACCCACAAGTGCCCCCTGAATTTACGCATCCAGAACAATCACTGTTAAAGTTAAGTTCGAAACCGTCATCAAGAGCCTTCTTCAGAGCCTCCAGACTCTGATTTCTTTCTGCTATCTTCAAGGCAGATCGAGAAACTGGAATCTTGACATTTCTTTCACACGAGGCAGAATCTAAAGTGGACGAGGCAAAATAGCTTTGCCCACCATTATCAACCTCACAATCATTCTGTCCAATGTGGTCACTAGGAAGATTGTGTACCATTGAACCTGAACAGTTGTAATAAAACGTTACTAGCTCGGTATCACTAGAAAATGGAAGAACTTGTTGGTTAATTGTTGCATTCACGGGGTGTTGGGGACAAAGATTGTTGATATAATCCATCCTGGTGAGTCTTATGGTATGATCATCATAGTTCATCTCAAGTATTCTGAACTTAACCGACGATGTACTAAACTCTGCGAAATCTCCGTTGCACTTGACTTTGAATTCCGGATGACCGCGATCTTCTCTTTCAGGTGTCCAAAAGGGATAATAGAGATCTGTCTGATTTCCGTAGCTTAACCTAGTAGCGCAGTGTGTATGATGCTCATCAGCTGGAAAATAAATTGATGAGTGAATTAAAAGAGCTTCCATATGACTTTCTAAGACAAATATTTTTTGGGAGACAGAGAGATTGATCATGGTACTCTTCTCTGCTTTTTGGAAGTTAAGAAGATGTTGAAGAAATGAAAAATCTATATATATAATAGCACAGTTCTCTCTCCATATAGGCTATCCACGTCAACTTTTCTGGTGTTAGCACGTCAGCATCTGCTATGTTGACACGTGTCCTTGATAAAAGTAAAGGAATTGACGATTTGACGATTTGAGTTATGAAGTTCTTCCGCTTCTTGGCTTTTCGTCTTCGCCTTTATTCTCAGGGTTTAATAGCCTCAAACATTATTTTGTCGACATCTTGAAGAATACGAGTGCATCACGAAGAATTGCATTTGGCGTCCGATTCAACTCATACACATCATCTGCATAGATGATTTCCCAAGGTCTCTACATTCTCGATTGATTTCACTAAGGTATCCATCCAAGTTTTAGTTATCTTCATGAATAACTTCCTTATTCTTCATATCATGAATAACCCTAAATTCTCCTTTACTCAAAGTAATTAAATTTCAATGGATGCATCGTTGTCAACGTCTCCTTCCGAGGAAAGCTTAAAGCTTGAGCTGGATGATCTGTAGAAACAGCTTAACAAGAAGCTCGGATTCGAAGCATTTGTTCGTTCTATTCATAATCTTCTCTGTGATCGCTACTCTTCTTCCTCTCCTTCTCTCCGCAAACAGGTTGGTTTATTGTTTTAAATTTTTCAGACTAACACAATTTCAAAATAGCTCAGAATTTTAGGGTTAATGCTGGTAATGGTGATTTGAACGTTTAGTTTCTTATGTTTGGTAATGGAATCATGAACTAAACATCTTTCGTTTATTGTTTTCTATTACAATTGTAGATAAATTTCATGTCAAGGATCTTCAATTGATCTGATGTGTGTTTGTTTAGTTACGTCTCTGACACAATTTGTGTTTGATGGCCATTTCAGTTATATATAGTTGTATCTCGTGTCGCAACAGTTCTTAAGACAAGATATACAGCTACTGGATTTTGGGTTGCGGAACTGAATAAATCATGATAGTTGATATATCATGGTTTTTACCCGTTTTTAGTCATGATATAGGTCTTGTTTTTAGAGTCCTTCTAGTGTTTTTGTAGTCTTTTTGAGTTTTTTCAGGTTTTAGCACGTTCTGGGCTTAATTGTAAATAATAGAATCTTCTGGGCCAAGTTGCAGACTTTTCAGACTTGTAAAATCACGTGTTTTCCTTTCCTGCAGTCGGTGTCGATCGATACTGGGTTGGTGTCGGTCGATACCAGGACTCTGTGCTCGCCAGACTGGACTGTCTTCACGAAAACTGGAATAACTTTTGATCGCACCGTTAAAATGGCCTCAAACCACTTCCAAATGAAAGCTAATCCATTGATCTGTCTTGATTCAAAATTTGAGCTCAATCCAACGGTGGGAAGTTATTCAACGAATGCCAAAAAAACTCCAGAATGCTCCAATATCTCCAATTATGCTCCAAACGTGCCAAAACCTGAAAAAGACTCAAAAAGACTACAAAAACACTAGAAGGACTCTAAAAACAAGACCTATATCATGACTAAAAACGGGTAAAAACCATGATATATCAACTATCATGATTTATTCAGTTCCGCAACCCAAAATCCAGTAGCTGTATATCTTGTCTTAAGAACTGTTGCGACACGAGATACAACTATATATAACTGAAATGGCCATCAAACACAAATTGTGTCAGAGACGTAACTAAACAAACACACATCAGATCAATTGAAGATCCTTGACATGAAATTTATCTACAATTGTAATAGAAAACAATAAACGAAAGATGTTTAGTTCATGATTCCATTACCAAACATAAGAAACTAAACGTTCAAATCACCATTACCAGCATTAACCCTAAAATTCTGAGCTATTTTGAAATTGTGTTAGTCTGAAAAATTTAAAACAATAAACCAACCTGTTTGCGGAGAGAAGGAGAGGAAGAAGAGTAGCGATCACAGAGAAGATTATGAATAGAACGAACAAATGCTTCGAATCCGAGCTTCTTGTTAAGCTGTTTCTACAGATCATCCAGCTCAAGCTTTAAGCTTTCCTCGGAAGGAGACGTTGACAACGATGCATCCATTGAAATTTAATTACTTTGAGTAAAGGAGAATTTAGGGTTATTCATGATATGAAGAATAAGGAAGTTATTCATGAAGAGAACTAAAACTTGGATGGATACCTTAGTGAAATCAATCGAGAATGTAGAGACCTTGGGAAATCATCTATGCAGATGATGTGTATGAGTTGAATCGGACGCCAAATGCAATTCTTCGTGATGCACTCGTATTCTTCAAGATGTCGACAAAATAATGTTTGAGGCTATTAAACCCTGAGAATAAAGGCGAAGACGAAAAGCCAAGAAGCGGAAGAACTTCATAACTCAAATCGTCAAATCGTCAATTCCTTTACTTTTATCAAGGACACGTGTCAACATAGCAGATGCTGACGTGCTAACACCAGAAAAGTTGACGTGGATAGCCTATATGGAGAGAGAACTGTGCTATTATATATATAGATTTTTCATTTCTTCAACATCTTCTTAACTTCCAAAAAGCAGAGAAGAGTACCATGATCAATCTCTCTGTCTCCCAAAAAATATTTGTCTTAGAAAGTCATATGGAAGCTCTTTTAATTCACTCATCAATTTATTTTCCAGCTGATGAGCATCATACACACTGCGCTACTAGGTTAAGCTACGGAAATCAGACAGATCTCTATTATCCCTTTTGGACACCTGAAAGAGAAGATCGCGGTCATCCGGAATTCAAAGTCAAGTGCAACGGAGATTTCGCAGAGTTTAGTACATCGTCGGTTAAGTTCAGAATACTTGAGATGAACTATGATGATCATACCATAAGACTCACCAGGATGGATTATATCAACAATCTTTGTCCCCAACACCCCGTGAATGCAACAATTAACCAACAAGTTCTTCCATTTTCTAGTGATACCGAGCTAGTAACGTTTTATTACAACTGTTCAGGTTCAATGGTACACAATCTTCCTAGTGACCACATTGGACAGAATGATTGTGAGGTTGATAATGGTGGGCAAAGCTATTTTGCCTCGTCCACTTTAGATTCTGCCTCGTGTGAAAGAAATGTCAAGATTCCAGTTTCTCGATCTGCCTTGAAGATAGCAGAAAGAAATCAGAGTCTGGAGGCTCTGAAGAAGGCTCTTGATGACGGTTTCGAACTTAACTTTAACAGTGATTGTTCTGGATGCGTAAATTCAGGGGGCACTTGTGGGTATAATCAGATCTCTGATGCATTCATTTGCTATT